>VWZI01013347.1:11098-49778 GCA_013396835.1 Psilopogon haemacephalus | reverse complement strand
GGCATCCCTGCGGCACAGTAGCTCTTAGTCCATCCTGTTTGTTGCTCAAACTCTGTGCATTTGCATAGAGGCACTTCAGCTGGGCTGGTCCTGTCCTCCTTGTGTGCCATTTCCCCTTGATTTCCTCAGATTGTCCTGGTGCATGGTGATGAGGAACCTAGGCATAGAAGTAAGGTCACAGCCTGGTCGTGAAGGATCTGAGCCTGACTGGGAGGTCACATCACGGTCATGGGGTACCGGATCCTGGCTGGAGGTCACAGCCTGGTCGTCAGTGACTTGGGCCTGGCTTGGAGATCACAGCGTGTTTGTGAGGACCCTGGGACTGGCTCTGAGGTCACACCATAGTTCCCAATGTTATAAATCATCCCTAGTTAGATTTTATTGAGCTGTCCACACCAATTGTTCTGCAAAAGCCACTAAAGTTTTAGTTTGTGGGATAATAGGCAATCAGCACTGGGTGTGGTGGGAAATCTGCTCCACCAACACCCACACACTGCTACAATCGTGGCACAGAGTTTTAAAATTATTTCCTTATGAATGAAAAATTAATAAACTATGAATTTTGGAAAAGAGTTCTTGCAAAAGGCAGAGCCTCTGTGCACTTGTGTCCTGGGATAGCAGACATAACACTTCTTGCAATCAACAACAAGCACATTCGCTGTGTAGTAATTTCCCAATCCATTGCCCTTTCTCTGCCCTCATATGGCACTGCTTATTTATTTTCAACGCAAATCAAATCCTTCTTTATCACAATCCCTCCCCCTTTTTATCAAATTGCTTGATTCGTGTTTGTCTTTCAAATCTTTCTAGTACTGATTTAGCTTGTTTGTCCTTAGGGTATGTATTTAAAAATCTTATACTATCTTTGTCCTCTTTCTGAATATAATAACCCAAAGATTCAGTGGTTAGTGCCTATGAGGGGAAGAAGGCAGTGGATGAATAACAGTAACACACTTATTCCCAAAAGTAAACCCTTAAGTCCCCCACGTACAAAACAGTTACCCACATTATGAGTTTTAGGAATACTTCCAGCTAAATTCACAAACAAGTTTTTGGCAACAGTTTCTGTTATATGACAAAAAGTGTGAAACACTAGGGATTTCTGAGAAACCCCCCCCTAGATTCTTCTTTTAAGTCTAAAATTACTCCAGGGTCTTCCCCTCGCCCATAGATTTGAATAACAGAGGGAGATCTTAGTCCCTCTGCAATCATAAATGGTATGATATACCAAAGTTCTTTGTAGTTATCTGCCCTTGTCTGGTGTTCTTTACACATTCGGTGCAATTTGAGGAGCAGTTAGAATTGGCTAAGCCCCATATTAAGAACAAGCAGGAGAGAGGTCCGGCCCCGGCCATCATACTCCAATGTCTCAGCTCAGAGGGGTTGCTTCCCTTGGCAGACAACTTCTTTGGCAGTACTAAGTCCTCCTCCAGTCTTGCCCTCCCACTTTAATTTTCTCAGGCACTTCTCCAAATATTGTCTATATTCTTCTAATTTGTTTAGCAAGGCTTTAAAGCAATGTCTTTGGTATATCTCTCAATGTTCAGCGAATTCTCTTTTATCTCCACAAAATCACAGAATCATAGAAAGGTTTAGGTTGGAAGAGACCTCAAAGATCAGCCAGTTCCAACCCCCTGCCATATACAGGGACACCTCCCACTAGATCAGGTCGCTCAAGACCTCATCCAGCCTGGCCTTGAACACATCCAGGGAAGGAGCAGCCACAACCTCCCTGGGCAACCTGTTCCAGTGCCTCACCACCCTCACTGTGGCTCTCAATTTGGATTAGCTCAGGTTCCCATCATTCAAGTCTATGATCACACTTATCCCTATGCTTAGGAGAACAAGTAAATAATGGGCTAGGGTAGGGGGTTTATTCTGTCCAGTCCTGATCCTCCAGTTTGGTGAGGAGCAGAGCTTATATCCCCATAGTTATATTTGATCTTGACTAATTCATACCCGTGTCAGGATTCCAAACCATTGGGATAACCCCTGCTGTTCTCCTGCTTGTGACATTTTTGGGTATTTTTGTGTGGAATTCCAACCTGTTTGCCTTACAGTTCAGTCCTTCTAGTCATCTTCATTTGACACTTCAAGCTTCCAGGTTCTGATGTAATCTTCCACCTCCATAAGTGACTCAACTGGTTCCTTTATTCTTGAAGCATTGGTCCAGCCTTTTTCTGCTGTTTGTACAGCAGTTTCTGTAACTATCAAAATGTGAGAAGGCCCATCCCACCGTGGAGCTAGAGTTGCCTCTTTCCATCCCTTAACCAATACTCAATCTCCTGGTTGCACTTGATGAATTTTGAACATTAAGGGAGTAGTATGTGGCAACATGCCTATTTCTCTCATTTCTCCCAGTCTTTTCGCCAAGATTTCCACATATTTCACCTGTTAAATAACATTCCAAATAATATTTCGTATGCTGATAAGCCAGTGTCTGCCCGAGGTAGAGTGTGAACATTCAACAAAGCTAGGGGTAAACATTTCACCCACTACATTTGAGTTTCCAACATCAATTTTGGTATTGCCTGTTTTAGAGCTTGATTTATTCTTTCTACTTGGCCAGAACTCTGAGGGTGCCATGGGGTATGGTAATCCCATCTTATCCCCATAACTTCTGCTAGCTTTCTTAATATTGTAGATGTGAAATACAGACTGAAAGAGTAAGGGCTGTTCAGTTTGGAGAAGAGAAGGCTCTCAGGTGACCTTATTGTGGCCTTCCCGTATCTCCCCCACAGAAAGGCTGGGGAGGGCCTTTTCAGGATCTCAGGAAGTGACAGGACTAGGGGGAACGGAGCAAAGATGGAGGCAGGCAGATTCAGATTGGATGTCAGGAGGCAGTTCTTCACCATAAGAGTGGTGAGGCCCTGGAACAGGTTGCCCAGGGGGGTGGTTGGGGCCACTTCCCTGAAGGTGTTTAAAACAAGACTGGATGAGGCTCTGTCCAGCCTAATCTAGGGTAGGGTGTCCCTGCCCAGGGCAGGAGGGTTGGAACTAGATGATCCTTGTGGTCCCTTCCAACCCTGACTGATTCTATGATTCTAAATGTGTAGTCTTATCTGAATCTATTGCTCTTACCACCCCATACCTAGGAATTATATGTTCCAACAGGATTTTCACCACCATGCAGGCTGTTGCTCTTCCCGTGGGGTAAGCTTCTTCCCAGTGAGTTACTATAACCAATAAATATCTCCACCTTCCCACGGGAGGTAACTCAGTATAATCAATGTGAATTCTCTCAAAAGGTCAACATGCCAAATCCCTTCCTCCCATTGGTGCCTGTCACATCACTTTCTTATCAACTTTTTGACAAATCAAACATTCCATAGTAATTTGCTTTGCCAATCTGAACACTCCTATACACCCATAATTTTTCAAAAATTGATCCCACAATACTCTGGTTCCCCAGTGAGTCTGCTCATGCAATTGCTGCAGGATTTGCCTTGCTAATGCTTTTGAGAGAATTTCTCTCACATCTTCCAATATCCATTTTCCTTGATTTCCTTTTGCCCCTATTTTAGATAGGGTCTCTATTTCCTATTTAGAAAAGCTGGGTTCCAGGACTTCGTTTTTGGTCACAGAGAAGATCTGAACTTCTTTTTTGCTTTTAGCTGTTTGTTTTGCTGCATAGTCAGCTAATTTATTCCCTCTCACATATGCTGACATTCCCTTTTGATGTCCTTTTATATGGACTACTGCAATTTCAATGGGTTCTTTTAACGTTTCCAAAATTCTAGTAATTAGTTCCTCATGGATCAACACTTTACCATGAGTATTTACAAATCCTCTTTCTTTCCAGATTTGTCCAAAAGTATGCGCCACTCCATAGGCATATTTTGAATCTGTAAATATGGTTCCTCTTTCTCCTTTAAATAACAACAATGCACTATATAAAGAAAATAATTCACAAGCCTGGGCTGACCGGTTTGAATTTTATTTTCCAGCCTCTATAATTTTTAGAAAATCCTCATCTACTATGGCATAACCTGAATGCCTTTTCCTTCCTCTACACTGGAGGATCCATCAATAAATAGTTTTCTTTCCCTCCTCGAGTTCTACTTCTTACAGATCTTCCCTTACTTTTGTTTGCATTGTGATCAGGTCTATACAATTATGTTCCAACTGACATTCTTCTTTGGGGTGCCCACGTAAAAACTGAGCCAGGTTTAAATTATTGGTCATTCCAAGCTCTAGTTCCCCATTACTCAATAAGATGGCTTCATATTTCAAGATTTTGACATCTGGAAGCCATTTCTCAATTTTCTGATTTAATATACTCCTAACATTATGAGGTGTGCAAACTTTCAACATTCCTCCAAAGGTGATTTTCCTAGCTTTCTCCACCAGAAGGGCAGTTGCTGCCACAGCTTGTAGGCAAACAGCCCATCCTCTACTAACTGGATCTAGTAGTTTATATAAATAAGCTACCCATTTTTTTTTTTAACTGCGTTCCTGAATTAACACTCCATAGGCTACCTGGTCTAGAGCATTCACAAGTAAAAAGAATGGCTGTTTAGATTGGTTAAGATCAAAACAGGGGCCTCCATCAGTGCATCTTTTATCTGCTCAAACTTTTCTTCATCTTCTTTAGTCCATTTTATAACATTATGAGTCAATTTCTCATATAAAAAATATTACCTTTTGGGTATATTCTGAAATCCATAACCTACAATATCCTAACAGCCCTAGGAGCTGTCTGATTTCCTTTTTACTCTTTGGGAAGGATAATGTCAAAATTCCCATTATTCTTTCTGAATCCAATTTCTTACTTTCCTGGATCAACCAGTGTCCTAAATATTTTACTTCCTGCTCCACAAATTGCAGTTTCTGTTTAGATACTTTTAACCCTTTTTATCCTAGGAAATTTAATAATTCTGGCAAGCCTAATTTGTTCTTGAGATTCCCCAGAAACTAATAAATAATCCATGTATTGAATTAATTGTACTTTTTCCAGAACATCAAGGTCCAAAAAGAGGTTCTCTAATGCTTGGCCAGTTTTTTTTTCTGAATACAACTGTAGGTTTCTTTTTAACCTTTCCAGCCATTCAGTAGGAGATTCATCCTTTCCCTGATGTCCACTGAAAGCTTTAATGTTTTGCTCTATTGGTACTGCTTCCTTTATTCCTCTAATAGTTAAGGTTCTTAAGTCTGACATTTTTTGATAGTCGGCAGGGTTATTCTGATTCCATGCTGGGGCAATTAACAGCACCTTTTGATCTCCAGGGGGACCTGCCTGATTTTCTCTTTCCCAAATTCTCATTCCTGCTACCCTTATCATCTAGCTCTCTTCTGATGTAAACAAAATGCTCATAATTGATTGCAGCTCTTCCCAGGTATAGATGTTAGGACTTAGGATCTGATCAGCCCTCGCAGACACCCCAAGAGGGTCGTCTAGTTACAACCCATCCCTTCCCCTCCCTCTCCCCCGCCCCTTTGAAATAACCCAGGGTAGACTCAGGCAGCTGGAAGTTAAGGAATGAAGCTTTATATCTAGAGCTATGAACAGTATACAAACAGATATTAACAATATATTACAGACTATTTACAGATATATACAGTGAAAAAGGTAATATAGAAACACCACACCCCTATCAGAGATCAGAGTCCCTAAGACAGGTTTCCAACCACCCTACCACCTTCCCCCCCACTTCCCAGTCTTATCCCACTATCTGTCTTATGTGACAGGAAAGTAAGACTAGATTGTCCAGGGGGATTAGCAGCAGGAAATAGGTTAGGGGAATTATTCAGACCCAACTAAGAAGGCAGACAGATGCAGCAGCCAGAGTAGGCTCAAGCAACTCTGTCTTAGCTATGTATGGGTTACAACTCTTACACATTTTTTTCTTTTTTCAGTAAACCTATGAGTGAAGTAGCACCATCAGTGTTTTCCTTTCTCAGCTTTTAGTCTAATTTCTTATCAAAATCCTCCAATGGGTTCAAACCATAACATTTTCCCATTTCCTTTTTAAAACTTTGCACTTCCCCAGGAATAATAGGTACATTCACAAATCCTATTCCCCCGATTACCTCCCAAAGGAACTCCTCTCAGAGGGTGTACCTGGATATGGGATAGCTTATTTCTCTCCTCCTCCTCTTCTTCACTGCTATTCTCACCTCCTTGTAGGACCAAGACCTGAGGTTTTTTTTCCTTATTCACAGGTTTCTTTCTTAGCCTACTACTTACTGGGTTGGCTGTAAGAGGGCACTACCTCTTTTCCTCTTGGTGGAGCCATTGGAATGGTTAAAGAGGAGTCGGCTGGAGCTGAGGGTGCAGAAGGAGAATAGGGAGGGGGACAGTAGCTGCAGGGGGTCCCATGTTATCTCTTTCCTATCCTTTCTCTCCTCTCCCTCCTCTTTAACTTGTACCTTAAGTAGTTCAAATGCCACGGGCCAGATAAGGCCCCTCCAACAACTAGCAGAATCACTTTCTTCCTCGCTGAAAGCTGTTTACTGTTAACATAAACATTTAAAGCCTGGCTTTAACATGTGGTTCATGTGAAGATCTACCCTTCACATGAACCATATGGTGGCCAGTATACATTATGTGGTCTAATCTTTTCCTTGGTCCATTCTATCATACAATACTCAACCACTTTTTTCCTTTCCCCTGGTTTTAGTACTTTTGTTATATCTCCAATTTAGTAACATTACCCCCAAGGGACTGTCATAGGCAATGTCTTGTAAAACGTTGCTCCCTTCTTCCATGGGGTCAGCTAGCTTGGAACTACTACTCTGCCCCATGTTTCCCTGGGAACTCTGCCCATGCCGCTGCCTGGTTCCTGTATTTGGGAACTTACCTGCGACGCTGCCGTTCCCGATTCTCCTGGGAGCCTTTTTCTTTTTTCTTTGCCTACTACCTCACTGGGTTTTCTCCTTGCCGAGAAGTCCCCAGTCTCCTGCCTCAGGCCCCCCGTAGCAGAAGACAGAGAGAAATCCCGGGACAAGCCCCCGATTTTGTTATAAATGAGCCCTAATTAGGTGTTAATGAGCCCATGCAAATTGTGACCAAAAAGAGGCTTAAGTTTTATTTTGCGGGCCAACAGGCAAACAGCGGTGGGTGTAGGGGGGAGCCTGCACTCCACCAACACACACACTGATACAATCGTGGCACAGGGTTTTAAAATAATCTCCTTACGAATAAACAACGAGTAAACTATGAATTTTGCAAAACAGTTCTTGCAAAAGGCAGAGCCTCTGTGCACTTGTTTCCCCGAGGTCCTCTTCCTCTCTGACCCCGGAGCGACCTTGGGAGAAGGGCGGGCTTTCCTTGCACACCCCTCTAGCAACAAGGACCGGATAGGTCGCTCCCTCCCCTCTCTCCAGTCGGCAGTTCCTGCCTTTTTGTTGGAGGGAGGAAAGCAAACGTAACACTTCTTGTGATCGACAACAAGCACACCTGATGTGTAGAAACTTGCCAATCCACTGCCCGTTCTCTGCTCTCATATGGCACTGCTTATTTATTTTCAACGCGAATCAAATCCTTCTATCACCGTCGTGAAGACCTGGGCATGACAGTGAGGTCACAGCATGGTCATGAGGGGCCCGGTTCTGGCTGCGAGGTCACAGCATGGTTGTGAGGGGCCTGGTTCTGGCAGTGAGGTCACAGCGTGGTCGTGAGAGACCTGGGCCTGCTTCCCTTCCAACCCAACCCATGCTGCGGTTGTCTGATCCCGTGATTTGGGTGTTGCTGTTGAAGGGCTGATGCCTATTTGCAGCTGAGCGCCAGGGCAAGGGCCTCAGCAGCAGCATCCCTCCCACAATGCTGATTTGAGGAGTAGTCAAAACACTGCTGAGTGATCAACTCTCAGCCACAACACTGCAAAGCACAGGACTACAAAGATGCTTTGAGATGAATTAACTCTGGCTCAGCCCAAACCCAATACCGACAAATAATTTCTGTTAGGTTTATATCTCTTTGTAGTACAGTAAAAATAATTAAAAACACACCAACCTGCAGTTTTCAAGGATGGCAGTGATTTACAGAATCATAGATTCACAGACTGGCTTGGGTTGGAAAGGAGCTTAAAGTTCATCCAGTTTCAACTCCTGCCCCATAGGCAGGGACACTTCCAACTAGCCCAGGTTGCTCAGGGACTCATTCTTAGGACTCCAAAAGAAGTATACCACAGATATCAATATTCAGTATTGTTAGGCAGCACCTCCTTTCAGTGGTGCACAGGGGTAGACTGAAGAGGTCTGCCCGCCATTAGGAAAACTTACAGCTCCTGTGATTAATGCTGTTTAAGATTCATGCGTATGATTTGCTGTATGATCACTGCAAACCACATGGAAGAGACGTTGATCCCTTTGAATCACAGAAACATAGAATGGTTTAGCTTGGAAGGGGCCTCACAGATCATCCCATTCCAAACCCTGCCATAGGCAGGGACACTTTGCACTGGAACAGGTGGCTCAAGGCTTTGAATACCTCCAAGGAGGGAGCAGCCACAGCCTTCCTCGGCAAGCTGTGCCAGTCTCTCACCACCTTCACTCTAAAGAATTTCTTCCTAAACTCTAGTCTCAATCTGCCCTCCTCAACCTTCAATCCCTTACCATTCTGTGATTCTATCAATTCCAAAGCCTGGCAAATATATAAGGTTTTCCTTTTAATTTGAATGCTAATTACCTGACTTCATTCTAATCCCATCTGTGCTACACATCAAATGCTGATCACCTAAGCAATAACCACAGTAATCAGAGACAAATATTGTGCAGTCAACAGGGACATCCTCAGCTAGATCAGGTTGCCCACAGCCCTGTCAAGCCTCACCTTGAAAATCTCCAGGGATGGGGACCCAACCACATCCCTGGGCAACCTGTTTCAGGATTCCACCACACTCATGGTACAGAACTTGTTCCTAACATCCAATCTAAATCACTAGTTTGAAACCATTGTCCTTGTCCTGTCCCTGCAGGCCTTTGCAAACAGTATCTCTGCATCCTTCTCATAGCCGCCTTCGGGTATGGGAAAGTTGCTATTAGGTTTGCCTGGAGCCTTCTCTTCTCCATGCTGAATACCCAGCTCCCTCAGCCTGTCCTCTTAGCAGAGCTGCTTGAATCCCCTGATCATCTTTGTGGCTTTCTCTGGACCTGCTCCATCAGGTCTATGTCCTTCCTGTGTTGAGGGATCCAGAGCTGGATGCTGGCTGCAGCCCTGCAGGTGAGGTCTCCACAGAGCAGAGCAGAGGGCCAGGATCCCCTCTCTCCATCTCTGCTTTGGATGCAGCCCAGGTTGCCATTTGACTCTCTGCTGCAAGTTCTCACTGCCTGCTCATGTCCAGCTTCTCCATCAGTATCCCCAAGTCCTTTTTCACAGGGCTGCTTTCTATCACCTCCTCCGCCAGTCTGTATTGACAGTGAGGATTGTTCAAGTCCAGGTGCGGAATCCTGAACTCGCCCTCGCTGAACCTCATGAAATTCACCTGGGCCATCTCTCCAGTTTGTCCTGGTCCCTCAGGAACATCCTAAACATTGATCTCCCTCTCTCACCTTGCCTCAAGGCATGTGTGACATATAGCTGTTGTGTCTGTCATTCTTAGTACAAATAGCTCCCTGTGGGTAGTTTTTGATGTTAATCACAGTATCTCACTCTCCATTAGAGTAATTGTTTGTCTCTCCCTCCCTCCCTCCCTCCCTCCTGTGGCTGTTTATTATGCCTACAATGTATCAACATAATTTTTATGGGTTGTAAACGCACATCTTTTCTCCTGGTGGCTATCACATGGCTAATCCTTTACCTTGTTCCATTATGCATATGATTAGGTGACACTTTTGACCAGAATAAGCTGTCCTCTATGAAGGAAGCCTTAAAACTTAGGGAAACAGAGCATAAAACTATTGCCAAAATACTATGTGGCCTCTTATGGATGCTTCTGTCATATGAAGCAAGGTGATTCTTAGGCATGGGTCCTTTCTTGGCTTGTTTCATTCCTTTAACAACATTATTTCCAGTCCTGTGTTTTCTAAGATCAAGTTTACCTTTCCTAACTCAAAATGTTATAACCCCGTAAGATCTTGTTTCACAACATTAATAGAACAGGAGTAAAGTTTCACCTTCCCTTCCTTCCTTCCTTCCTTCCTTCCTTCCTTCCCTTCTCTTCTCTTCTCTCTCTCTTCCTCCTTCTCTCTCTCTCTGTTTTGCTCTCTCCTCTTTCTCTCTTTTATTTCTTTTCTTTTTCTTCCTTTCCTTCCCTGTTTTTATATGTAATCCATATCTATTTAAGGATTTCATTTTTTCTCTAAAATAAATTGATAATTTAATACCTACTTAAATACATAATTAATAAGAATAATTAAAATTACGTGGGCATTTATAGAGATTAAATGTGTAAGCAAGCTATTTATTTAATATTACACAAGCATAGAATCATAGTTTTGGCTGGCAAAGGTCTGTAAGATTATCAAGTCCTTGGCACCAGTGCTGGGTATCTATTGGGACTGAGCAGATACTGAGCAGTCTGAAGATTCTATTAAAATAGCCTTCTGAAATGATACACAATATGTGTCTGATAGTGAATGCCTCACAAGTTAGAGACAGCAGTGATTTCTGTATCAATATTTTGGTTATATTTTTCAAGGTCTTTCAGTCTACAAACAATATTAAAGGAAGAAAAAAAAATGTACACATTCTCATCATTTTCCTTTTTCCTTTTTTTTTTTTTTTTTTTTGCCAGAAAAGCTTGATGTTTGTATCAGGTTATAAAGGAAAACTTTGCTACCAGATTGAGCAGGCAGATAGTTCAAGTCTGAAGATAACAAGCTTCCAACACTGCCTTCAGTCCTGGAGGCAGCACATGCCATTATCTACAAAATAATTTCCAACGGAACTCAGCCAGATCTTTTATATTTCCATAAAGGAAATTGTGTAGTATATTAAAGTTCTGATGAAAGCTGCCTCTCAGAGTCTCAGGCACTCCCTATCGTGTTGCATCATAACTTAGATTTTATTAACCAGTGGAGTTTACAAACAGCAAGCTTTAAACAAGTGGAGAATTCTACCCATACCTACTTATAAATCCAAGCTAGAGGAAGGGAGATTTAGTTTAGATATTAGCAAGAAGTTCTTCAGCATGAGGGTGGTGAGAGTCTGACACAGGTTGTCCAGGGTGGTGGTGGAAGCCTCATCCCTGGGAGTTTTCAAGGCCAGGCTGGATGTGGCTCTGGGCAAGCCAATCTAGTGTGAGGTGTCCCCACGCATGGCAGAATCATAGAATGGTTTAGGTGGGAAGTGACCTCAAAGATCATCTAGTTCCAACCCCCTGCCACAGGCACAGACGGGTTGGAACTGGATGATTATTGAGGCTCCTCCCAACCCTGACAATTCTGTGATTGGCTATTATATGTATTTGATTATAATGACATTTTATAACCTTTTCACAATAGAGAGTGTAAGTAGTGCTTGATTCCTCTGAAGAGCCTCTGTTCTCTTGCCCTAAGCTCTCTGCAGACAAAATGAGCTTATGAAGCCCAGACAGCAACTGTATGCTGGGCTGCAGCAAGAGCAGCGTGGCCAGCAGGGCAAGGGAGGGGATTCTGCCCCTTTACTCTGCTCTCCTGAGACCCCACCTAGAGTACTGTGTGCAGTTCTCAAACCCCCAACACAAGAAGAACATGAAAAGCTTGGAGAGAGTCCAGAAGAGGCCACAAAGATGCTCAGAGGGCTGCCGCAGCTCTGCTATGAGGACAGGCTATGAGAGTTGGGCCTCTGCAACCTGGAGAAGAGAAGGTTTCAAGGAGACCTTGGAGTGGCCTTCCAGCATCTGAAGGGGACCTTCAGGAAGGCTGAGGAGGGACTATTGACAAGGTCTTGTAATTGACAGGATGAGGAGGAATGGGTTTAAAGTGTCAGAGGGGAGATTGAAAGTGCATGTTAGGAAGAAGTTCTTTACAGTGAAGGTGATGAGACAATGACACTGGTTGCCCAGAGAGGTTGTGGCTGCTCCCTCCCTGGAGGTGTTGAAGGTCAGGTTGGATGAGGCCTTGATCAACCTGTTCTAGTGGGAGGTGTCCCTGCCTATGGCAGGGGGTTGGAACTGGATGATCTGTGAGGTCCCAACCTAAACTATTCTATGATTCTACGATTCAAAACAAGGCAATGCAGTGCTGTTTAATATTCTTTTCATGTGGATGCTGTTGTCTGATCATTAATCATGTTTAGTTGCACCTGCAATTTTTTTTTTTCATATATTTAATATGCTGATTTTCTTGCACTGACTGATCTCAGAAGGTTTGGAAGAGAGATTCCAATGATGTTAATTGTTGTGTTCCTTCCAGGATCGCTTCAATGCCAACGTGACCCAGGAGTGATGTTGGGAAAAGGCAAAGTTCCCATCAAAGTAGAAAGTTTTGAGGAGAGTTTACAAACCTTTTTCATAGAATTTTAGACTCATTAAGGCTGGAAAAGACCTCTAAGATCACCAAATCCAACCATCAAGGCAATAAGCACAGAACTATAGAATTTTGGTTGGAGAAGACCTCTAAGATTATTGAGTCTAACTATCCAATCACCACCATCATGCCCAGGAAACTCTGTCCCAGAGGGCTGTGTCCATATGTTTCTCAAGCACTTCCAGGGATGGTGATTCCACCACCTCCTTGGGCAGCCTGTTGCAATGTCTGACCACTCTTGCAGAATTAACCTCCCCTGGCACAATTTCAGGCCATCTCCTCTGCTTCTATCACCTGACACTAGGGAGAAGAGACCAAGCTCCACCTCATTACAACCTCATTTCAGGGAGCTGTAGAGAGTAATGAGGCCTTCCCTCAACCTCCTGTCCTCCACACTAAACACCCCCAGTTCCCTCAGCAGCTCCTCACCAGCCCTGTTCTCCAGCCCTTTGACCAGCTTGGTTGATGTGTCCCAAAATGCCATGTCTACAGATTTCTTGAACACCTCCAGGGAAGTTCCTCAGCTGCTAGAAATCAAACTCTATTTCTCCTCAAGCTCTGAAAGAAAAGCACCTCCTTTCATCAATATCCATTAAGGTTTGAGCCAGCGGAAAGAATTTTCAAAGCTTCACTCATGGTATAGGTCCCACTTGTTTGCTGTTGAGCAGATATGTGAATTGTCTACCCTTGCTGTTACTTTGCCCTAGTCCGTAGCTCCTTGGCAATCTGTCTCGTTTCCTCTCACAAGCTTCTTTACAAAGAGCTGATAATATCTGAGTGCAGTTAGTAGCTGATACAGTAAAATAATTGATCACATTATTAACCCAGGCAAATCACAGACTCACAAAATGGGAGGGGATGGAAGTGATCTCTAGAGATCATTGAGTCCAACACCCCTGCTAAGGCAGCACCAACTGGAAAAAGTGACTCAGGAACCCATCCAGGTGGATTTTGAATGCCAGCAGAGATGGAGACTCTACCACCTCCCTGGGAGCCTGCTTCAGTGCTCCATCACCCTTAAAGAAATTCCTCCTCATTTTTTAGATGGAACTTCTCATATTCAAGTTTGTGCCCATTACCCCTTGTCCTGTCACTGAGCACCACTGAAGAAAAGCCTGGTGTCATCTTCCTGACACCTGCCCTTTAAATATTGATCAGCTTTTGATGAGTTTCCCTCCCCCAGGGTTCTTTTTCCAGACCAAAAAAACCCAAAATCCAATTCTCTAAGTTTTTCCTCATCAGAGAGATGTTCTAGTCTCCTCAGCATCTTTGTAGCCCTTTGCTGTACCCTCTCCAGTGAGCCTCTGTACTTCTAGAACTGGGAAGCCCAGAATTTGGGCACAGTGCTCCAGATGTGGTCTTATAAAGGCAGAGAAGAAGGGAAAGAGAACCTCCCTCTACCTGCTGGCCACACTCTTGCTGCACCCCACGATGCCACTGGCCTTCTTGGCTGCAAGACCACATAGCTGGCTCATGGGCATCCTGTTGTTCACTAGGACTCCCATCTCCTATTCCCAAGACCTGCTCTCCAACAGATCAGCCCCCAGACTGTACAGATCCACAGGGCTGTTGCTCGTGTTGTAGAAAACGAAAGACTTGAGGGGAGAATCTGACATGAGAAAGTAATTTCACAGAATCTTAAGGACTGGAAGGGGCCTCAGAAGATCATCCTGTCCACCCCCCCTTGCTAGAGCAGGACTATCTTTTTTTTTTTTTTGGGGGGGGGCCCAGTTTCATTTCTATAATTTTTTTATTTTACTCCTTTCCTCTGCATCTTCCTCTTTTCATGTCCATATCCATCCTTCTAGCACCACCTGCTCTTTCCCACACTGCATTTTCACCTTTTCCACTCCCAAACCCAGGGCACCTGGGTTCTGTTGCAGTCTCCTCCGACCCCAGGTGTGACTGCTTTACCCTCCTTGCCAGCTCCCCTGTATAATCGGCCCCAGGAAAGGTAGAAGTCCCAAACTTGCCCAGCTGGGTAGAAGGAGCCTCCTCTCATCATTACTGGTGAGGCTCCATTGTGTGCACTGGGTGAAGGGGATCAAAAGCTTGGTGGCCCCCTGGCTGAGCAGGATAGGGCATTGATGGCCACTTTAATATCACCCATGGGTTCTGGCTGAGCTCTTCTCTGTTTAGCTACTTCTTTCTGCTCCATTATAAAACTGTAAAAATACTAAATCTGTGAAACATTTTGAGAAGCACTGAGTTAGCCTGGAGGAAATGCCTGAGAATCCCTATTCTTCAAGCAGGTTCATTAATTTTCCAGCTACACCACGGCTTTGGAGGAGGGTGGGTTTGTAGAGCTGGCTTCACAGGTGCCCTTTGCTCCTCTGACCTCAGGAGGGCAAGTTCTGCTCACATCCAAGCTGTGACTTGGCCACCTGTTGTGCTGCAATCCATCTCAAGTGTAAACTATGTATAAGGTGGGTGTGAGGAGCTGCTGCCTGTGCGCCTGCCCAGCAGAGAGAGAAAAGCTGCCAGAGAGGGACAGAGACAGTTGCCATCCTGCTTGGCCCTGCTCCCACTTCCCCTTTACTTCGTCCCTGCTAGATGCCACAGTTTTTATTTGCAGTCTGTCTGACTTTGAGAAAGCTTTCCATGCTGTTCCCCGCTGAATTCTCATGGACAAACTCCTTCTCAGGGCTTGGATGAGCACATCTGTGCTGTATAAAGCACCACTGGACAGAAGGGCCCAAAGGGTGGTGGTCAGTGGAGTTAAATCCAGCTGGCGGCCAGGCACAAGTGATGTCCCCCAGTGCTCAGTGTTGGGACTGCATCGGTTTAACATCTTTACTGATGACCTTGATGCAGACTCAGAGTGTCAGCAGTGAGTTTACAGATAACACCAGCTTAGGTGGCTTGTTGATCATCATGAAGGTAGGGAGGCTTTACAGAGGGACTTGGATAGATTGGATCCATGGCCAGTGTTAATGGAATGAACTTCAACAAGGTCAAGTGCCAGGTCTTGCACTTGGGCCACAACAACCCCAAGCAATGCTACAGGCTTAGGGTAGTATAACTGGAAAGCTGCCTGGCAGAAAGGGATCTGGGGGTTGTAATCAACAAGCAGCTGAATATGAGCCAGCAGAGTACCTAGGTGGCAAAGAAAGCCAAAAGCATCCTGGCTGGGATCAGAAATGCTGTGTCCAGCAGGAGCAGGGAGATGATTATCCCCTTTGTCTCTAGTGAGGCCACACCTTGAGTCTTGTGTTCAGTTTTGGGCACCACAATGCAAGTTAACTGCTGCCAAATTATCACCATTGGACCTTCACAAGGGTTTAGCAAGTTCCTAAGAAGTTCACTGTCCACTGAGTCAGATAAAAGCTGTGACTAGAATAAGTCACTCTAGAAGTGGCAACTTTCAAATTGGGCAGTGTCCTGGCTTTTGCAGGGACAACATCCTAGGCTTCTAGATGAGCCATAGTCTGCAGGCTATTAGCTGTTTGGAGTCAACCAGGGCAGCTGACCTGAGTTAGCTACAGGGGTATCCCAGACAAGAAATGTGCTCAGTATGAAGGGGGAAGTTTGGTGAGGAAGTGCTTCCTGCTGGTGTTCCTGCTGGTCCCCTTGTTTCTTTTGAGGACCCCTTTCCTGCTCATTCTGACTGTTGTATGTTCACCAGGGTGAGTATAACTGCATATTTTACTTTTCATAGAACTGCTTAGGTTGGAAAAGACCTCTAAGATCAAGTCCAACCATCAACCCAACACCACCATGGCACGGTGGTATTGGTATCTTAAATCTGTGGTCTCTTCTCCTTTTCCAATTTCCCATCCTCACTGGGTAGAGGTCATTGGGTGAATGAACAACTGATAGAGCTCAGGCCCATGTATGGGCTAAATGTGTACAGCTGATTAGAATGGAAGGTGCAGAGGTTGACCTCCCATGTTATTTGTGACTTTTTATCATAGAATGGCTTGAGTTGGAAGGAACCTCATGGATTATCCAGTTCCAACCCCCCTGCCATGGGCCCCTGTTCCCACTAGACCAGATTGCTCAAAGCCTCATTCAGACTGGTCTTAAGCACTTTCAAAGAATCACAGAATTGTCAGGGTCAGAAGGGAGCTCAAGGATCATTGAGTTCCAACCCTCCTGCCACAGACAGGGACAGTTCCTACTAGATCAGGCTGCCCATAGCCACAGGGGTGAGGTGTCCACAACTTCTGTGGGCATCCTGTTGCAGTGCCTTATCTGCTGACCATGGAGAAGGGAAAGGTTGGTAAGAAATGGCTTTGTTCCATCAGTAGCACAGGCAGCTCTATTGGTACTGCACAAGGCAATAAGGGATAATTCTTAACCAAGGCTGTAGATAAAACACAATTAATTATCCTATTCATTACTTATGGAGCCTGATGAGAACATTTCATTGGGCTTGATTTAGTTGCTCTTTGTTTAGGTTCTTCAAGGCAGTTTGCCTGGTTAATTGACAAACTTCACTCAATTTGTGTTTGTGTGAGAATAGTATTTATTGAATTGGTTACACTTAAATGCCTTTCCCTGGAGGGCACTGAAATCCAACTAATTCTTCACTCTGTCTAGCTTTTTGCATCAAGCTAGCAAGCATCTGTGTCCCCCAGATGACTGTCTTCTGCAGCTGTGATGGCTATTGAATCTGTGGGAGGAGGATCTTACTGAGGTAGCTTTGGTGAGAAGATGCTAGAAGCTTTCTCCATGTCCAATGGAGCCAAAGTCACAGAATCAGAATTGTCAGGGCTGGAAGGGACCTCAAGGATCATCCAGTTACAATCCCTCCTGCCATGGGCAGGGACACCTCACACTAGGTCAGGCTGCCCAGAGCCACATCCAGCCTGGCCTTACATACCTCCAGGGATGAGGCTTCCACCACCTCCTTGGGCAACCTGTGCCAGTCTTTCACCACCCTCATGATGAAGAACTTCTTCCTAAGGTCTCCTTTCAATCTGCCCCCCTCTAGCTTAGATCCATTCCCCCCAGTTCTATCACTACCTGACACTCTAAAAGCCTCTCCCCAGCTTTCTTGTAGCCCACTTCAGATACTGAATGGCCACAAGAAGGTCTCCTGGCATCCTTCTCTTCTCCAGACTGAACAACCCCAATTCTCTCAGCCTGTCCTCATAAGAGAGGAGCTCCAGCCCTCTGGTCACCCTCCTGGCCCATCTCTGGGCCTTCCACTGTGTGAAGTGGAGCCAGTCAGTGATGGTCTCTGACAAAAGGAGAAACTGCTGTGTAATAGCAACCAGAGAGGGATAAGAATGTGTGAAAGAAATAACTCTGCAGAGAGCAAGGTGAGAGAAGAAGGGGGAGAAGTTACTCCAGGGGGCAAAGCAGAGGATCTTCTGCAGCACATGGCAAAGACAGATTGTGTCCTTGCAGGGAGAGTCACAATGGAGCAGATAGCCCCCTGCAACCTGTAAGAGGTGCTGTGCTGGACCAGGTTTCCTGGCAAGACTTGTGACCCTGAGAGGCACACATGGTGGAGCACTTTGTGAAGAACTGCAGTGTGTGGGAAGGATTTATGTTGGAAAGGTTTGTGGAGGACTAGCTTTCATGGGAGAGACTTCATTGTGGAGCAGAGAAAGAGTGAAGAGGAAGGTGCAACAGAGGTAACGTATAATGAACTGACTTCAACCCCAGTCCCTATCCCTTTCTGTAGCTTGGATGAGGGAGGAGAAAGAGAAGCCAGAAGTGGTGTTGAGCTCAGCAAGAGGGGAGAGGTGAGGGGAAGGTGTCTTACAGTTTGGATTTATTTCTCATTACCCTGCTCTGACTTTTTGACGATAGATTTCCACATTCTGAGTCTGTTTTGCCCATGATGGTAACTAGTGAGTGAACCGTATCTGTCTTTATTTGGACCCATTATTTTCTCTCTTCTGTCCTAATAATGACAGGAGTGATAGAGTAGCTTTTGGAACCTGCTACTCAGCCAGGTCCAATCCACCGTAAGGAAAAATTGTTTTTTCTTCCCTTTCCACTGCTATACTGCATACTGTTATTGGTAGTTTCTGTAGTGTAGATGTATTGCCCAGGCAGTTGGGATAGTAAATATCCACAAACTATCAAGAGTGTTATTTTGACACTGAAACAAGCTCCCCTGGGAGGTGGTTGAATCCCCATCCCAAGAGATGTTTCAAAGAGGCAGAGTTGTGGTTATCAAAGTAATCCACACCCTTGTCACCTAAACTCTAGGCAACTTCAATATGTTGTGCAGAAAAGCATATGAAGAAAGAGTCAGCATATTAGAAAACAATTCACCACTGAACCACCATGACTCTCACTGCACCCTGCTCCTATCCTTTCAACTAATCTAGGTTTTGGCTCCAAGACAACCAGCATAGTTGGCTAATACAATTTGAAAATTGTGTCCCACTTCAGGCACTGGAAGGCTGCTCTAAGCTCTCCCTGGAGCCTTCTCTCTCCCAGGCTGAACAGCCTTAACTCTCTCAGCCTGTCTCCATTGGGAGGTTCTCCAGTTCTCTGATAATCTCTGTGGTTCTCCTCTGGACTCTCTCAGGTCCATGACCTTCTTGTGCTTGGGGCCCCAGACATGGACACTACTTCAGGTGAGGTCTCACCAGAGCAGAGTGCAGAATCACCTCTCAATTTGCTGGCCACACTGCTTGTCATGCAGCCCAGGATACCTTTGGCCTTCTGGTCTGCAAGTACACACTGCTGGCTCATGTCCACCACATGCTTCTTCCTTAAGTCAATCCTAGATCTACCCTTCCCTAGTTTCAAACCATTGTCCCTTGTTCTACTGCTACAAGCCCTTGTAGCCTTCCTGTAGCCCACTACCTTTAGTGGAAAGCCTCTGTAAGTTCTCCCTGCAGCCTTCTCTTCTCCGGACTGAACACCCCCAACTCTCTCAGCCTGCCCCATAGCAAAGGTTCTCCAGACCTATCATCATCTTTGTGGCCTCCTCTGGACCCACTCCAACAGCTCCGTGTCCTACTTGTGTTAGGGGCACCAGAACTAGGCATAGTGATCCAAGTAGGGTCTCATGAGAGCAGAGGACCAGAGTCACCTCCCTCACCCTTCTGGGCTTCCAGTGGCTGCCTCATGAGGAGTTTGTCATCAACCAACACCCCCAAATCCTTCTCCTCAAGGCTGCTTTCAATCTATACCTTGCCCAGCCTGTATTTGTGCTTACAGTTGCCCTGACCTAGGTACTAGACCTTGTGCTTGGCCTTGCTGAACTTTAAGATGTGTGGCCTGGTTGACACACTGAAGGCATGGGATGGCATCTAGAGGGACCTGGGCAGACTAGAGAGGTGGGTCCAGGCCAAACTGATAGTGTCATCCACAAACCTGCTGAGCAGGTCAGTGGTATGGACAGTGGAATTGAGTGCAAAGATGTTAAACAGCACTGGTGACAGTATCAGGGGCCACTTGTCACTACTCTCCATTTGGTCATTAAGCCATTGACAATGACTGAATGTGGCCATTCAGCCAATTCCTTATCCAAGAAGTGGTCAATTCCTTAAGTCCATGTTTTTCGGGTTTGATGACCAGGAGTGTCTTTGGAAGCCTACAACACAGAATCACAAAAAACATCTGGTTGGAAGAGACCTCCAAGATCATCCAGTCCAAACTTCCACCCAGCACTGAAGGGCCAACACTAAACCATGTTCCTAAGCACCAACTCACTTTTCCCCTCAATAAAATAAGGTAAACACTTCACAGAATCAAAACGAAAACATCCAGTTGGAAAAGATCTCTAAGTTCATCCAGTGCAACTTTTCACACAGCACTACATCTAGGGTCACCACTAAACTGTGTCCCTAAATACCGTCTTCCACAGGCTGCTTGAACACATCCAGCGATGGGGACTCCAGCACTTCCCTGGGCAGACCATTGCAGTCTCTGAGAACCCTCTGGGTGAAGAAAGATTTCCTAGCATCCAGACTGAAACAACCCTGGGGCATCTAGTAACCATTTCATCTGCTCCTGTCTCTTGCCATGAAGGATCAGAGGCTGCCCCCTCTTTGCTCCAACCTCCCTTGAGGGAGCTGCAGAGAGCA
This sequence comes from Psilopogon haemacephalus, assembly GCA_013396835.1. Lineage (NCBI taxonomy): Eukaryota > Metazoa > Chordata > Aves > Piciformes > Megalaimidae > Psilopogon > Psilopogon haemacephalus. The sequence continues at coordinate 29,388 of VWZI01013347.1, read as the reverse complement.
AGGAGATCTCCTTCAGCCTCCTTTACTCCAGCCTGCACAAACCCAGCTCCCTCAGCCCCTCCCTGTAACACAACAATAATAACCTAATGTACTCTGTTTACTCTTCACCTAAGCCTTGGAATCTGTTTTGCTGGGTTGTATGGAAACACGACGTTCAAAAAGGAAAAATACTAAATGTCTGGGGTTTATTCTTTGTTTGAAAAATGCATTAACTGCTTAGGAGGCCCCACCTGAAATATTGCATCCAGTTCTGGGCTCCCCAGTTCCAGAGAGACAAGAGATCTGCTGGAGAGAGTCCAAAGCAGGGCTCCAAGGGTGCTGGAGTGCCTGGAGCATTGCCTGATGAGGAGAAGCTGAGAGCCCTGGGGCTGTTCAGTCTGCAGAAGAGAAGGCTGAGAGGGGATCTGAGCAAACTCTATCAAGAGCTGAGGGCTGGGGGTCAGGAAGAAAGGCACAGGGACAGCCTCTGCTCACTTGTGCCCTGCCATAGCACAAGGGGCAAGGGATAGAAACTGTAGCACAGGAAGTTGCAGCTCAGCATGCAGAAGAACTTCTTTGCTGTAATGGCAACAGAGCAACAGAGCAGTGGCACAGGCTGCCCAGAGAGATTGTGGAGTCTCCTTCTCTGGAGTCTTTCCAGCCCTGTCTGGATGTGTTTCTGTGCCACCTGCTCTAGATTCTCTGGTCCTACTGTGGCTGGGGTTGAACTCTTAAGATGTTCAGAGGTCCCTTAACACCCTGTGATCCTGTAAACCTGTCCCATTTCACCAACTTGATCCTACCTGAATCTTTTTCTGATGCAAAATTCTTGTGGTTCTAAGAGGCAAGCCCCATAAATTATCATAGAATCATAGAATCATAGAATGGTCTAGGTTGGAAGAGACCTCAAAGATCATCCAGTTCCAACCCCCTGCCACAGGCAGGGACACCTCCCACTAGATCAGGACGCTCAAGACCTCATCCAGCCTGGCCTTGAACACATCCAGGGAGGGAGCAGACACAACCTCCCTGGGCAACCTGTTCCAGTGCCTCACCACCCTCACTGTGAAGAATTTCTTCCTAACATCCCGTTCAAATCTCCCCTCCGCCAATTTGAACCCATTCCCCCTCGTCCTGTCATTACAAGACCTTGTGAACAGTCCCTCCCCAGCCCTCCTGTAGGCCCCCCTCAGATACTGGTAGGCTGCTATAAGGTCTCCCCGAAGCCTTCTCTTCTCCAGGCTGAAAAGCCCCAACTCTCTCAGCCTGTCCTCATAGCAGAGGTGCTCCAGCCCTCTGAGCATCTTCGTGGCCCTCCTCTGGACTCTCTCCAACAGTTCCATGTCCTTCCTGTGCTGGGGGCCCCAGAACTGCACACAGTACTCTAGGTGGGGTCTGACAAGAGCAGAGTAAAGGGGGAGAATCCCCTCCCTTGCCCTGCTGGTAATGCCTCTCTTAATGCAGCCCAGCACACAGTTGCTGTCTGAGCTGTGTGTGCACACTGCAGGCTCATGTTGAGCTTCTCATCCACCCAGACCCCCAGGTCCTTTTCCTCAGAGCTGCTCTCCAGCCACTCACCACCCAGCCTGTATTTGTGCCTGGGATTGCAGCGCCCCAGGTCCAGGATTATATTACAAATTAAATTATATCACATCTGAGCAGTTAGTCTGTTCAGCAAGTTAACAGTTAAGGAGGTTAGATCTAAAACTACTTTTTTTTTTTTCTTATTGTTAAAAAGAAAGGAGTGAGACTGCACTGAACTGCTCAAGTTCCCCTCATCCTGTTGAATGACACATTTGCAGTTGTCTTCACAGGTGCTTTTAGCAGGGAAATTCATGTCACTTCAGTCTCAAAAGACTTGGAGGCAGTGAAAGTCAGCTGTCACTGTCAAAGCCAGCCTTTAAGGAGAGAGAGAAACTACAGCCGGCTCCAGACTTTGCTTCATTTAATATGATTTTTTTCCATGTTAATGAATATTAATGAGGTTGGAGGAAAGGCTTCTATTTATTTTTTATGAGCTACTTGAGACTTCTGTATTTTGTATTTGAAATGGAACGTTTTAAAATTAACTTCTCAGGAAGTAGAAATTCTAACATCTTGATAAACTTCTGTATAAATCACTGAATTCTTTATGCTGGAAAAAACCTTTAGGATTCTTGAGTCCCACTGCTAAGCCAACACAAACATGGCCATTAAACCATGTCATGAAGTGCCATGGTTTTGTTCTTTTATATAAGGTCTCCAAGGATGGTGACTCCACTACCTCTCTGGGCTGCCTGTTCCAATCCCTGATAATTCTTTCAATAAAGGATTTTTTTTTCCTTAACATTTAATTTAAACCTTCTTTTCCTATCACTTTTTAAATGAGAGGAGACCAACTATTACCATGCTACAACCTGCTTTCAGGTAGTTGTAGAGAGTGAGAAGGTCTCCCCTCAGCCTCCTGCTCTTCCAATAACCTTAAATAAATATGTAGTGGCAGAGGATGATACACTACACGTAGAAGGTTCCTTGCTTAAGTCTCAGTTCTGAGACTTTGAAGCGAGTAGGGTTAGAACTCCTGGGAAAATATTCTAAAATGTGGACAGGTTTCATAGAATCACAGAATGGTCTGGGTTGGACATGACCCCTAAAGCTCACCCAGTCTCACCCCTCTGCAGTCAGCAGAGACATCTTTAACTAGATCACAGAATCACAGAATGTCAGAGGCTGGAAGTGACCTCAAAACATCTAGTCCAACCCCTTTGGTGGAGCAGAATCACCTCTACTAGAGCCCTGTACAGCCTCACCTTGAATATCTCTAGGGATGAGGCTGCAGCCACCTCCCTGGGCAACCTGTTCCAATGTTCCACTACCCTCATGGTGCAGAACATTTTCCTCACATCCAGTCTCAGTCTGCTCTGCTCTAGTTTGAAGCCATTGTCCCTTGTTCTATCCCTGCATCTCTTTGCAAGCAGTCCCTCTCCATCCTTCTTACAGCTCCTTCAGGTCCTGGCAGGCTGCTCTTATGTCTTCCTGGATCTTCCTTTTCTCCAGGCTGTACACTCCCAGCTCCCTCAGCCTGTACTTGTAGCAGAGATGCTCCACCCCCTTGATGTCATCTGACCTTTGGACTTGCCTAACTGAAGGCTGGTTTAAAACTCATTTAACATTTCAGAAATTCTGTGAGACGATTGCAGAAGAGGTCATCATTCCATATATGTTAAACAATTTGCATGTGCTTGCCACATTTGGCAGATACAGGAACTTGAAAGATTCCTGAGGGCTTCAGACTGACTAGATCTTTGCAGAGGAAAGCTCTCAAGGGATAAATAATGTCTACTTTACAGGACATATGGTTCTGTGAAATATGCATGGGGTGTAAAAGGCAGCTCCTAAAAAGATAATAACTTCCAATGTAGAGCTTTTGAGTGAAATATCCTCCAATTCCTTAATAGTGCTAATTACAAGATGCTACTGAATTTGAGTGAACAAAACTACAGGAAGTCATAGAATCATAGTCAGGGTTGGAAGGGACCACAACGGTTGTCTAGTTCCAACCCCCCTGCCATGGGCAGGGACACCCTACCCTAGATTAAGCTGGAGGAGAAAGCCTCATCCAGCCTTGACTTAAACACCTCCAGGGAAGTGGCCCCAACCACCCCTCTGGGCAACGCTTTCCAGGCTCTCACCACTCTCATGGTGAAGAACTTCCTCCTCATGTCCAATCTGAATCTCCCCACCTCCACCTTTGCTCCATTACCCCTAGTCCTGTCACTACTTGATAACCTAAAAAGTCCCTCCCCAGCTTTTCTGTAGGCCCCCTTCAGATACTGAAAGGCCACAATAATATCACCTCGGAGCCTCCTCTTTTCCAGACTGAACAGCCCCAACTCCTTCAGTCTGTCCTCATAGGAGAGGTGCTCCAGCCCTCCGATCATCCTCGTGGCCCTTCTCTGGAAACGCTCCAGCATGTCCACATCCCTCCAGAACTGGACACAGTACTCCAGGTGGGGTCTCACCAGGGTGGAGTAGAGGGGGAGAATCACCTCCCTCAACCTGCTGGCCACACGTCTCCTGATTCAGCNCTGCCCAGCCTGGATTTGTGCTTGTGATTGCCTCAACCCAGGTGCAGGACCTTGCACTTGGTCTTGTTGAACCTCATGAGGTTGGCTTGTGCCCACCTCTCCAGCCTGTCCAGGTCCCTCTGGATGCCATCCCTGCCCTCCACTGTGTCTGCTGCACCACAGCTCTTGGTGTCGTCAGCAAACTAGCTGAGGGTGCACTCAGTGCCTCTGTCCATGTCACCCACAAAGACATTGAACAAGACTGGTCTCAGGACTGATCCCTGAGGGACACCACTTGTCACTGTCCTCCACTTGGACGTGGAGCCATTGACAGCCACTCTTTGGGTGTGGCCATCAAGCCAGTTCTTTATCCATCTGGTGGTCCACCCATCAAACCCATGTTTCACCAGCTTGGAGACCAGGATGTGGTGCAGGGCACTGTCAAAGGCTTTGCTCAGGTCCAGGTAAATGACATTACTTGCTCACTCCTCATCTATTCATGTTGTGACCTGTTCATAGAAGGCCACCAGGTTTGTCAGGCAGGATGTGCCCTTGGTGAAGCCATGCTGATTGGACCCAATCACCTCTTCACTATTCTCCTGCCAGTTCTCTCAGTACCCATTTGAATATCTTGTCGGGACCCATGGACTTGAACGCTTTCAGGTTCTTCAGGTGATCATGAACCTGCTCTTCACTTATGCTGGGCAGCTCTTCCTTCCAGTCCCTGCCATTTTCTTCCATGATTCCAAGAGTGTGGGTTGAGGCCTCCGCAGTGTGGACCAAGGTAAAGAAGTTGTTGACAACCTCAGCCTTTTCCATGTCACTTGTGACCATTTCACCTGTTTCCTTTCTGAGGGGGCTCACACCTTCCCTACTCTTCTTTTTACCATTAATATACCTGTAGAAATTCTTGGTGTTCCCTTTGACCTCCCTGGCTAGATTCAATTCAAACTGTCTCTTGGCTTTCCTGACCACATCTCTGGCTTCTTGGGCAGCTTCCTTATATACCCCCCCATTCCAGCTGTCCTTTCTTCCACTCCTTGCAGAGTCTCTTTTTGTAAGACAGTGTGTTGGGGAAGTCCTTGCTCAGCCAGGCAGGCCTCCTGGCATTCTTCCCTGCTTTCCTCTTTCTTGGTAGACATTGCTCCTGGACACAGAGGAGGTGATCCTTGAATACTGAGCAGCTGTCCTGGGCCCCTCTTCCCTCTAAGACTTTGTAAAAGGTTAAGCCCACCTGGAAACCCCCTGACTCCTGCCAAGGAGTGGTCTGACCTGTTCCCAGGTATCATGGTTAGCCACTCCCACTTCCTGCTAAGGACTTTACTGTAAAAGGGAAGACATCTTGTCTTCTCTCTCTTGTCCTCTTGTCCTAACTGCCTGAGCAACTCTTCACTGCTCTCTGCTGCCAGACCGCCACGTGCTCTCAGCTAACATGTGGACAGTACCACTATTTTTATTTGGAACTTGGACTAACTGCTTTTCACCATCAAATTCCTACATCCTGCCTTCATCCAACGTCAAAACCATCCATCTCAGCCTTTGGACTCAATTGCCTTCCATGGGTTGTATTTGTAATTTTTTCCTCTTTTTTTCCCTTCTTCCCAGCTTCTGTTTTTTTTCCCTCATTCCCCATACCGTGCATTCTGCTTCCCCTTTTCACCCATCTTCTGTAGAAAACCCGTTTCCCTCCTATTTATTGTTACATTTTAATACTTCATTTACTTCCAAATCAGATTGAGTAATTATTCAGCTTTTGGGCTCAGGGGTAGCTGGCTTAAACCAATACCTACTTCGTCCCATGATACTTCGTCCAGCAGATCCCCGAAGCCATCAAAGTCTGCACGCCTAATGTCTAGGGTCATAAGCTTAGAAAACATCCTCCTGGTTGCCCTGAGGATCTTAAATTCAACTGCTTCATGGTCACTGCAGCCAAGGCTGTCCCTGAGCCTCACATTGGTCACCAGCCTTTCCCTGTTGGTGAGGACAAGGCCCAGCACAGCACCTTTTCTGCTTGGTTCCTCTACCATTTGGAGGAGGAAGTTGTCATCTATGCAATCCAGGAACATCCTGGATTGCTGGTGCCTTGTTGTGTTGTCCCTCCAGCAGATGTCAGGGTGGTTGAAATCTCCCACAAGGACCAGGGCTTGTGACCTGGAGGCCTCTTCTCTTTGCCTGTGAAGGGCCTCATCTGCTTGGTTCTGCTGGTCAGGTGGCCTGTAGCAGACCCCTACAGTAACATCTCCCTCCCCTGTCTTCCCTTTAATTTTAACCCAGGCACTCTCAACCAGCTCATCATCCTTCCCCAGGTGGAGCTCCACTGATTCTAGCTGGCAATGCCTCCTCCTCTCCTTCTCTGCATATCCATCCTAAGGAGCTTGTACCCATCTCTCCCTACATTCCAGTCATGGGAATCATCCCACCAAGTTTCAGTAACAGCCACTATGTTATGGCATCCATGCAGCACAGTGGCTCTTAATTCATCCTGTTTGTTGCCCAAGTTCTGTGTTTGGGCAACAAAAATGTCACAACAAAAATGGAAGATGGAAAATTGTAAACAGAGAAATGTTAGTGGAGGTCATGACCATTCAAGTTGTGAAGTTGTTGGTTAAGTCAATCATGGTCTGCCTGTCCCTTTGTTCTTGTCTTCTGGTTGCTTTTTCTTGCTTTTATAATTTCAACTCTTATCAACATTCTAGTTTACAGAATTAGATAATTGTGTCGGATGGGATCTGTAGAGGCCATCTAGTCTAACCCCCTGATAGGGTATCAGGGATATTAGGAATATCCCCAGCTAAAACATGCTCCTCAGAGTCCCAAAAAGCCTGATCTTGAATGTTTCCAGGGATGAAGTCTCCACCGCCTCTCTGGGCAACCTGTTCCATTGTTCCACCACACATATAGTAAAAAAACTTCTTCCTTAAGTCTAACCTAAATTTACCCTTCTGTACTTTCAAATCATTGTCCCTTTCTCTACTGCTACAAGCCCTTGCAGCCTTCCTGTAGCCCTCTTCATTTAGTGGATGGCCTCCGTAAATTCTCCCTGGAGCCTTCTCCAGGCTGAACACCCCCAACTCTCTCAGCCTGTCCTCACAGGGGAGGTTCTCTGGCCCTCTCTTCAGCCCTCTCATCATCTTTGTGGTTCTCCTTTGGACTGTCTCTACCAGGTCCAGGTTCTCCTTGTGTTGGACCTCTAGTTTAATGGTTTTCCTTAGTATTTCTCATTGCTCAGGTATCTGAAATCAGAAAGAATCTCATTTCATTTCTGATCTGGAAGTCAGTTTTTTTTCTAATAAATTAAATGTTCTAATCCTAATGTTCTTCTATCTCATGGTACTTTATTTTCTTCTGGAAATTCAATTTACTCCTCTTACTAGGTAGCTTGGAAGCATATGCAAATGCACGTCAATTACTCCAGCTGAGGACACAGAAATTATTTTGTTGGTACATGTATCAAGTTCATATGCAAGTACTTCAATAGGTAATACAATGATGTGTGAAGAGCTTTAGGGAAAAACAACAAAACAGCCTCTCACTAGGGGAGGTTTAGGTTGGACATTAGGAGAAATTTCTTCACCGAAAGGGTTCTCAAACACTGGAACAGGTGCCCAGAGAGGTGGTTAAATCCCACCCCTGGAGGTGTTTCCAAGAGGCAGAGATGTGGTGCTGCAGGACAGGGTTTAGCCCCAGCCTTGGTAGAGTTAATGATCTTAGAAGTCTTTTGTACCTGAAATGATTCTTTTGTCTCTGCTCAGTTGATCTCTGTTGTGCTCACATTAACAACAGGAAAAATGTGTACAAACTCCCTCTCACCCCAAAATCTTTGTTTATGGTGTCTATATGTGCCTGATATTACCAAGAGTTTTAGCTTACTCTGCTCTTAGTATCAGAAAAAAAAAACCAAACCAAAACCAAAAAAAAAAAAAAAAAAAAAAAAAAAAAAAAAAAAAAAAAAAACAAAAAAAAACAACCAACATTCACAGAACCACAGAGCACATCTAGTTGGAAGATACCTCCAAGCTCATTCAGTCCAACTTTCCACCCAGCACTGAAGGGCCAACACTAAACCATGTCCCTAAGCACCAGCCCCATAGGCTGCTTGAACACATCCAGGGATGGGGATTTCAGCACTGCCCTGACCAGACCATGCCAGTCTCTGGGAACCCTGTCTGGGAAGAAAAATTTCCTAGTATCCAGCCTGAACAAACCCTGGGGCAGCTTGGAACTGTTTCCTCTGCTCCTGTCCCTTGGCACCTTGGCACCAAGGAGCAGAGGCTGCCCCCTCCTTGCTCCAGTGTCCCTTGAGGGAGCTCTAGAGAGCAAGGAGGTCTCCTTCAGCCCCCTCCAGCCTGAACATCCCCAGCTCCCTCAGATGCTCCTTATAGGTCATGTGCCCCAGGCCCTTCAACACAGTGTATTTATAGCTGTTCTTAAGAACTTCTGTCTTCTGCTTTAAGAATCAATTTAGTCTAGTGAGGAGGAGGCTGAGGGAAGGCCTTATTCAAACATTAATTGCTACTATTAGGTATGGCTTAGGTAACTCAAATCAGATATTCAGCCTGTGCAGATCAGTGTAATGTCAGCAGCTGGATGTCAGGTAGTGATAGGACTGAGGGGAATAGAGCATAACTAGAAGCAGGTTGATTCAGGTTGGATGTTAGGAAGAAGTTGATCAGCATGAGAGACCAGAACTGGTTGCCCAGGGAGGTGATGGAAACCTCATCCTTGGATGTTTTTAAGGTCAGGCTGGATGTGGCTTTGGGCAAGCTGATCTAGTGTGAGGTGTCCCCCCATGGCAGGGGGGTTGGGACTGGATGATCCTTGAGGTCCATTCTAGCCTTGACAATCCTATGATTTTATAGCCATAGAATTGTTTCATGTGGTGATGACCTTTAAGATCATTAGGTCCAACTGTTACCTAATTGCCAGCTCTGGTACTCAGCAGTGCCCCTCAACATCCACCTCAGTACAACCTCCTTTCAAGGAGTTGTATAGAGAAAGAAAGACTCCCTAGTCTTCCTTCTCTCTAGAATAAACACTCTTAATTCCCTCATGTATTCCTCATCAGCACTGTTCTCTAGACCCTTCACTAATTTTGTTGCCTTCCTATGGGCTTGCTCCAGCACCTCAATATCTGTTTTGAAGTGAGGGCCCCAAAAGTAAACTCAAGATTTAGGATGTACTAAAGTGCTGAGTACAGGGGCAGAATCACTGCCCTGGTCCTGCCAGCCACTCTATTGTTGATCCAGGCTAGGATGTTTTTGCCCCACTTTGGCCACCTGAGCACACAGCTGGCTCGCATTCAGCCAGTTGACAACCAACACACCAAGTCCTTTTCCTAAGACCATGTTTCCAGCCATTCTGCCCCAAGCCCTGGAGCTTTACAGAGGGTTGTTGTTATCCAAGTGCAGAACCTGGCACTTGGCCTTGTTGAACCTCATCCCATTGCCTTCCAGCCCATAAGCAGAGCCTTTCCAGGACTTTCTGTAGAGCCTTCCTACCCTCACAGGACATGGAGCGAGTTGGAGTGAGTCCAGAGTAGGACATGAAGATGCTCAGAGGGCTGCCACAGCTCTGCTATGAGGACAGACTATGAGAGTTGGGACTCTGCAGCCTGGAGAAGAGAAGGTCCCCAGGAGACCTTGGAGTGGCCTTCTACAATCTGAAAGTAGCCTACAGGAGGGCTGGGGAGGGACTATTGACAAGGTCTTGTAATGAGAGGACAAGGAGGAATGGGTTTAAACTGGCAAAGGGGAGATTTCAATTGAATGTTAGGAAGAAGTTCTTTCCAGTGAGGGTAGTGAGACACTGGCACAGGTTGCCCAGGAAGGCAACTGGATGATCTGTGAGGTCCCTTCCAAACTATTCTATGATTCTATTCTATGATTCAAAGTGATCAACACCTCCTCCTTCTGTGTGGTTTGCAGTGATCAAACAGCAGATCATATGCATGAATCTTAAACAGCATTAATCACAGGAGATGTAAGTCTCCCTAATGAGGGTCAGACCTCCTCTTCAGTCTATGTGCACCACTGAAAGGAGGTGCTGCCTAGCAACACTGAGCATTAATATTTGTGGTATACTTCTTTTGGAGTTAATTTGTCCTAAACTTAATGAGAACGTTCTAGTGTGGTGGGATGAGATTCATTTATTTCAGTTAAGAGCAGTTACATAACCACAAGCAGAGCAGTGTTTCATAGTTTCTTTGGGTTTATGGGTGAGATCTTTCTCCACGTGGTTTTTGAGACTCAAACATCTTTACTGGCAATTAATTTGGAGAGGAGAAGAATGGAAACATATTATGTGGATTTACGGCAAAAGTTAAATGTGAGCTCCTTTTGCACAAATGCATTATGCTGCCATTATTTCTACAGTCCATTTAACTTCAGTTAGTTTATTATTATAAACTAAAAGACCTCTCCACAGTTGGTACATCACATCAATTGAACATTCAGGCTGCCCAGAGAGGTTGTGGAGTCTCCTTCTCTACATTCAGGATCAGTCTGGATATATTCCTGTGTGACCTGCCCTAGGTGGTGCTGCTTTGGCAGGGCACGTGAACTCGATTTCTAGCGATCCCTTCCAACCCTTACCATTCTGTGATTAACCATTATTAATATTCTGTCAGTCAGAGAAGGATTAAGATAGAAGCCTAACTGCTCAAGAAGGTAGAAGTTACAAGACAAGAGCCATTTCAGTTGTTAAGAGTGTTGCATAATGCTAAAGAAAAAAGCCAAAAGCATTAGAGTTTTAAATCTATGCACTTGAAACTTGGCACCTCTGACAAAATGATCAAAATGCTTGATACCAGGCAAAATGGCAGGAGTGTAGGTGTCTGCATTTTCTTGAGATCCGCGGCTCTTAATTGCTGTGTTTAACGAAGAGCAGCCAGGTTATTTCTAGAATATGACATTAATTTTTGCAGCAGGCAAAATAAGACAGAAAATTACTGATATTTATAGAAATAATTTGCTTGTGATTACGGGATGGCATTTAATCTCCCAGATGTGGAATAGGTAATGTTAACACAACAACAACAACAACAACAACAACAAAAAACCACTAAATGTCTGGGCTTGTAGGAGGTGTGAGAGCAGTATTTATCAATTATATATTGTTGACTAAATATTAATAGAATAATATAATAATTAATGTGTTGTTAAGTAATTTTTACTAAAAAATAGCAAGTTATTACTGTTATTAACTGAGGAATCTGTAGGACACTGCGTAGGACCATTTGGTTATATTTAGCATGTTCTGGTGCTAAGATGACAGAAGACTTGGAATAAAAATGACACTGAAATGAAATTAAATCACAGAATCACAGAATTATCAAGGCTCAAATAGACCTCTGAGATCATCATGTTCAGCCTATGACATAATGCCCCCACACTGACCAGACCATGGCATTGAGGGCCACATCCATGCTTTCCTTAAACATCTCCAGGGATGGCAACTCCAGCACCTTTCTGGGCACTCCATTCCCGTCTCTAATTCCCTTTTCCATCAGGAAGAGCTTGCTAACATCCACACTAAACCTCCCCATGACAGTGTGTGAAAGCACTTCCCAACATTATCCATTGGCAGCAATGTGTCCTGCTGGTCAAGAAGGCCAGTGGGGTCCTGGAGGGGCATTAGAAAGACTTTGACCAGAAGGTTGAGGGTGATTCCCTTCCCCCTCTACTCTGCCCTACTGAGGCCCCACCCAGAATATTGCATCCAGCTCCCAGCTCCCCAGTTCCAGAGGGACAGGGGATCTGCTGGAGAGAGTCCAAGGCAGGGATTCAAGGGTGCTGAAGTGCCTGGAGCACTGCGTGATGAGGAGAAGCTGAAAGCCCTGGGGCTGTTCAGTCTGCAGAGGAGAAGGCTGAGAGGGGATCTGAGCAATGTCTATTAAAGAGCTGAGGGCTGGGAGTCAGGAAGGCACAGGGACAGCCTCTGCTCACTTGTGCCCTGCCATAGGACAAGGGCAAGGGATGGAAACTGCAGCATAGGAAGTTGCACCTTGAGAGGAGGAAGAACTTCTTTGCTGTAAGGGTGACAGAGCAGTGGCACAGGCTGCCCAGAGAGGTTGTGGAGTCTCCTTCTCTGGAGGCTTTCCAGTCCTGTCTGGATGTGTTTCTGTGCCACCTGCGCTAGATTCTCTGGTCCTGCTGTGGCAGGGGTGTTGGACTGGAAGCTCTCCAGAGTTCCCTTCTTCCCTCAGCATCCTGTGATCTTGTGAATACCATCCTGCATTTTCCTGTGGGTTTCTTGTAGTAGGCACCACCACCTCATGCACCCCACTCTCAAGGGTCTTCAGCTCCTCTTTGTGGATCACAGCAGTGGCTGCAGCAGAAAGTTTTGGAGGGTTTCCTGCATTTTGTTTCTGCACCCTCATTGCTTGCTCCACTGGATAACACTGACAGCAACCCAGAGGCTGTGTTCAGTGTTGAGGATTCATCAGGGATCAGTATTTTATTTTCCATTAACTTGTTACACCTCCAGAGGTCCTAAACCTTAACACTGCCTTCAGAAAATTTGTGAATTCCCTGTGTTCAGTTGGGAACAGAAATATCCCTTTGAGTTTGGCTTGCCATTTGTAGTTCTGCCTTTAACGAATGAATCCAGAACAAGGATGCAGTCCCTGAGATGTGTGAACATCTGTACCGAAAAAGCAGAATGAAATGGTTACACTAAACAATATGGAAGGGTTTCAGAGACCAACAGTTGCTCATACAAGACATCTGGAGAACATTTACACGTCAAGTGCATGTGTTTGGTGTGTCAGTGCATGTGCACCTTCCACATGCCATGCAGGGTGTTTGGCACATTCAGCAAAGAACTAGACACTCAGGCTGGTTCTTCCATTTCATTTAGAACATACAAGGCATGCAGCAGGGACATCTCCCACTGTATCAGATTCCTGTCCTCATAGCAGAGGTGCTCCAACCCTCTTATCGTTTTCATGGCCCTCCTCTGTACTTGATGGAGTGGGTCTAGAGGAGGCCATGAAAACAATCAGAGGGTTGGAGAAGCTCTGCTATGAGGACAGGCTAAGGGAGCTGGGTATGTTGTCACGAGATATCATTTAATTAGGTGTGATATCCCGTGGAGGGGGGGTCCTGATGCCCCTCGAGGTTCTTTGGGTTCCGGTCGGCAGAAAACAAACGCACAAGTTGCTCAAAATGCCAAGTGCAACAATTTAACAGTCAGAACTTAGAAAACAGAGAGGTTACATATAAAATAGATCCCGACCGTGCCTATAAATGCCCGTGGGGCACGCGGGGAAACCACGCTCCTTCCCGAACCTGAGGGGAAGAACGGAAAAGACCGACTTAGCCCGGATAGGGAGAGAGAGAGAGAGAGAGAGAAGGGGATTAGTCTTGCCACTTCTCTGGAGAGCTGCTATGCTTTGTTGCCTGCTGCCTGCTGCTGTGCACATGGCTGGGCTCTTCACAGCCATGTCGGGGAGACGACGGAGAAGAATGAGGAAGAGCGACGAGGAAGCGAGGAAGAGCGAGGAGCAGGCTAACGGTCGCTGTGCCCCTCTTAAATACCCTAGGGGGGGGCACGTGAAACTGACCAACAGGTATTCAGCATTCTCTAGCCGACCAATAGGTTCAAAAAACTCTACGCATACGTGCAGCCCAGGGTCGCCACGTGGGGTGCCCCCCCCACCTCCTCAACCCCTACTGGACCTTGGACAGGAGGGGGAGGAGAGAGCCCAGGGATTGGACCAATTCTAGTGTGTTTGTCACACCCATACCGGGACAGATGTTCAGTCTGGAGAGGAGGAGGCTCTGGGGTGACCTAATAGCAGCCTGCCAGCGCCTGAAGGGGGTCTACAGGAAGAATGGAGAGAAGCTGTTTAGAAAGGGCTGCGGTGACAGGATGAGGGGCAATGGGTTCAAGCTTGAGAAGAGCAGATTCAGACTGGATGTTAGGAACAAGTTCTTTACTGTGAGGGTGGTGGAGCCTGAAACAGGCTGCCCAGGGAGGCTTGACAGGTGGCTTGCACTAGTGGGGATGTCCCTGCTGACTGCAGGAGGATGGACTAGATCACCGCTAGAAGTCTCTTCTAGCCCAGAACATTCTATGATTCTATGATCAGGTTGCTCAAGGCCTCATCCAACCTGGCATTCACGACTTGCAGGAAAGGGGCATCCACAACCTCCCTTGGGCAACTTGTTCCGGTGTCCCCACCTTCACTGGAAAGAATTTCTTCCTAATCTCCTGTCTCAATCTTCCTAATCTCCAGCTCAAAGGCATTCCCTCTCATCCTATCACTACAAGCCCTTTCCAAAAGTCCCTCCCCACCTTTCTTTTAGGCCCCCTTCAGGTACTGGAATGCTGCTTTATAGTGGAAGTCTTATGATTAAGAGCAATCTTTTCCCCTTCATCCCTTTTCCTTCAAATAAAAGTTAATGTTATCTTGATGTGCACATCGTGACAGTATTTAACTGGATGTTGATCTTTATAGGGAAATCCCTGGGGCCTTCTCATCTCCAGGCTGAACAGCCTGACCTTTTCCTGCTTGTGCCCCATAAGAGGTCCTCCGGCCTTTGACCTTCTTTGTGGCCTCCCCTGGACCTGCTCTAGCAGTTTTATGTCCTTTTTGTGTTGGGGGCACCAGAAGTGGACATGGTACTCCAGCTGTTATCTTACAGGAACAGAGAAGAAGGATCACCTACCTCCTCATTCTGTAAGAACTAAGCTCCAGAAACAGCATTTTTGTTGTCAAAGCTTGAGATGCTGAAACAGCACAGAGACTGTAGTTCTGAAATCTGCTTCCCACATTTTCTTCACATGACAGAGTAGAGAGGATGCAAATATCTTAGCCCATGACTTGAGAAGCAATGGTCCTCAGAAGTATTCCGCCACTACCCTCAACATGTTGACTGTGGTTAATTTTGGAATGAGCATATGTGTTGGTTTGAGCTAATTGGAGAATTTGAGTGAGAAATTAAACACTGTGTCACTTCACCCAGTTTCACTGAGAGAGAAGAAAGAAGATTGTTTTGAGAATGTTCCCAAAACATCCAGATAAGCCAGTGTGCTTGCGCAGTCAGTTGGCTCTGGGTCCGGGCAGGCTTCAGCAGCTTCTTTCCTTTGTCTCTCTGCCTTTGAACTAATTCAGAGTAAAATCACTAAAACCATTCATTCCTTCCTGCCACTAATCTTTCTGACCAATCTTCAGCTTATCTGCAGCATCATCAAGTGGTGAGATAAAGCTGGGGGGAAGGAGGGAAAGGTGGTAGGGGGGTTTGGTTTCCCTCTCTTGGGGATTTTGGTCTCCAGGAGGGGTGTGGTGTCTGTATTTCTTTTTTACTGTATATTTCTGTAAATATCTGTTATATCTTGTAAATATTTGCTTGTATATTTGCATTGCTGTAAATATAAAGCTTCATTTATTAACTTCCAGTGTGTTTATCTGAGTTTTAGCTGGGGTTCTAAAAGGTGGGGGGGCAGGTCACTGCAAACCCACTACAGCATATTAACAAGACACAACCATATGCGAGGAGTCACCAGCCCTGGGGATGTTTAACAAACATTCAGATGTGGCAAATGGGGACATGACTTACTGGGCATGGTGGCAGTGGATTGACGGTTGGACTTAATGATATTAGATTTCATTTCCAGCTGAAATGATTTTATGATTCTACTTTATTTTCAAAGTCAGTTATGGAGATGATCCCTAAAATATTATTTTGAGATAATGAAAAATAATTCTTGTCAGTGCCTGTATCAAAAATTACTTTTAGTATAGCAATAAATTAAATGCATCAGACAAAATAAACTGCTCTTCAAGGAGGCAGAAAAGACTCCTGTCAGTTAAATTCTGCATCCAAGCTTTTATCTTTAACAAAGTCACTCTTAAGATGCAATATTTATTATTTTAATATGGCAATGTTCAGACCACTTAGAGAATTTTCCTCATCTGGGACAGTCCTGCAGTTAAAAAACTAATTTAGAAAATCACAGATCCCAGGATGTTAGGGGTGGACCTCTGGAGAGGTTCCAGCCCAACACACCTGCCACAGCAGGGCCAGAAAATCCAACACAAGTGGCACAGGAACACATCCAGACAGGGCTGGAAAGCCTCCAGAGAAGGAGACTCCACAACCTCTCTGGGCAGTCTGTGCCACTGCTCTGTCACCCTTACAGCAAAGAACTTCTTCCTTCTCTTGAGGTTCAACTTCCTGTGCTGCAGTTTCCATCCCTTGCCCTTGTCCTATGGCAGGGCACAAGTGAGCAGAGGCTGTCCCTGTGCCTTCCGTCCTGACCCCCAGCCCTCAGCTCTTGATAGAGTTTGCTCAGATCCCCTCTCAGCCTTCTCCTCTGCAGACTGAACAGCCCCAGGGCTCTCAGCCTCTCCTCATCAGGCAGTGCTCCAGGCCCTTCTGTATCCTTGGATCCCTGCATTGGACTCTCTCCAGCAGATCTCTTGTCTCTCTGGAACTGGGGAGCCCAGGACTGGATACAGTATTTCAGGTGGAGCCCAGAGATGTGGCAGAGTCAGCACCCCTGGAGGTATTTAAAAGACAGATGGACATGGTGCTTGGGGACGTGGTTTAGTGGTAGCTTAGCAGTAGTGCTGGGATGGTGAATTCTAGGTTAGCAGCTGGGCTTGATGATCTCAAAGGTCTTTTCCAGCCTCAACAGTTCTATGGTTCTGTGACTCTAATAATATCCAAACCCATTCATGACCATTTCTAAATAGTTAGAGATCACAAATTTAGGATAACATTGCGATGTACTTTCACACACTGTCATGGGGAGGTTTAGTGTGGATGTTAATAGGCTCTTCCTGATGGAAAGGGGAATTAGAGACTGGAATGGAGTGCCCAGAAAGGTGCTGGAGTTGCCATCCCTAGAGATGTTTAAGGAAAGCATGGATGTGGCCCTCAATGCCATGGTCTGGTCAGTGTGGGGGCATTATGTCATAGGCTGAACATGATGATCTCAGAGGTCTATTTGAGCCTTGATAATTCTGTGATTCTGTGATTTAATTTCATTTCAGTGTCATTTTTATTCCAAGTCTTCTGTCAGCACCAGAACATGCTAAATATAACCAAATGGTCCTACACAGTGTCCCACAGACTCCTCAGTTAATAACAGTAATAACTTGCTATTTTTTAGTAAAAATTACTTAACAACATATTAATTATTATATTATTCTGTTAATATTTAGTCAACAATAGATAATTGATAAATACTGGAAAGCATGCAAAATATTGGACAACAAACTTTTCAATAAAATCTGCTACCATGCTCATAGTAAAGAACTTCTTCCTAATATCCAATCTAAATCTACCCTGCTCTAGTTTCAAACCATTGTTCCTTGTCCTCTTGCTGCATCCCCTTGTAAACAGTCCCTCCCCACCTCTCTTGTAGTCCCTTTCTGTCACTTCAAGGCCACTTTAAGGTCTCCTTGGAGCCTTGTGTTCTCCAAACTGAATACCTCCAACTCTCCCAGAACTGTATTCATCAGCAGAGTCCTCTGATAATCTTTGTGGCTTTCCTTTGGACCTGCTCAATCAGGTTCATGTTCTTCTGCTGAGGACTCCAGATCTGGACACAGTAGCCTAGGTGAAGTCTCACCAGAGCAGGGTGGCACAGTCACCTCTTTCATTCTGTGGAGCACTCTTCCTTGGCTGCAGCCTAGGATGTGATTGGCCTGAACAGGTTTGAATGTGCATGTGCTGCACATACTCATGTGTGAATATGATGTTCATACATAGGATCATAGAATGGTTTGGGTTGGAAGGGACCTCAAAGATCATCCAATTCCAAACCCCTGCCATAGGCAGGGACACCTCTCACTAGAACAGGTCACTCAAGGCCTCATCCAACATGGCCTTAAACACTTCCAGGGAAGGAGCAGCCACAACCTCCCTGGGCAACGTGTGCCAGTGTCTCACCACCCTCTCTGCAAAGAACTTCCTCCTAACATCCAGTTTAAATATCCTCTCTGCCATTCCTCCTTGTCCTGTTATTACAGGATCTTGCCAATAGTTCCTCCCCAGCCCTCCTGTAGCCCCGTTCAGATACTGGGAGACTACTCCAAGATCTTCTCCAGGCTACAGAGCCCCAACTCTCATAGCCTGTACTCATAGCAGAGCTGCTGCAGCCCTCTGAGCATCTTTGTGGCCTCCTCTGGACTCACTCATGTAGGTGAAATTGGCTGCATTTGGAAAAAAAATCATTGTGTCCTAAAATGAGTGGCAGAAATTTCCCAGCAAGGTCTTTGTGAATCCAGTCCCCAGGGAAAAAGTGGAACAAAAA
>VWZI01013347.1:0-11049 GCA_013396835.1 Psilopogon haemacephalus | reverse complement strand
AAAAGGGCTTTTAGTTTTCTGACATAACATTCACTATTTATCTTTCTTACCTACCTGTC
This sequence comes from Psilopogon haemacephalus, assembly GCA_013396835.1. Classification (NCBI taxonomy): domain Eukaryota; kingdom Metazoa; phylum Chordata; class Aves; order Piciformes; family Megalaimidae; genus Psilopogon; species Psilopogon haemacephalus. The sequence continues at coordinate 10,990 of VWZI01013347.1, read as the reverse complement.
TTGGTTTTACTGGGACAGAATCCTTGGTCAGTCATGGTCTGGAGGTCATTAGCAATTTGGAGTCAGCCAGGGTGGCTGACTCATTGTGGCTACAGGTGTATGGCATCCCAGAAATGTCATGCTGAGTATAAGAGAGGAAAGACTGCAGAGGATGGAGGAGCCTTCTGCTTGGCTCCTCTTGCCCCTAAGGACTGTTATCATATTTATTGTGACTGCTGTATGTTGCTGGGCCGAGTATAACTTGGTATTATTCATTAAATCCTTTTTCATTTCAACCTGTATGTATTTTCATTTTCTCTGTTGGGGAGGATATCATCAGGTCATAGTGCACCTGCTGTAGTTTGTCTCTGGACAGGGACTAAATGTAGGCAGCATGTTCTCTGTGAGTTACTCCCCTCTGTTTAATCTTTTTATTCAGTTGGAACTATGGGAGCATTTGTTTTCAATAAATTAAATCACTGCAGATATCATAATGCATCTTAATTAAGTTCTTCATTTGTAGTTTTGTCTCAGGCAGGTGCTTCCCTTCAGTAAAACAAAAATTGGAGGCTTTGTGTTTTTAAAGATTCCAAATTAATAGGAAAAAAAAATCTTGCAGTGTCTGTGTAATAACTACAGAGGCACAAGTAAGAGGAGAAGCAAAACAAAAAAAAAGGGAGACAAAGGGAATGGAAGAGACTGAAAAGATAAGGGCAGGAAAGTTAAGGAGAAATGAGAATATAAGCCTAAGAGGAGAAAGGAATGGAGAAAGGAAGGATGAGGAAAGAAAAGAGATTAAAAAGGAAAAAATAAAAATTCAACAGTCATGGTTTTAAAGAGCTGACAGAATGAAGCTCTCGAATGGGAGAGAGAACAGAATTATACAGAATCCACAGCAAACCCCTTGAATCTTTCCCCCAACTCAAAACTAAATCTGTAATCCCCAGGGCTTCAGTCCCCTCCCCCTCCCTGTGCTTTTGCCTTCCATAGACCTAAACAGAAGCCTGTGGTTGTCCCAGACAGGCCTGCTCCTTATGTGTTTGTCCTGATAACACAGCTCCTGCTGGCCTTGCTCTCAGCTTATAAAGAGATAGCACAATTATGGCATTGAATAACATTTTTTCCTAGTCCCTAGAGAATTTTTAGCCCTATGGTTCCCAACCTGGGATATCAACATTTAATTATCAGCCACATCTCCAGAAAACCCAGATTTGTTCTCGTAGCCATAGATAAAAAAGACAATGATGGTGTAAATTACAATGTTACTTCTCCGGTCTTTTCTGTTCTGAATCATCACTGAATTTGAGTTACATGTAAATCCAGATGATGTCTTTTAAAGAGCCTGGCACCAGATTGCTCAAAACTTTGACATCCTTTTAGTTTTACTTCAACAATTCAAAAGAACGAGAAATTATTTGTGAAAGTCAGGCGGCAAACGCTTGAGAAATCAATGGTTTGGCATTTTGAAGGTCTCAAAGAACCTTATTTCTTTTTTTTTTTTTTTGCTTTTTCCTGGGGACTCCTAATTTGATTTTGACCTGTCTGAAAAACACACATCCAGATTTATGTGTGAGACTTAACCTTCTTTGTCTTGGGAGTTGTCTGGTTGGAGAAGCTCTGCTATGAGAACAGGTTGAGGGAGCTGGGAGTGTACCGCCTGGAGAAGAGAAGGCTCTGGGCAGACCTAACAGCAGCCTGCCAGGACCTGAAGGGGGCTACAAGAAGGCTGCAGAGAGACTGTCTGCAAAGGCCTGCAGAGACAGAATGAGGGCAATCGCTTCAAACTAGAGCAGAGCAGATTGAGATTGGATGTGAGGAACAAGTTCTGCACCAGGAGGATGCTGGAACACTGGAACAGCTTGTCCAAGGAGGTGGTTGGGTCCCCATCCCTGGAGATATTCAAGGTGAGGCTGGACAGGGCTCTGGGCAACCTGATCTAGTTGAGAATGTCATTGCTGACTGCAGAGGGGTTGAACTGGATGAGCTTCGGAGGTCCCTTCCAACCCAGACCATTCTATGATTCCATGATCTGTGTTAGGAGCCTCAGGACACATTTAATTAACATTTTTTAAAATCCCTTTTCCTAATTACTTTTAGATAATCTACTGTGTAATCTCAGTAATGTCTTGGCTTCTTTTTTAAATTTTCTTTCCCATAAATCTAAAATTATCTGTGAACAGCAACTTTATTCTTACACTGAGATTAATTTATGTGTGTTTAATAAAATGAAGCACTTCTGAGTTTTGTGATGAACTCCTCACATGCTTCATCACATATGGGAAACAAGTAGAAAAGGATAAAAGTGGGGGGGAAATGCTGTTAGTTTTGCTGTGTGACTTTTTCCATATTATTGGACTAGGTTTTTCCTCAGTGTTTTTCATCCATCATGACTTTGAGAGTCTATAGCTTTTGGCTAGAGAAGCAATAGGTGAATGCAGCTGTCTCAGGAATGAAACACAGCAGACTACAACCAGGTTGTAGCGATCTGCTCTGATGGGCACAGGTCCCTCAGCTCAAGAAGGACCTCAAGGAACTGCTTGGAAGAGTCCAGCACAGAGCCACAAATATGCTGAAGGCAGTGGAAGATCTTCCTTCTGAGGAGAGCCTGACAGAGCTGGGGCTGTGCTGCTGGAAGAGGAGCCTGAGGGGTGAGCGCGGTCATGATGATAAAGATGCGCAGGGTGAGTGCCCAGAGGCTGGAGCCAGGCTCTGCTGGGTGATGCCCAATGACAGCACAAGGGGGAGTGGTGGAAATTGAGGCATATGAACTTTCATGGAAACATGAAGAGAAATTTTTTTCCCTGTGAGGGTGACAGAACCCTGGAAGAGGCTTCCCAAGGAGGTTGTGGGGTGTCCCTCTCTGGAGATATTCAAATGCCACCTGGATGTGTTCTTGTGTGATATGCTCTAGGTGCTCTTGCTGTGGCAGGGGAGTTGGAGGTCCCTTCCAGCCCCTGACATTCTGAGACTCTGACTTTTTGAGACTGTAATATCAAGAAAAAAATAAAACTTCAGGTAAGGTTTTTGTGAGTTTGGGGCTTTTCTGTTTGTTTTGTTTTGTTTTTACAACTTCCTGTGCTGCAGTTTCCATCCCTTGCCCCTTGTCCTATGGCAGGGCACAAGTGAGCAGAGGCTGTCCCTGTGCCTTCCTTCCTGACCCCCAGCCCTCAGCTCTTGATAGACATTGCTCAGGTCCCCTCTCAGCCTTCTCCTCTGCAGACTGAACAGCCCCAGGGCTCTTAGGCTCTCCTCATCAGGCAGTGCTCCAGGCCATTCTGTATCCTTTCAGCCCTCCCTTGGACTATCTCCACTAGATCCCTGTCCCTCTGGAACTGGGGAGCCCAGAATTCAATGCAATATTCTGGGTGGGACCTCAGTAGGGCAGAATAGAGAGGGAGGAGAACCTCCCTGGATATGCTGACCACACTGTTCTTAAAGTTCCCCAGGATCCCATTAGCCTTCTTGGCCAGCAGGACACATTGCTGCCCCATGTAGTACTTGGTATCCACCAGCAATCCCAGGTCCTGTTTCAAGCTGTTCAAACGTGTTGCCTGTTGGAGACTGGATGCCGTTCATGATTCCTTTGAGAATCTCAAGACAATGAAATATTATCTTAATTTCTTTTAATCCCATGGTATAAATTATTTCATCTTGTAGCTTGATCATTTTCATGGAATCCTCTGGACCCGCTCCATCAGGTCTGTGCCCCTTCTATGTTGAAGCCTCCAGAGCTGGATGCAGAACTGCAGGTGAGGTCTCACCAGAGATGAGCAGCTGCTGCTTGTTCAACCATTCTACTTGACCAAAGAGATCTAAATTTCTTCGGAGTAGGAATTGTTTGGAGATTTTGTGTTTTTAGTGTTCTTCTTTTCTGCTCCACTGGTCTCCATTCAGACACTCAAAAATAAAGTGAGTTGTTACAAAAAAGCTTACAAAAAATACTTCTTCATCAACATTAGATAAAAATAATCTCTTGGGTAGTGTGGATGAGAGCCAAGTGAGTAACTAATCAGGTTATCCCAACTGGTCTTTCATCAGTGGTGAATATCAGCTGCACAATAGCTTCTAAACTTTTATCTGATGAGCAAATGTGTCTCCTCTCCAACTGTGCTGGCACCTAGGCTCTGACAATGAGAGGTGCAAAACTCAGGATAGAAACACAGAATTGTTTCAGTTACAAAAGACCTCCAAGATCATGGAGTCCAAGTATCAATTCAACACCCTTACACCATGTCCCACCGTGCCATGCCACATGTTACTTGAACAGCAAGTCAAAATAGGGGATTCTGCCCTTCTGCTCCACTCTGCTGAGACCCCTACCTTGAGCACTGTCCACCTGGAGACCAGTGACAAGTGGCATCCCTCAAGGGTCAGTGCTGGGACCAGTGCTGTTTAACATCTTTGTCAGTGACATGGACAGAGGAATCAGTGCACCCTCAGCAAGTTTGCAGATGACACCAAGCTGTGTGGCACAGTTGACTTGCTGGAGGGCAGGGATCCATCCAGAGGGACCTGGACAGGCTGGAGAGGTGGGCCCAGGCTAACCTCATGAAATTTAACAAGGCCAAGTGTAAGGTCCTGCACCTGGGTCGCTGCAATCCCAAACACAGATACAGGCTGGGTGGTGAGTGGCTGGAGAGCAGCTCTGAGGAAAAGGACCTGGGGGTCTGGGTGGATGAGAAGCTCAACATGAGCCTACAGTGTGCACATGCAGCACAGACAGCAACTGTGTGCTGGGCTGCATTNGACAGGCTGAAGGAGTTGGGGCTTTTCAGGCTGGAGAAGAGAAGGCTTCGAGGAGACCTTATAGTAACCTTCCAGTATCTGAAGGGGGCATACAGGAGGGCTGGGGAGAGACTATTCACAAAGTCTTGTAATGACAGGACGAGGGGAAATGGGTTTAAACTGGCAGAGGGGAGATTTAAATGGGATATTAGGAGGAAGTTCTTCACAGTGAGGGTGGCGAGACACTGGAACAGGTTGCCCAAGGAGGTTGTGGTTGCGCCCTCCCTGGCAGTGTTCAAGGCCAGGCTGGATGAGGCCTTGAGCATCCTGATCTAGTGGGAGGTGTCCCTTCCTATGGCAGGGGGTTGGAACTGGATGAGCTTTGAGGTCTCTTCCAACCTAAACCATTCTATGATTCTGTGATTCTACATCTCTGCCTCTTTGAAAGACTCCCAGGGATAGGAATTCAGCCACCTCTCTGAAGACCCTCTTCAAGTCTTTGAGAACATTTTCATTTGTTAGTAGGGAAAATGAACCCCACCTCACTTCTTTAAGGGATTTGTAGAGAACAATGTGGTCTCTATTCAGCCTCTTCTCCAGACTAAACAGAATCACAGAAGATAAAGGGCTGTAAGGGACCTCAAAAGATTACATAGTCAAAACAAACAACCTCAGTTCCTTCAGCTGTTCATCACCATCCCTTCGCCAGCTTGGTTGCCCTTCTATGGACACGTTCCAGCACCTCAACGTCTTTCTTGGAGAGAGGGCCCCAAAACTGAGTACAGTAGTCAAGGTGTGGCTTCAGCAGTGCTGAACAAATATTCTTTATCTAACTTAATACTACATCTCACCAGTGACTTACAGCATTGCCATCCATCTGGAGCATGTAGAGCTGAAGAAAGAAAATACACAAGTGATGTTTGTCTCTGCTGAAGCAAGACATCTCATTGCCCTCTCCAGAATTATGACATTGATCTCTTCAGCAGTAAAAGAGTACTGACTAATTTATTAATTTTTTAATGAGCTGTTTAATGAGCTTGCTTTGCATCTAAGAGGATTGCAGCTGGATATTAAGTAGAAATATTCTAAGTGCAAAGGTATTTAAGTTGAAAGCCAACCAGATCCTGGATTGCATCAAGAGAAGGATAGCCAGCAGGTCAAGTGTGGTGATTCTGCCCATCTACACCACTCTGGTGGGAACCCACCTGGAGCATTATGTCCAGTTCTGAAGCTACTATTATAGGAAAGATCTGGAGGTTCTGGAACATGTCTGGAGAAGGGCCATGAGGATGATCAGAGGGATGGAGCTGCTCTGCTATGGGGACAGACTGAGAGAATTGAAGTTGTTCAATCTGGAGAAGAGAAGGCTCCCAGGAGAGCTTCTTGTGACCTTCCAGTATCTGAAGTGGGCTATAAGACAGCGCGGGAGGGTCTTTTTAGAGTGTCAGGTAGTGATAGGACTGAGGGGATTGGATCCAAGCTAGGGGAGGGCAGATTGAGATTGGATGTGAGGAAGAAGTTTTTCATCGTGAAGGTGGTGAGAGATAGGCAAGATTGCCCAGGGAGATGGTGAAAGCCTCATCCCTGGAGGTTTTTAAGGCCATGCTGGATGTAGTTCTGGGCAGCCTGGTCTAGTGTGAGGTGTCCCTGCCCATGGCACAGGAGTTGGAACTGGATGATCCTTGAGGTCTCTTCCAGCCCTAACAGTTCTGTGATTCTGTGAAATATTCTGTCAAGAGCAGAGTTAGTAAGGTTAGTAAGGATATATTACAGAATTGTTTGGTTTTGTCCGGAAGGAACCTTTAAAGGTCATCTGGTACAAACCTCCTGCAGTCAGCATGGATATCCACAACTACAGCAGGTTGCTCACAGCCCCAGTCCAACCTGGCCTCAAACGGTTTCAGTGAAGGGGCTTCTACCACCTTTCTGTCAACATGGGCCAGTGCCTCATCACCCTCAGTATAAAAATTTTATCTAGTCTGAACCTTCCTCTTTTAGTTTAAGAACATTGACCCTTGTCATGTCATGAAAGGCCCTCCTAAAAAGTCTGTTCTCATCTTTCTTGTGCTCTTAAGTACTTGAAAATCTTCATGGAGCCATTCTATGATTCTGAGATTCCTGTATCATAAAGTCATAGAATGGCTCATGTTGGAAGAGACCTCAGAGATCATCTACTTCAATCTCCCCACCATGGGCAGGGATGGCTGTCAACTAGGCTCAGCTGCTCAAGGCCTTGAGCATCCCCAGTGAGAAGGCAGCCACTGCCTCCCTGGTCAGCCTGTTCCAGAGTCTCACCACCCTCATGCTGAAGAACTTCTTCCTCAGCTCCAGTCTAATCCTGCTCTGCTTCAGCTTCAAACCATTCTCCCTTGGCCTGTCTCTAGACACCCTTAGGAAAAGTCCCCCTGCAGCCTTCCTGCAGGTTCCCTTCAAGTACTGGTAGGCAGCTCTGAGGTCCCCGCAGAGTCCTCTCTTCTCCAGGCTGCACACTCCCAGCTCACTCAGCCTGTCCTCACAGCAGAGCTGCTCCAGCCCTTGGATCATCGTTGTGGCCTCCTCTGGCCTCGCTGCAGCAGCTCTGTGTCCTTCTTCTGCTGGGAACACCATCACTGCAGGCATGATTGGAGGTGAGGTCTGAGCAGAGCAGAGCAGAGCAGAGCCAAGAGGCAGAATCCCCCCCTTGCCCTCCTGCCCACACTCCTCCCAATGCAGCCCAGCACTTGGCTGCCTGCTGGGCTGCATGAAGGCACTGCTGGCTCCTGGGGAGCTGCTCAGCACCTGACTTGCCAAACTCTGTTTCTCCAGGGCTGCTTTCAAACCACTCTGCACCCAGCCTGGGTTTGTCTTGGAACTTGTCCTACCCAGCTGCAGGAGCTTGCATTGTGAATTGCTGAACCTCATGCAGTTGGCACTGTAGGCAATCAATATAACCAAAAATATATTTGATTAAAGATTATTTAAAATCTTTTCTCCTTAGTGTTCTGGGGTTTTTTTGGGTTGTTTTATCACAATGCTGCCTGTTACTCAGGTGCACATTCTAAAGCTTTTCTTCTGTTGTATAAATCTTTACTAGAGCTTAGAGCTCTGAAGCATTGTTTACTCATCATATGGACAGAGGAATCGAGAGCACCCTCAGCAAGTTTGCAGATGACACCAAGCTGTGTGGCATAGTCAACTTGCTAGCAGGCAGGGATCCATACAGTGGGACCTGGACAGGCTGGAGAGGTGGGCACAGACCAACCTCTTGACATGCAACATGGCCAAGTATAAGGTCCTGCACCTGGGTGTGCACAATCCCAAGCACAACTCCAGGCTGGGTGGCAAATGGCTGAGAGCAGTCCTGAGGAAAAGGACCTGGGGGTCTGGGTTGATGAAAAGCTCAACATGAGGGCTGCAGATACTCTCATATGAGGACAGGCTACAAGATTTGGGGCTCTGCAGCCTGCAGAAGACAAGGCTTCAAGGAGACCTTGGAGTGGCCTGCCAGTATCTGAAGGGAGATACAGGAGAGCTGGGGAGAGACTATTTATGAGGTCTTGTTATGACAAGATGAGGAGGAACGGGTTTAAAGTGTCAGAGGGGAGATTGAAAGTGGATGTTAGGACGAAGTTCTTTGCAGTGAGGGTGGTGAGGCACTGGCACAGGTTGCCCAGGGAGGTTGTGGCTGCTCCCTTCCTGGAGGTATTGAAGACCAGGTTGGATGAGGCCTTGAGCCACCTGTTCCAGTGTCCCTGCCTATGGTGGGGGGGGTTGGCACTGGATGAGCTTTCAGGTCCCTTCCAATCTAAACCATTCTCTGATTCTATGATATTTGAAGATTTTTGTGCTTCAGCACATGATCTAAGTTCTCAGTTAAAGCACAGCTTAGAGCATAAATAAGAATTGGAGAATAGTTTGAGAAGAATGCAAACAAAATGTGTATAAGGAGGAAGGGTAATAAAGGACTGTACTAAGTAATGTATTAAATGTTCATGTACTAAATCTACTAGATTGGAGATGAGGAAACATTTAGTTGCTGCAATAAAGCAATGGAATGATCTGCCCAGGGATGTGATTGTGTTTAAGAGTCATTTGGATGTGGTGCTTAGGGATAAGGTTTAAGGTGAACCTGGTAGAGTAGGGTTATAGGTTGGACTTGGTGATCCTGAGTGTGATACGAACTGGATGTTCCTGTGACTCTGTGAGTGGTCAGGGATCGGCACAGGCTGTCCCGGAAGGTAGTGGAGTCTCCATGCCTGAAGGTGTTCAAGAAACCTGTGGCCATGGCACTTGGGGACATGCTTTCATGGACATGGTGGGTTTGAGTTGACAGCTGGACTCGATCTAAGAGGCCTTTTCCAACCAAAACAATCCTTTGGGATGTGGTTTAATGGCTGTGCTGATGCTGGGTTGATGGTTGGACTTAATGATTTTTAAGGTGTTTTGGTCCAACGTTAATAATCCTCTCTACAGATACCTCAAAGGACGTTGGGGCTGGTCTTTTCCCACATGCAACAGTCACATGACAAGAGGAAATGGGCTCAAGTTATGCCAAGGGAGGTTCAGTTTGCACATGGAGAAAAATTTCTTCCCAGAAAGGGTTCTCAAGCGTTGGAACAGGCTGCCCAGGAAGGCATTTAAAAGACACATGGATGTGGTGCTGAGGGATGTGGTTTTGTGGTAGCTTAGCAGTAGTGCTGGGATGGTGAGCTCTAGGTGAGCAGCTGGGCTTGATGATCTCAAAGGTCTCTTTCAGCCTCAACAGTTCTATGGTTCTGTGAATCTGTGATGTCAGAAAACTTAGAGATGATAAAGCCATAGCGAATGTTGATTACAGGGAGTCGGGTATTTATNCTTATATGTTTCCTTTTAATTTTGTAACTTGCCAGTTATTTCTGGCATTGACCTCGTTTTATAAAAAAAAAAAAAAAAAGTTATTTAATCTTCCATCTCCTTCCAAATGTCTTTCTGACCCACTTAGTCTTCTTTTAGCCTTTGGAAGAACTTAGAAAGGATTAGCAGATGTGGCTATTTCAGTGGAAATTAAAACCAAAGAGAGCTCCACCCCTTGGGAATGTTGATCCTGGCTTGGCAGAGGCTGTTTTCTTGGCAGTAGGATCTGAGAGGGACATATGTTGCCTGGGAGCTTGGGCTGGATTTGCCATATTTTCTGTCTCATCCTATACACGTTTCCAAGAAGACAAATTAGAAAGGAAATACATTCATTGTGTTTGGGTATTTCAAAGCAAAGCATGAAAATGAAGAAGTGAGGTTTGAGGGGGAAAAAAAATCAGAATGGCCTGAATGTTTTAAAGCTTTAAAAGAAAAGACATTTTCTTAAGGCTAAGAATTAAAATGCAATCTCTAGAAACTATTTTGACTGCAGTCATTCATCTGAGACTGAACAAAGTGTCAAACTGTGAAGCTTTTAGAGCACCTGGAGCTGCATTAAGTTCTGGCAGAGTTTTTGACCATTCACAGCTTACCCAGTTTGGTGAAGCGATTGGCTTAAAAATCAGATTCTATATAAACAACAACACCTTGCTTTAACTGGAAGATCTCAGAGAACACTTTGGACATTCCCTGTTTGAAACTTAAATGTATCTGGAAATCAGAAAGCAGTATTTGTTGTCCTGAGAAATCATAGAATCACAGAATAGCTTGGGTTGGAAGGGACCTTAAAGTCATTGAGTTCCAACCTCCCTGCCATATACAGGGACACCTTCCACCAGCCCAGGTTGCTCAAGGCCTCATCCAACTTGGCCTTGAACTGCTTACAGGGAGGGGACATCCACAACCTCCCTTTGCAACCTATTCCAATGTCTCATCACCATCACTTTAAGATATTTCTCCCTAATCTCCAGTCTCAATCTCCCCTCTTCCAGCTCAAAGCTACTGTCCCCATCCTGTCACTCCCAGCCCTTGCTGAAAGTCCCTCTCCAGCTCTCCTGGGACCCCTTTCATATACTGGAAGGCCATTCTGAGGTCTCCCTGAAGCCTTCTCCCCTCCAGGCTGAACAGCCCCAACTCTCCCACCACGTTCTTCTAGGGGAGGTTCTCCTGCCCTCTTATGATCTTGGTGGCCTTCTCTGGACCCGCTTGGGCATTTCCAGGTCCTTCTCATGCTGGGGGCCCCAGAGCCATAGCTGCAGGTGTGGTTTGAGCAGAGCAAAGGGGCAGAATCCCCTCCCTGTACTGCTGCCCTCCCTGCTTTGGATGCAGCCAGCACTTAGCTTCCTGCTGGGCTGCCAGCAACCAGTGCTTGCCGTGAACCAGGAGACGGGAGGCGGTTTGATGCAAACCAATT
>VWZI01013344.1:4316-24353 GCA_013396835.1 Psilopogon haemacephalus | reverse complement strand
TTCTCTGGACATGCTCCAGCATGTCCACATCCCTCTTTTAATAGAATCATAGAATCAGTTCAGGGCTAATAGGGGCTCCAGAACTGGATGTAGTACTCCAAGTGAGGTCTCACGAGAGTGGAGTAGAGAAGGAGAATCACCTCCCTCAACCTGCTGGCCACACTTCTCCTGATGCAGCCCAGGCTCTGCTTGGTTTTCTGGGCTGCAAGTGCACACTGCTGCCTCATCTTGAGCTTCTCCTCCACCAGCACCCCCAAGTCCCTCTCCTCAGGGCTGCTCTCCAGCCACTCACTGCCCAGCCTGGATTTGTGCTTGGCATTGCCTCGACCCAGGTGCAGGACCTTGCTCTTGGCCTTGCCGAATACCTGCCACTAACCTTGGCTAGCAGAAAACAGCATAAGCTTTGCTGATTGTTCTGTTTGTCAGTCTGGGAAGGAAGAGGGAGAGAAATTCATAGAATACCAGGTAAGAATGAACCTCAAGGATCATCAAGCCCAACCTTTCAGGGTAAGAATACAGTTCAATGAGATAGCCCACCACCTCTGAAAGAGGCTTTGAGCCCCTTCTGGGGCAGTTTCTTTGTCCAGGGGGGAGTTTGGAGTTCTGTATTCTTTCTAATTTGTATATCATTAAAAATACCTGTAAATATATTGTTTATATCACAGACTCGCAGGATGTCAGGGGTTGGAAGGGACCCAAGGAGATCATCGAGTCCAACCCCACACTGGCCAGAGCAGGACCATGCAATATAGCATAGATCACAGAGGAACACATGCAGAGAGACCTTGAAAGTCTCCAGAGAAGGAGACTCCACAGCCTCTCTGGGGAGCCTGTGCCAGTGCTCGGGGACCCTTATAGTCAAGTTCCCCCCTGCATTGAGCTGGAACCTCCTGTGCTTCAATTTACACTTGTAAATTTAGTTTTGCTCTAAATACAACTCCATCTTACTGCCAAGCTGTCTGAGTTGGTCTGGTAAATCTCAGTAAGGGGGGCAGGGAAGGGGAGCTCCTAACCCACCACATTCCTCATCTAGAGCTGCTCTGTTTCACAACATTGCTCCTCATGACTGCAGGTGCAGCCTGTTATTTGCCACACTCAAGTCCAGGCATCTAAAGGAGCTTATCAAAACATAGCTCTTTTCTTTTTTTCTTCTTTTTCCAGAGTGAGGTGGCCTTTCTCTCGAGGCTGGTGCAGTGTGAATGTGCTAGTCTCACAAACAAGTATGATAACAAGCTGAAATGGGAGTTCCTGAGGCCTTGATGCTAGTAAATGAGTATTCTTGAGCTATCTTTTCTCCCTTTCCCCTCTCTCTCCTGATTACCTTCATTAACAGCATGCTTCACCTGAAAGGCTGCAAGCAGCACTTTGAGACATCTACACAGAAGCACTGTATGGATGAGTCCCTCCACAGTGCAAGTGATTCATCCTACAGAGAGGGAAATTCCAATGAAACCTGATCACTGTGAATGTGAAGATGAATTGGATGCTTGTGAAAGAGAACCAGGATGCAGCAATCAAACGCAGCTGCTGCGTATGCAGGAAGAGATGGGAAACTTAGAATCACAGAATCAGTCAGGTTGGAAGGGACCACAAGGATCGTCTAGTTCCAACCCCCCTGCCATGGCTAGGGACACCCTACCCTAGATCAGGCTGCCCACAGCCTCATCCAGCCTGGCCTTCAACACCTCCAGGGATGGGGCCTCAACTACCTCCCTAGGCAACTCATTCCAGGCTCTCACCACTCTCATAGAGTCATAGAATCATAGAATCAGTCAGGGTTGGAAGGCACCACAAGGATCACCTAGTTCCAACCCCCCTGCCATGGCTAGGGACACCCTACCCTAGATCAGGCTGGAGAGACCCTCATCCAGCCTGGCCTTAAACACCTCCAGGGATGTGGCCCCAACCACCTCCCTGGGCAACCCATCCCAGGCTCTCACCACTCTCATAGACTCATAGAATCATAGAATCAGTTAGGGTTGGAAAGGACCACAAGGATCATCTACTTCCAATCACCCTGTCATGGGCAGGGACACCCTTCCCTAGATCAGGCTGCCCACAGCTTGATCCAGCCTGCCTTAAACACCTCCAGGGATGTGGCCCCAACCATCCCATTGGGCAACCCATTCCAGGGTCTCACCAATCTCATGGTGAAGAACTTCCTCCTCACGTCCACTCTGAATCTCCCCACCCCCAGCATTATCCCCCTAGTCCTGTCACTACCTGACAACGTAAAAAGTCCCTCCCCAGCTCTTTAGGTTTGATTGAGAGTTGTCAGAGATGACCTGTCTCTGTGGGCACACCAGCTTGGAATGTTCAGTGAGGGCTACTGCCACCCTGCTGAAATACAGTCCCTCAGATTGCTAAATCCATCCTGTCTTGGAAAGCTAAGCTGAAGCCACTGGCAATTATCCTAAGTTCAATTAATATCCTTTTTGAAAGAGGAAGGTTCCCTGGAGGATGTGCTAGAAGCCAGGATCCCCAAGAAGTAAAAAATAGGCCTCCCAAATCAAGGCAAGGCCAGCCAGGTTTACAGGCATGTTTGTCATCAGCCTGGCTTATGTACCCTCCCAGCATAGAGACTACACACCTGTCCTGTATCTTCACAGCTGGATGTGGGGGACATGGAACTGTAGGAGCCAGTCCAGAGGAGGCCACCAAGATGCTCAGAGGGCTGCAGCAGCTCTGCTATGAGGACAGGCTTAGAGAGTTGGGTTGCTGCAGTCTGGAGAAGAGAAGGATTCCAGGACACCCTGGGGTAGCTTTCCAGTATCTGAAGAGGGCTACAGGAGGGCTGGGGAGGGACTATTGACAAGGTCTTGTAATGACAGGATGAGGGAGAATGGGTTTAAACTGGCAGAGGGGAGATTGAAACTGGATGTTAGGAGGAAGTTGTTTGCAGTGAGGATGGTGAAACACTGGCACAGGTTGTCCAGGGAGGTTGTGTCTGCTCCTTTTCTGAAGGTGTCCAAGGCCAGGTTGGATGAGTCCTTGAGTGACCTGATCTAGTGGGAGGTGTCCCTGCCTATGGCACAGGGTGGGTTGGAACTGGATGATTTTTGAGGCCCCTTCCAACCTATACCATTCTATAATTGTATGATTTTGAGGTCCATTCCAACCTAAACTGTTCTATGATTCTATGACTTTGAGGTTCCTTCCAGCCTGAACCATTCTATGATTCTATGATTTTGAGGTCCATTCCAACCTAAACCATTCTATGATTCTATTATGCTGGTACAACATCCCCCCAAAAAGACCTCAAAAACTTTCAACTAACTTTGTTGTATCTCCCTCATACTGCATTTAGACTAAACCCATTCTTCACTGATCTTTCCTCTTGGGTCACATTTTCAGCACTTGTTCATCTTCCTGCACCTTCTCTGATTTCTTTCTTTGGGTTGTTACAAACAAGGGGAAATTAAAGCAAGAAATTGATTTTTACAAATTGGCTCTGCCTCCCTCATAACATGATATGGTTTGGATGTCCAGTTGGGTGTTATCTTCACCACAGGAATGGTTGCAGACAGTCTGGGAACAGTATTTGGAAAAGACAGATCCAAAAAGTAGCAGCAGTACCCTGGAGCTTCCCTGGGGACTTAGGAACCTGTTAAATACTCACAATGCTCTTTGCTGATTGTGGGAACTCCTCTTAAGGTATTTTTTTTTTTTTTTTCTTTTTAAGCAGAGAATTCTCCTAAAACTGCTACAGCTGCCTTCCCACCCAGGTGGTGAAGGAGAACTGGAGACAAAAGAGCTCACTCACTCCACAACTGTTCCATGTCTTGTGTCAAGAGTTTTAACACACCCATGTGCCAGGTTCTGCACCTTGGCCACAATGACCTGATGGGGACAGAGTGGCTGGAGAGCAGCCAGGCGGAGAGGGACCTGGGGAGACTGGTTGGCAGCTGGTGGGCAACTGGTTGGCAGAACATGAGCCAGCAGTGTGCCCAGGTGACCAAGAAGGCCAGTGGCATCCTGGCCTGGGTCAGGAATGGTGTGGCCAGCAGGACCAAGGAAGTCCTTCTGTCCCTGTATTCAGCACTGGTTAGGTCACACCTTGAGTACTGTGTCCAGACCTGGGCCTCTCCATTTAAGAAAGATGTTGAGGTGCTGAAAGGTGCCCAGAGAAGGGCAGCAAGGCTGGGGAGGGGGCTGGAGCACAGCCCTGTGAGGAGAGGCTGAGGGAGCTGGGGGTGTGCAGCCTGCAGAAGAGGAGGCTCAGAGCAGACCTCATTGCTCTCTACAGCTACCTCAAGGGAGGTTGTAGCTAGGTGGGGTTGGTCTCTTCTGCCAAGCAACCAGGAACAGAACAAGAGAGGACAGCCTCAAACTGCACTGGATGTTAGGAAGAAGTTCTTGACAGAGAGAGTGATTGGCATTGGAATGGGCTGCCCAGGGAGGTGGTGGAGTCCCCATCCCTGATGGTGTTTCAGAGAAGGCTGGATGAGGCACTTGGTGCCATGGCTTAGTTAATGAGAAGGTGTTGGTTGATAGGTTGGGCTCGATGATCTCAGAGGTCCTTTCCAGCCTGGTTAGTTCTGTGAGCCTGTGAATCTCATGAACAGCCAAGTCCCGTTTTGCAGACACCACAAAGGAGAGCATTTCCAAACTCAGACAGACAGCAGCAGTGGGCACCAGGCACAGACAAACATCTTTCCTTTGCCCAGGCTTGCCCTAGCACAGGGTCTGTGTTTTACTGTGGGTAAGGAAGGGGTCATGTATGCCCTGGGTTGGGGGGAGGTGTCTCATCCCCTGGCTCCCTCTGTCCCAGCTTTTCTGCTTCCCCCCATCCCAACTTTGTGGTGGGGGAAGGTGCTTTGGATGTACTGCCACAACACTTGACCAGTAATTACCAACAACATGGGGAAAAAACCCAAAAAAACAACCCAGAACCCAGCCCTGTATTGACCAACAACCATTTTACACAATGCAAATCCAGCTTTCCCTTTTTTTTCCCATCAGCTTATGCTGATTCTATCTCCACCCCCGAGATAAAACACTTCTCTGTAGCTGTAGTGCTTGGGAGTGCCCTTTTCCTGTGCCCCTCTTGACCCTGCTGTGTTAGTTTCACCTGCAGGACTATGGTCTCTTCTCACTGAAAGAGGTACTTGACAGATACTCATTTCCTTCACTTCATGCAGCCAAGACATTAATTTCCTTTCGCAGTTCCAGAGGCTCCTCAGGGCTCTTGAGGGGATGCCCAGCCTGAAACCCAAACAGGCAAGATGAATGCTCTCCTATTGGTTTTGTGGACCTGTTGCCTCTGTCTCATACAACCATGGAATGGTTTGGGGGAGAACTTCTTGACTGTAAGGGTCACAGAGCACTGAAACAGGCTCCTCAGAGGGGTTGTGGAGTCTCCTTCTCTGGAGGCTTTCAAGGCCTGTCTGGATGTGTTCCTGTCTGACCTGAGCTAGATTGTCTGGTCCTGCTCTGGCAGGAGGGTTGGACTTGATGAGCTCTTTGAGTCCCTTCCAACCCCTGACATCCTGTGAACCTGTAGTGTGGAAGGGACCTCCAAAGGTCATCGAGTCCAGCCCCTCTGCAGTCGGCAGGGATATCCTCCATGAGATCATGTTGCCATAGCCTTGTCAAGCCTGACCTTGAATATCTCCAGGGGTGAGACCTCAGCTACCCACCCTGGGCAACCTGCTGCAGTGTTCCACCACCCTCATGGTATAGAACTTATTCCTTACATCCAATCTAAATCTACTCCTCTCTAATTTAAAGCCATTGCCCCTTGTCCTGTCACTGCAGGCCCTTGCAAAGAGTCCCTCTCCCCCCTTCTTGTAGGTTCTGGTGGTTTGACACTTGCCCACCCCCCCCACTCTTTGAAATAACCCAGGCTAGGACTCAGTGAGCTGGAAGTTAAGGAATGAAGCTTTGTATTTAAAGCAATGCACAGTATACAAGCAAATATTTACAACGTATAACAGATATTTACAGATATATGCAGTGAAAAAGGTAAGGCAGAAACACCACAGCCCTCCCAGAGATCAGAGTCCCTAAGAGGGGTTTCTAACACCCTCTACCACCTTCCCTCTTTCCCCAGTCTTATCTCACCATCTGTTTTACGCAGCAGATAGGCAAAGGTAGATCAGACAGGGGGGAATTAGCAGCAGGAAAGAAGTTAGTGAAATTATTCAGATCCAGCAAGGAAAGGCAGGGAGAAAAGAGCCATGCAAGAGCAGCCACAGCCCAAAGTGGTCTGAAGCACTCTGGCTTATCTATGTTTGGGTTACAACTCTTAAACATTTTTTTTTTCCTCTTTCTCAGTAAAGCTATGAGTGCAGTAGCACCATCAGTGCTTTCCTCTCTCAGCTTATAGTCTAATTTCTCATTCAGATCCTCCAATTAGTTCAAACCAGCACACAGGCCCCCTTCAGGGAAGGCTGCTGTTAGACCTCCCTGGAGCCTTCTCTTCTCCAGGCTGAACAACCCCATCTCCCTCAGCCTGTCCTTATAGGAAAGGCATTCCTGCTGCCTGATTATGTTCATGTCCCTTCTCTGGACCCACTCCATCATTTCCATGTCCTCTCTGTGGAGGCAGAGGAACCAGAGTCAGAACTGGACATATATAGAGAACTACTTGAAGCAGCAGGTGAACCATGAGTTACACACTGTGCTGTAAACCACTACTGTGACTAGTAAAGCATGTGGTGGGGATTGAAGGTATGTGTGGGACAACACTGCAGCAGAAAAATGCGAGCAGGATGAATCTGGGGAGATTCAGACTGGACATGAGGAGTAAGTTCTTCACCATGAGATTGGTGAGAGTCTGGAGTGGGTTGCCCAGGGGAGTGGTTGAGGCCCCATCCCTGGAGATGTTTAAGGGCAGGCTGGATGAGTCTGTGGGCAGCCTGATCTAGGGTAGAGTGTCCCTTTGCATGGCAGGGGGTGTTGGAACTGGATGATCCTTGTAGTCCTTTCCAACCCTGACTGATTCTGTGATTCTAGGATCCACTTGGTTGACATGGTTTCCAAGTGAGTGAGGTCCATACACTGGACTTGCAGTAACCTGTTAGAGATAGGAAGCCAGGAACCTGAAAAGATGTGAGCTAAACATAGTATGTCGGGAAGAAGTTCTTTCCAGTGGGGGTGGTGAGACACTGGAACGGGTTGCCCAGGAAGGTTGTGGCTGCTTCCAGCCTGGAGGTGTTCAAGGCAAGGTTGGATGAAGCCTTGAGAGACCTGCTCTAGTGGGAGGTGTCCCTGCCTGTGGTGGGAGATTGGAACTGGATTCTTCCTGAAAGCTCTGCTAAGTCAAATGGAAAGCAAAGCAGAGGTGCCTGGTGGTAACCAGCAATGTCTTCACCAAGGGCAAATCATGCCTAAACAAATTTGGTGGCTTTCTATGATGAAGTCACAGCAGCAGTAGACAAGGGAAGGGCAACTGATGGCATCTACCTGGAACTGAGTAAGGCCTTTGACTCTGTCCCACATGACACCCTGGTGACCAAACTGGAAAAACACAGACTGGATGGGTGGAGCACTGCTGGATAAGGAATTGGCTGGATGGTGGCAGGCAGAGAGTGGTGATCAAGAGCACAATGTCCACCTGGAGACCAGTGACAAATGGCATCCCTCAGGGGTCAGTGCTGGCACCAGTGCTGTTTAACATCTTTGTCAGGGACATTGACAGAGGAATCAGTGCAGCCTCAGCAAGTTTGCAGATGACACCAAGCTGTGTGGCACAGTTGACTTGCTAGAGGGCAGGGATCCATCCAGAGGGACCTGGGCAGTCCAGAGAGGTGTGCCCAGGCCAATCTCAGGACATTCAACAAAGCCAAGTGTAAGGTCCTACACCTAGGTGGGTGCAGTCCAAAGCACAACTCCAGGCTGGGAGGCAAATGGCTGAGAGCAGCCCTGAGGAACAGGACCTGGGGGTCTGGGGTGATGCAAAGCTCAAGATGAGCCTGCAGTGTGAGTGCAGCCCAGACAGCAACTGTGTGCTGGGCTGCAGCAAGAGCAGCTGTGGGCAGCAGGGCAAGGGAGGGGATTCTGCCCCTTTGCTCTGCTCTCCTCAGACCCCACCTGCAGTACTGTGTGCAGTTCTGGAGCCCCCAGCACAGGAAGGACATGGAACTGCTGCAGAGAGTCCAGAGGAGGGCCACAAAGATGATCAGAGGGCTGGAGCACCTCTGCTATGAAGACAGGCTGAGAGAGTTGGGGCTTTTCAGCCTGGAGAAGAGAAGGCTTCAAGAAGACTCAGATTAAAATGGAAAAGGAAAAAAAAAAACAAAATCAATCTCCAAGGGAAATAATATCAGGTACTACATTCTAACAGCCCTTCTACTTAAATAGCCCTTTCCCTTGCAACTTACCAGCAGCTCATGCTGACAAGTCAGGAGGAAATTTTTTGAGCCTTTTTTTTTCCCAAATGTCTATTCCTTCCTCCCACAGCCTGCTTCCCTTCCCAGTGTTTACTTCTGATTTTGCATTTCTGCTTTTGTACAAGCTGTCTGAGAATGCCTCAGAAACTGAATTGTCATAATTTAAGCCACAATACACATGCAGGCAACCACAAACCTCAAAGGTTTTCTGTGTATGTGTAGTCTGGTATGTTAGTAGCCAAACGGTAACTGGTGGTCATGAGTCACTGTATTAGTTTAAGCCAGTCCCCCTGAGCTCAAAAGCTCAATAAATACTTAATTCTATTTGGAACTAAGGAAAAACCAAAACCAAAACACTTTAACAATAAATAGGAGGTATTTTAGGTAAAGGGAATTACAGAGATAGGGGGAGAACAAACAAAATACAAGATACAAGTGGAAGGGAAGGGGAATTACAAGGGATAGGGGGAGAGGGAACAAAATACAAGATACAAGTAAAAGGGAAGGGGAATTACAGAGGATAGGAGAGGGAACAAAATACAAGATACAGGTGAAAGGGAAGGGGAATTACAGAGGATAGGAGACGGAACAAAATACAAGATACAAGTGAAAGGGAAGGGGAATTACAGAGGATAGGAGAGGGAACAAAATACAAGATACAGGTGAAAGGGAAGGGGAATTACAGAGGATAGGAGACGGAACAAAATACAAGATACAAGTGAAAGGGAAGGGGAATTACAGAGGATAGGAGAGGGAACAAAATACAAGATACAGGTGAAAGGGAAGGGGAATTACAGAGGATGGAGGAGAGTAAACAAAATACAAGATACAAGTGAAAGGGAAGGGGAATTACAGAGGATAGGGGGAGAGGGAACAAAATACAAGATACAGGTATAAGGTAAGGGAAATTACAGAAGATAGGGGGAAGGAAAATAAAAAAGTACAAAATGAAATAAAATACAACCTGCAGATGGGGGTGGATGGAAGTTGAATGCAAGCAGTGTTGTTGCAAATTGGTGGTAGGTGCAGATGGATGCTGATGGGATGCAGCCAGTTAGAGTTCCAAATGTGGCTGCTCTCCCCACATGTTTGTTGGAGAGCAGGTAGTGAAATAGCAGCAGCAGGGAGGGAAGATGCTGGGCAGGTGAGGAGGCAGAGACCAAGAAAAAGAAACAGGAAGTTCATTTCCTCCCCCCCCTTTATAGGGGGTCTCAGTAGGAAGTGAGATGGGGCTAAACACAACACCTTGGAGCAGGTCAGATCACCCCCAGGGAGGAGTCAGGATCCAGTTCCAGCTAAGCCTCTCCAGAAGGGCTTAACCCTTTACAATCACAGAACACCAGAAGTTGGAAGGGATCGCCAGAGATCAAGTCCAGTCTCCCTGCTAATGCAGGATTCCCTAGGTTAGTTTGCACAGGAATGCATCCAGGCAGGTTTGGAAAGTCTCCAGAGAAGGAGACTCCACAACCTCTCTGGGCAGCCTGCTCCAGGGCTCCATCACCCTCACTGGAAAAAAGTTTCTCCTCACACTGAGCTGCAACCTTCTCTGTTCCATTTTGTAGCTGTTGCTCCTTGTCTTGGAATCAGAATCAGTCAGGGTTGGAAGGGACCACAAGGATCATCTAGTTCCAACCCCCCTGCCATGCCCAGGGACACCCTACCCTGGATCAGGCTGGACAGAGCCTCTGCCAGCCTGGCTGCAAACACCTTCAGAGATCTGGCCCCAACCACCTCCCTGGGCAACCCATTCCAGGCTCTCACCACTCTCATAATGAAGAACTTCTTATTGCTTCTGACCACCAAAAAGAGATTGGTTCCAGGCACTTGACACTCACCCCTCAGATATTTGTGCACATTGATCAGATCTCCTCTCAGCCTTCTCTTCTCCAGACTAAACAGTCCCAGGGCTGTCAGTCTCTCTTCACAGGGGAGATGCTCAAGTACCCCTGTCATCCTCGTGGCTCTCAGTTGGACTCTTTCCAGCTGGTCCCTGTCTCTCATGAGCTGAGGAGCCCCAGACTGGACAAATTATTCAAAGCAGCAATCAGGAAAGTGACTGCACCACAGAATAGAACACAATAAGGAAACAGAATACAATCGGCCAGGTTGGAAGAGACCTCCAAGATCATCCAATCCAACCTATCCCCCAGCCCTATCTAATCAACTAGACCATGGCACTAAGTGTTCCTTCCAGTCCTTTCATGAACACCTCCAGGGATGGTGACTCCACAGCTGATGGTGAAAGGGGCAACACAGTGGCTTGCACCATGCAGCAGGTTGCTGATGGCTTTCCTCTCACTGGAGCAAGATCCAGGTTCTGGGAAATGAACACCTCATATGTAGAACTCCTGAGAAGTGAATGTAGGGTTTTTTTTTTTTTTTTATTTGCTTCTCTCTGCCACCTTCTGCAAATCTAATAATTTAACAGCAATTACTGGGCTGAGGCTTTTTGTGTCTGAAAACCCACACTCTTGAAGGGATCTAAGCTATGTAAGTAGGACTAATAAGTGCCTGTTTCATACTTACTTCCCAAGTGGCTAAACCCCTCCCTAGTTCCCCTTTTCTACCTAATGTTCATCTACGAAGCACTAAGAGGTCTTCTAGTGATGCAGAATACATAACCAGAAGTTTCTAATTTCTGTTTAATTGCTGACATGCTCTGCCAATAGCCTCAATCTTTGACTTAACCAGTGGGAATATTTCTAAGCCTAGAGTTAATATTAAGTATTTCCTAAAATGCTGTGCTTCATGACACCAAGCTATGTGGTGCAGCAGACAGGCTGGAGGGCAGAGATGGCACCCAGAGGGACCTGGACAGGCTGCAGAGGTGGGCACAAGCCAACCTCATCAGGTTCAACAAGACTAAGTAAAAGGTCTTGCAGCTGGGTCAAGGCAATCCCAGGCACAAATCCAGGCTGGGCAGTGAGTGGCTGGAGAGCAGCCCTGAGGAGAGGGACTTGGGGGTGCTGGTGGAGGAGAAGCTCAACATGAGGCAGCAGTGTGCACTTGCAGCCCAGAAAGCCAAGCAGAGCCTGGGCTGCATCAGGAGAAGTGTGGCCAGCAGGTGGAGGGAGGTGATTTTACTCCTCTGCTCTGCCGTGGTGAGACCCCACCTGGAGTACTGCATCCAGTTCTGGAGTCCCTATTACAAGAGGGATGTGGACATACTGGAGTGTGTCCAGAGAAGGGCCACAAGGATGCTCAGAGGGCTGCAGCACCTCTCCTATGAGGACAGACTGAAAGAGTTGGGGCTGTGCAGGCTGGAGACCTTCTTGTGGCCTTCCAGTATCTGAAGGGGGCCTACAGAAAGGCTGAGGAGGGGCTTTTTAGGCTATCTGGGAGTGACAGGACTAGGGGAAATGGAGCAAAGCTGGAGATGGGGAGATTCAGACTGGACAGGAGGAGGAAGTTCTTCAGCATGGGAGTGGTGGGAGCCTGGAATGGGTTGCCCAGGGAGATGGTTGGGGCCATGTCTCTGGAGGTGTTTAAGGGCAGGCTGGCTGAGCCTGTGGGCAGCCTGATCTAGGGTAGGGTGTTCCTGGCCATGGGTTGGAACTAGATGATCCTTGTGGTCCCTTCCAACCCTGAGCAATTCTATGATCCTATGATTCTATCTTTTCCAAATGAATGCTGAATGAGTTTGTCTTGTACAACTGAGTGGATTTGGCCAGAGGGCTCGAACAAGAATCTGATTTGAGTTTGACACTAGAAAGAAAACCACGCCTTTTTTATTTTTTTACCATGGGAAATAGAGGAATCTGAAAGACAATTAACAGTGAGGATTGAAGAGCTCAGGTGGACTGGAATGACTGAGGGTATAGTTAAATACCGCTTGGGTTTAAATCTCTCTGGGATTTAAGTTATCCTTCAAACATTAAAAAAAAAAACAAAACCAAACCCACAGTTGATTAGAATAGGGGTAAAACTGTTCAGCTAGAGGCTGAGACTGCATGCCTTATAATTTCTACAGCAGTGGCAACAAAGAAAACATTTTCACCTCTCCAAAACCCAAACATGAGCGGTAATTGAAAGAAACAGAAGTATACTACTGCTTTACAGATGAAGGAGGTTGCATAGCAGTTATGAAGTAAAAAACTCTTATGGATTACAATTAAATTAAATGTAAAGGATTACCCTCTCCTAGGGTGGGGGTGCTTAGCTGAACTGGACCTTGACTCTTCCCTGGGGGTAGTCTGACCTGCTCCCCCAGGTGCATTGTTTAGCCCCTTCCCACTTCCTGCCGGGACCCTCTACAAAGGGGAGATGAAGTTCCTGTTCTTCCTCTCTTGCTCCCTCAACAGCCAGCTGCATCCTGCTGTTCCTGCCATTACCACATGCTCTCCAGCAAACATGTGGGAGGAACTCTTTTCCTCACTCTACATCCATCATCATTTTTGCATCCGTCTGCAGCCACCATCAACTTTAGCTTCACCACCTGGATCCAGCTCCATCCACTCTCATCTACTGTCTGTATATTTTGTTTCCCTTCCCCATATCTTTTGCAATTCCCCTTGCCTAGAAATACTTCTTTTGTTAAAGTTTTTTTTTTCTTTTAACTTCCAAATTGAATTAAGTGTATTCATTGAGCTTTTGAGCTGGGGGTGGGGCTAGTTTAAACTAGGCTGAGGGAGCTGGGGTTGTCTATCCTGGAGAAGAGGAGGCTCAGGGGTGACTTCATTGCTGTCTACAACAACCTAAAGGGAAGTTGTAGCCAGGTGGTGTTGGTCTCTTCTCCCAGGCAACCAGCAACAGAATGAGGGGACACAGTCTTAAGTTGTGCTGGGGGAGGTGCAGGCTGGGTGTTGGGAAGAAGCTCCTCAGAGAGAGTGATTGGCATTGAAATGGGCTGCCCAGGGAGGTGGTGGAGTCCCCATCCCTGGAGGTGTTCAAAAAAGGTCTGGATGGAGCACTTAGTGCCATGGCCTAGTTGACTGGATAGAGCTGGGTGCTAGGTTAGACTGGATGATCTTGGAGGTCTCTTCCAGCCTGGCCTATTCTGTACTATTCTATGCTATTCCATGCTCATACACTAAAGTAAATCTATAACAAAACATCGAATGATGCTTACAAATGTGTTTGGATTTGTGGAGCAGTGAACCTCTGAGTTGCCTCTAATTCACAGCTCCCCAGCATCAGATCCGTGGGACAGACTGTATTTTGCTGTTTGTCATAGTGTTTCCAGCAGTGTGGGGCTCCCCAGGTCAGATCAGTGTGAATAAACTGCATATGTGTGTGTGTGTATGTGTGTGTTAGAAAAAATCATCTGGATGGTGAAAGCTGATCTTGTTGAAGTTGCCGTGCTGAGAGAAGACAAAGTGTTTCTCCATCTTGGAAGGAAAGAGTTTTTCTTCTGAAGATGAAGGAAGGTCTGTTGGGGTACATAACTGGGAAGATTCTGGCAAAGAGGCTCAAGCTTGTAAGCCGAAAACCTAGGATGGGAAATGAGGGGGAAAAAGATTACTTGCTCATGGGATGACTGACTGGAGGTTTGCAAAGGGTTAAGCTTACCTGGAACTGACTCCTCCCTGGGGGTGGTCTGACCTGCCCCCAGGTGTCATGTTTAGCCCCCTCCCTCTTCCTGCCAAGACCACTGTAAAAGGGGATGCACTTCCTGCAACTCTCTCTTGGCTTCTCCTCTCCTGCCTGCCCAGCACCTTGCTGCTCTGCTATCTCACCACCTGCTCTCCAGCAAAAACATGGGGAGAGCAACCATTTTTTTTGAACTCTATAACCCACTGCATTTCACCATCAATCTTGCATCTCTCTGCATCCACCACCAAATCATCAGTTTCACCTCTTGGACTCAACTTCCAACCATGGGTTGTATTTTTATATTGTGTATTTTGTTCCCTTTCCCCTCGCTCCTATCCTCTGTAATTCCCCTCATTCCTATACCCTGTCTTTTGGTTCTTCTTTTCCTCATCCTCTGTAACTCCCCTTACCTTCTATTTATTGTTAAAGTTTACCTTTTTTACTTCCAAGCTGAATTAAGTATTTATTGAGCTTTTGAGCTCAGGAGGGGACTAGCTTAACCTAGTACAAGGTTAAGTCAGACATGCCACAAGTATTTACAAAGATGAAAGTCGACAAAGACTGCTTTGTCTACTAAAATTATAAGAGGAAGAGCAAGGCTAGAAACTGAGAAATACTTTCTAATAATCAGACCAACAAAACAAGGTGAGGTTGTCAAGCCTATTTGAAAGTCTTAGAAGACAGAAACTGAATGCCATCACAATTCACATGTTAGAGGCTTATACAGTACTGATGCTACTGATAGTATTCCTTGATGGATCAAAAAAACCCTTTCATGGTTCCTAACTCATCCTCCTAGTGGATGGCTTGGGAAAGGGGGAGGAAGTAAACTTCTAAATCTGGCTTCACTAACAAAAGAACATTCAGGGGACTTAATGGCAGTACCAGAAAGGCCACTTAGCAAACAGTTCATCATACTGAGCTGTGTGGAGTTGAAGGAGATGGTGTTCACTGGCTACTCCAGACATACCTTTCATCTGCTTCATCTGTGCCATTGCTGAAGCAGCAGATACTCTTTAGTTTTGCCATTTGGCTGGTCTGTCACCTACGCAGCTATGTCCATAAGGGATGCTACACCGTATCTCCTCTTTTAAAAGATTATCTAGACCTTGGTTTTTAAGTTAAAGAAATGCTGCTCTGAAGCTAGAGTTTACTTGTGGTGAAAAAAGGGACATCGAGAAGATTAGTTTTCTGCAGTTCCTGAGCAAGACTTGTGATTCAGTCACTAGGATGTTCATGAAAGACCTACAATGTCAGAATGGCTGTGTTTGTTCTTGTGATAGTGGAAGCAAGACAGCCTGCTCTATCATTTCAGGCACTGGAATGAGCTGCCCAGGGAGGTGGTGGAGTCACCAAGGCTGGGTGTATTTAAGGGTCGTTTGGATGTGGTGCTTGGGGATACGGTTTAAGTTTAATCTTGTAGAGTAGGGTTCTAGGTTGGAGTTGGTAATCCTGAGGGTCTCTTCCAACCTGGATGTTTGTGTGATTCAGTGATCTGACCCTCCTTTGAGCAATGAGACTGTTACAGGTGATATCCAAAGGCCCCTTCCAACCTCATCCAGTCCACAATAGTACTATAAAACACGGTCCTCCATCTGGATGCTAGGAGATACTTCTTCACAAAGAGGGTTACCCAACATTGGAATGGTCTGCTCAGATGTGGTGGCTTGGGGGTTCCCCACCCCTCTCCACACTCTGAAATTGCCCAGGGTAGACACGGACTGCTGGAAGTTAATGAAATGAAGCTTTATATGACAGCTTTGCACAATATACAAGCAGATATTTACAACATATTGCAGATATTTACAACATATTACATATATTTCCAATAAAAAGGTAAAACACAAACACCACAGCTCTCCCAGAGATCAGAGTCCCAAAGAGGGGTTTCCAACCACCCTACCACCTTCCACCCACTTCCCAACCTTATCCCGCTCTTTGTCTCACGTGCCAGGTAAGCAAGGGTAGATTGGCCAGAGGAATTAGTAGCCCGAAACTGGTTAGTGGAATTACACAGATCCAGCTGAGAAGGGAAAGAGAGATGCAGCAGCCAGAACAGCTCAAACCACTCTCAGTTATCTATGTTTTGGTTCTAACTCTTATACCATCTCATTAAATGAATGAGTGGAGTAGAATCAAATTTTATTTTCCATTCCCATCCTATAATCTAATTTCTCATTAAAATCCTGCAATTACTTCAAACCAGCGCATCAGCACAGTAGTGGAGTCAGCATCCCTGGGGCTATTTAAGCAGCCTGTGGACCTGGAACTTAGGGACATGGTTTAGTGTTGACCCTTCAGTGCTGGCTCTAAGGCTGGACTGGATGATCTTTAATGTCTCATCTAACTGCATGTTCTCTGTGATCTCTTCACTGTTAAGGACTTCTTCAGTCATTAGCAGGAGAAAGGAGGCTTATGTGGCTGGAAACACCACAAAGTCAGTTAGACATGACAGTAGTGCCTTCACAAGATTTAAAAAAACATGTTCCTTAAAGTATCAAGAATGACTCATTGCTACAAGAGCACTTGTACATAATTAGAATCATAGAATGGTTTAGGTTGGAAGGGAAATCAAAGATCGTCCAGTCCCAGCTCACCCTGTGCCATAGGCAGGGACACCTCCCCTACAACAGGTCGCTCAAGGCCTCATCCAACCTGGCCTTCAACACCTCCAGGCAGGGAGCAGCCATAGCCTCCCGGGACAACCTGTGCCAGTGTCTCACCATCCTCACTATAAAGAACTTCCTCCAAACATCCAGTTTCAATCTCCCCTCTGCCAGTTTAAACCCATGACCCTTCGTCCTGTCATAACAAGACCTTGTTAATAGTCCCTCCATAGCCTTCCAGTAGCCCCTTTCAGATACTGATAGGCCACTCCAAGGTCTCCTGGAAGCCTTCTCCAGGCTGAAGAGCCCCAACTCTCTCAGCCTGTCCTCACAGCAGAGCTGCTGCAGCCCTCTGGTCATCTTTGTGGCCTCCTCTGGACCGGCTCCAACAGTTCCAGGTCCTTTTTGTGCTGGGGGCTCCAGAACTGCACACAGTACTTCAGGTGGGAGGAGAGCAGAGCAAATGGGGAGAATCCCCTCCCTTGTCCTGCTGGCGATGCTGCACTTGCTGCAGCCCAGGACATGGTTGGCTGCCTGGGCCACATGTGCACACTGTAATTACCTTGTAATTAAAACACACAAGCCCTAATCAGGTTCTCCAAACACTCCTCTACATTCCTACATGCTCCACAAGTTCGTAAAATAAACCTGAGCATTCTTGCATGAACAGGAATGTGCATCTTGCACGTCTGCAAATTAAAACTTTAAACTAAATGAATACAAACTTTGTGAAAGTTGGTGAGGAGGGATGCTTTGGACTCTTGGGGGAAAGGTTACGTGCAGGCCTGTGGTTCTTGGATCTTCCTTCTGGCCCTTCCTGTAGGTGGATATCATGTTTGCCAATCTCCAGTCAGCTGGGACCTTCATAGGTAGCCAGAATTGCTGGTCTGTGATGGAAAGTGACTTGGTGAGCACTTCCACCAGCTCTCAATATATCCTTGGGTGTGTGTCATCCAGCCCCATAGACTTGTGTATGTGTAAGTCATACAGCAGGTCACTAACCAATCTCCTCTTGGATTATGGGAGCTTCCCTCTGCTCCCCATTCCCTTTCCCTTATTCCAAGCAACTACATTTTCCCCTTCATGCAACAAGGATCCTTTACCCCTTCGAGACAGGTTTATCCCAGGTGTTGTCAGGAGGCCTGATGTCCTGTAAATCAACACATGATAGAAGAACCCAAAATGTATGCATATTGTATGTGTTCTTAAGCAACCATTTTGTGCTCTTTACACCCCAAATCTAGTAGATACTTCCCATAAGAACACATAACTCAAATAATTAGTGCATGGCACATTTATCCAGGAGAGAAGGGCTGGTGACTGTCTGGAATCTTTGATTTTTGGCTGCAAGATCATAGAATCATAGAATGGTTAAGGTTGGAAGAGACCTCAAAGACCATCCAGTTCCAACCCCTTGCTATAGGCAGTGACACCTCCCACTAGATCAGGTCACTCAACACCCCATCCAGCCTGGCCTTGAACACATCCAGGGAGGGAGCAGACACAACTTCCCTGGGCAACCTGTGCCAGTGCCTCGCCAACCTCACTGTGAAGAACTTCCTCCTAACATCCAGTTTCAATCTCCCCTCTGCCAGTTTAAACCCATTCCCACTCATCCTGTCATTACAAGACCTTGTGAACAGTCCCTCCCCAGCCTTCCTGTAGGCCCCCTTCAGATACTGGAAGGTTACTATAAGGTCTCCTCGAAGCCTTCTCTTCTCCAGGCTTAAAAGCCCCAATTATTTCAGCCTGTCCTCATAGCAGAGGTGTTCCAGCCCTCTGATCATCTTCTTGGCCCTCCTCTGTACCCTCTCCAGCTGTTCCATGTCCTTCCTGTACTGGGGGCTCCAGAACTGCACACAGTACTCCACTAGATGCCCCACTCTGAGGTAAGGACTGTACAAGATGCCACACTCTGAGGGAAGGACTTTAGTTACTACCACAGCGCTTCACTTGATGCCTGCCATTGGAACATGATTGATAAAACCTAAGTAAATTCAATGCTGACTGAAGTTTTATGAGTGGCCTGAAGATTTATGAGTGGGACAGAGCGAGTGTTAAAGGTGGTGACCAGAAATGCTCACATTTTTCAGCTGCAATTAACAGGTAAGCATCCGTACTCAAGACTACCAGTAACTGGTGAGGGCCTCTTGGGAGCTAACAGCAGCCACATCCCTGGAGGCAGGCTGGATGAGGCTCTAGCCAGCCTGATCTAGTGTAAGGTGTCCCTGCCCATGGCAGAAGGGTTGGAACTAGATGATCACAGAATATATGTGGTTGAAAGAGACCTTGAAGGTCATCCAGTCCAACCCTTGACCCGGAATGGAAGGGTGAACACTAAACCATGTCCCTGAGGGCCAGGTCCACACACTGCTTAAATATCTCCATGAATGGTGCATCCCCCACTACCCTTGGCAGACAATTCTGATGTTTGACAACCTTTAGAGTTTAGAAACATATCCTTGAGTGAAGAAATATATCCAGCATGAACCTCCCCTGGTGCAGAGTGAAACCATTTCCTCCAGTCCTGTCACTTGACACCAAGTTGAAGAGGCTGGCTCCCTCCTTGCTCCAATGTCCCTTCAGGTAGTTGCAGAGAGCAATGAGGTCTCCCCCTAGCTCTGTCCTCTCCAGACTGACCCCATGGGTCATGTGCTTCAGGCCCTTCACAAGCCTTGCTTTGGCTCACAAGCCTTTGGACAAGCTCCAGCATTTCAACGTCCTTCTTGTAGTGAGCGGCTCAGAAATGAACAAAATACTTGAGATGTGGCCTCACCAGTGCTGAGCACAGGGCAACAATCACCTCCCTGTACCCACTGGCCACTGTGTTTCTACTACAAGCCAGCATGCCACTGGCTCCCCTGCCCACACACATGGGCACCTGCTGACCCATGTTCAGTCGACTGTCAGCCAGGTCCTTCTCCAACTCGCAGCTTTTCAACCGCACATCTCCAAGCCTGCAGCTTCCCATCGTGGTCCCTTCCAACCCTGATTCTGTGATTCCATTCACATTATCAGCTAAAACACAATGTTGCTCTTGAGCAGCTAGAGAAAGTTGCTCTCTCTTCACAGGGCAATTAGGACATTTTAAATGATCTATCATGGGTTGTGTTGAATCTTCTGCTCTTCGTACCGTGATGCTGTGTTGGTTTGAACTAACTGGAGAATTTGAGTGAGAAATTAGACTATTGGCTGAGAGAGGTAAACACAGTATGTCACTTCACCAGAGTTTTACTGAGAAAGAAAAAAAAAAAAGTTTTTAAAGTGCTGTTCCCAAAACACTAGACAGCAGACAGTTTCTGACCGTTCTGGCTGCAGCTTCTCTTTGCATGGTCTCCTTTGTCTCTCTGTCTTGGTAGCTAATTCAAAGTAATTCTACTAACTTCTCTCCTACTCCTGACCCCCCTGGCTGATCTACTTCAGCTTATCTGCATCATCAACAGGTGGCGAGATAAGACTGGGGAAGGGGGGAAAGGTGGTAGGGGGGTGGTTGGTTACCCCTCTCTTGGGGATTTTGGTCTCTGGGAGGGATGTGGTGTTTCTGTATTATCTTTTCATTGTATATA
>VWZI01013343.1:15473-26536 GCA_013396835.1 Psilopogon haemacephalus | reverse complement strand
TCAGCCTAGAGTCTAATTTCTGATTCAGATCCTCCAATTAGTTCAAACCAGCACATGCAGAAACACCACAGCCCTCCCAGAGATCAAAATCCCTAAGAGGGGTTTCTAACCACCCCTACCACCTTCCCCAATCTTATCTCACCACCTGTTGATGCAGCAGATAAGCAAATGTAGGTTGGCCAGGGGGGATTAGCAGCAGGAAAGAAGTTAGCGAAAGTGTTCAGATCTAGCTAGGAAAGGCAGGGAGAAAAGAGCCATGCAGGAGCAGCCACAGCCCAGAGCAGTCTGACTTACCTATATTCGGGTTACAGCTCTTAAAACATTTTTTTTTCTTTCTCAGTGAAGCTCTGAGTGCAGCAGCATCCTCAGTGTTTGCCTTTCTCAGCCTGTAGTCTAATTTCTCATTCAGAACTTCCGATTAGTTCAAAGCAGCACAGTGACCCAGAGTGTCTGGCCATGCAGAGCAAGCAGCCAGTGCACCCCACTCCTGCTGAAGGCAGGCAGCAGACACAAGTTGTTGTTAAGGCAGAGAGAAATGACAGAGTCTTCTCAGTCCTCTTGCTCTCCCTCCCCCCACTTCACTGCTTTTGGGCTTTTCTTGTTGGGGTAAAGCTGCCAGGCAGCAGCTTTCTTTGTGTGTGTGCTTCCTGGGGTGAGGGGCACACTGGGGGTAACCAGTGCTTAAATGGGCTCGAGCTGGTGGTAGTCAAAAGGAGAATCCTCCGGGAGATGTCATCACCTGCAAAGTCACAAAGGCTCTGGAGGGAGGTGGGCTTGGGGAAGGTGGCAGCTGGGAGGTGCCAAACAGACCCCTGAGGATGAGGAAGGGACAGAAAGGGATAGGCAAGAGGATGGTGAGAGGCTGAAGCAAGGAGGTCTGGCTGGGGGTGAGGCAAGAAGGGTGGTGTGGGAAATGAGGAGAGCAAATGGAGGTGGCAGTGCATTGGCAGTGTGTGTGGCAGGGAGGTGGCAGTGTATTGGCAGTGAGGTGGCAGTGCATTGGCAGTGTGTGTGGCAGGGAGGTGGCAGTGTATTGGCAGTGAGGTGGCAGTGCATTGGCAGTGTGTGTGGCAGGGAGGTGGCAGTGTATTGGCAGTGAGGTGGCAGTGCATTGGCAGTGTGTGTGGCAGTGAGGTGGCAATGCAGTGGAAGTTGGTGTGGCAGTGAGGTGGCAGTGTGTGTGGCAGGGAGGTGGCAGTGTGTGTGGCAGGGAGGTGGCAGTGCCGTGCCAATGTGTGTGGCAGTGAGGTGGCAATGCAGTGGCAGTGTGTATGGCAGTGAGGTGGCAGTGTGTGTGGCAGTGCAGTGGCAGTGTGTGTGGCAGGGAGGTGACAGTGCAGTGGCAGTGTGTGTGGCAGTGCAGTGGCAGTGTGTGTGGCAGGGAGGTGACAGTGCAGTGGCAGTGTGTGTGGCAGTGCAGTGGCAGTGTGTGTGGCAGGGAGGTGACAGTGCAGTGGCAGTGTGTGTGGCAGTGCAGTGGCAGTGTGTGTGGCAGGGAGGTGACAGTGCAGTGGCAGTGTGTGTGGCAGTGCAGTGGCAGTGTGTGTGGCAGGGAGGTGACAGTGCAGTGGCAGTGTGTGTGGCAGTGCAGTGGCAGTGTGTGTGGCAGGGAGGTGACAGTGCAGTGGCAGTGTGTGTGGCAGTGCAGTGGCAGTGTGTGTGGCAGGGAGGTGACAGTGCAGTGGCAGTGTGTGTGGCAGTGCAGTGGCAGTGTGTGTGGCAGGGAGGTGACAGTGCAGTGGCAGTGTGTGTGGCAGTGCAGTGGCAGTGTGTGTGGCAGGGAGGTGACAGTGCAGTGGCAGTGTGTGTGGCAGTGCAGTGGCAGTGTGTGTGGCAGGGAGGTGACAGTGCAGTGGCAGTGTGTGTGGCAGTGCAGTGGCAGTGTGTGTGGCAGGGAGGTGACAGTGCAGTGGCAGTGTGTGTGGCAGTGCAGTGGCAGTGTGTGTGGCAGGGAGGTGACAGTGCAGTGGCAGTGTGTGTGGCAGTGCAGTGGCAGTGTGTGTGGCAGGGAGGTGACAGTGCAGTGGCAGTGTGTGTGGCAGTGCAGTGGCAGTGTGTGTGGCAGGGAGGTGACAGTGCAGTGGCAGTGTGTGTGGCAGTGCAGTGGCAGTGTGTGTGGCAGGGAGGTGACAGTGCAGTGGCAGTGTGTGTGGCAGTGCAGTGGCAGTGTGTGTGGCAGGGAGGTGACAGTGCAGTGGCAGTGTGTGTGGCAGTGCAGTGGCAGTGTGTNGCAGTGTGTGTGGCAGTGAGGTGGCAGTGCATTGGCAGTGTGTGTGGCAGTGAGGTGGCAGTGCAGTGCCAATGTGTGTGGCAGTGAGGTGGCAGTGAGGTGGCAGTGCAGTGGCAGTGTGTGTGGCAGTGGGGTGGGCTGCAGGTGTCACACAGCCTGAGATGCTCAGGGCATGGAGCTGGCTCTGCCCTCACTCCACCAGAGTCTGGAGAAGAGACAGAGAAAGGGCAGGGCTTGGCCTCCAGCTGGTGCCTTTGCCTCCCTCCCAGCCTCCTCTGCCTGGGCTGTGTGGCCATGCCCCTGCTAGATCACACAGTCACAGAATGGGCTGGGCTGGAAGGGACTTCCCAACCCCCTGCAGCCAGCAGGGACATCCTCACTAGCTCAGGTTGCTCACAGCCCTGTCCAGCCTCACCCTGAGTATCTCCAGGGAAGGAGCCTCAACCACCTCCCAGGGCAACCAGTTGCAGTGTTCCAGCACCTTGATGGTGCAGAGCTTGTTCCTAACATCCACTCTAAATGTGCTCTGCCCTGGTTTGAAGCCACTGCCCTCGTCCTGTCACTGCAGGCCTTTGTAGACCATCTCTCTGCAGCCTCCTTGCAGATGTGTGGCTTGAGCCTGGGCAGATGACAGAGGCAAGAAGAGAATGACTTCTGCAGCCATTTCTCATCTGGGTTATCACCATGGCCTTGAAAGGAAAATGTTGGGAAACTTGAGGTAGCCCTGAGCAGCCTGCTGGAGCTGGAGGTGTCCCTGCTGACTGCAGGGGGTTGGACAGGCTGACCTTGGAGCATCTCTTCCAACCTGATGTGTTCTGTGATGGCTGATGAAATGAACCTGCCCTTTTGCTGCCAGGAAGTGGTGCTGGGTAGCAGAGATGCAGGTGCAGATGGCATTGGTGTGCTGCTGGCTCTGCACAAGAAGCCACAAAGGCTTCCTTTGGAGCAGCAAAGGGCACCTCACCTGCTGCATTACTCACTCCACTCAGTGGACATGAAAACATCCAAACCTCCTCATGGCCTCGCTGTAAGTTTTGTTTCAGCTGAGGTGCCTCAGGTTAAACACAGCTGAGAAAATGCCAGTTGTGGACTTCCTGAGAGTTCTTTGTTGGTAGGAAAATGTTCCCATGTCACTGCAGTGTAGCTTGCAGTCTTGTAGATGGAATTTAGAATCATAGAATCCCAGAATCAGGGTTGGAAGATCCCATTCTGTGCTTCTGTGCTCCACAACCTCCCTGGGCAACCTGTGCCAGTGTCTCACCACCCTCACCCCAAACAACTTCCTCCTCACATCCACTTTCCATTTCCCCTCTCACACTTCAAACCCATTCCTCCTTCTCCTCCTCCTCCTCTCATCCCCAGCCCTTGTCAATAGTCCCTCTCCAGCCCTCCTGCAGCCCCCTGCAGCCCCTGCAAGGCCACTCCAAGGTCTCCTGGCAGCCTTCTCCTCTGCAGGCTGCAGAGCCCCAACTCTCTGTGCCTGTGCTCAGAGCAGAGCTGCTGCAGCCCTCTCAGCTGCATCTTGGTGGCCTCCTCTGCACTGGCTCCAACCCTTGCATGTGCTGCTTGTGCTGGGGGGCTGCAGAGCTGCACACAGAGCTCCACTTTCATGCCCCACAGCAGAGAGTGTCTCACAGAGCCAGCACTGTGCCCCTGCTCTGGAGCTGAGGTTGTCTCAGCATCTTTGCTGCCTGAAAGCCAACCCAGGCTTGGGGTCTTTGTTGTCCTGGCCAGAAGCTGCCAGCCAAGGCTGTTGAGTTCTGCATGTGTGCAAAATTCCCTGGCAGCCACCTACAGATGTGAAATCAGGGCACAAAGGTCACATCAAGCAGGAGATGAAATTCATTTGCATTCTAAGGGCTGCAGCTTGCCAACTTGAGAGGGCAGAGCAGAGCAGAGCAGAGCAGAGCAGTGTGAGGGCTGTGACAGGCTTTGATTGGAGGAGATGAAGCAGCTAATTTGTTGTTGGATAGCCATGAGCTGCTGCAGATCCAATGTCTGACACACAGAGAGCTGGGGAGCAGCTCAAGGGACACAGGGCCTGGGGCTGCTGCCCTCACACAGCAGTCAGCAAGCCCCAGCACAGCCAGGCCAGAGACAGCCTTGGAACCACTGCATGGGTTGGCTTGGGAGGGACCCTCAGGATCAGCCAGCTCCAACCCCCTGCCATGGGCAGGGACAACTCTCAGCAGCACAGGATGCTTAAGGCCTCATCCAGCCTGGTCCTCAACACCTCCAGGGAGGTTGTGGAGCACTGAAGCACAGAATGGGATCTCTGATCCCATTCTGTGCTTCAGTGCTCCACAACCTCCCTGGGCAGCCTGTGCCAGTGTCTCACCACCCTCACGCTCAACAATTTCTTCCTCACCTCCACTCTCACTCTCCCCTTTCCCAGCTCACAGCCATTGTCCCTCATTCTGTCACTCTCAGACCTTGTCCAAGGTCCCTTCCCAGCTCTCCTGAAACCCCTTCAGGTACTGGAAAGTTGCTCTGAGGTCTCCTTGGACCCTTCTCTCCTCCAGCTTCAACAGCCCCAACACTCCCATCCTGTCCCCACAGGCCTCTGAGCATCTCTCAGCATCTCTGAGCAGCCCTCTGAGCATCTTTGTGGCCTCCTCTGAGCCCTGTCCAACCGAGCAGCTGATGTGGATTCAGTCCACATCTTCCTCTTTTGGTCCTGAACCAAGGACTGCCCAACTTTATCCCACCAGGGGCTGGGTGAAAGGAAGCTTAGGGAGTGAAATGCCAATCTTTTGTTTAGGTCTTAAACCTAAACTGCTGGGAAATCCTTGAAGTTAATCTGCAGATCAGCCCCTGGCTGGGCTCTGCAGTTGGCTGTTACCCTGAGTGAGGCTGCACTGCTCTGGCTGCAGCACAAAAGAAGCTTTGTCTGCCTGTTTGTGCTGCCAGCCAGGGCAGCTTTGCCCCCCACAGCCTGTCACCTGCCCTCCTTCTACAGACCTCCTGCCCTTGCCAGGCTGCCTGACCTGTTGCCAGTGCTGCCAGCTCCCTGTCCTGCTGCTCCTGTGTCCTTTTCACCTGCCCTGGGAGGAGTTCAGAATGAGCACAGAATTCTGGAGTGGTTTGGGTTGGAAGGGACCTTCAAGACCATCCAGTTCCAGCTCCTGTGCCCTTTTCATCTGCCTTGGGAGGAGTTAACTCTTAGCTGTTCAGAATGAGCAGAGAATTCTGGAGTGGTTTGGGTTGGAAGAGACCTTTAAGACCATCCAGTTCCAGCTCCTGTGTCCTTTTCACCTGCCCTGGGAGGAGTTAACTCTTAGCTGTTCAGAATGAGCAGAGAATTCTGGAGTGGTTTGGGTTGGAAGGGACCTTCAAGACCCTCCAGTTCCAGCTCCTGTGTCCTTTTCACCTGCCCTGGGAGGAGTTAACTCTTAGCTGTTCAGAATGAGCAGAGAATTCTGGAGTGGTTTGGGTTGGAAGGGACCTTCAAGACCCTCCAGTTCCAGCTCCTGTGTCCTTTTCACCTGCCCTGGGAGGAGTTAACTCTTAGCTGTTCAGAATGAGCAGAGAATTCTGGAGTGGTTTGGGTTGGAAGGGACCTTCAAGACCCTCCAGTTCCAGCTCCTGTGTCCTTTTCACCTGCCCTGGGAGGAGTTAACTCTTAGCTGTTCAGAATGAGCAGAGAATTCTGGAGTGGTTTGGGTTGGAAGGGACCTTCAAGACCCTCCAGTTCCAGCTCCTGTGTCCTTTTCACCTGCTTTGTGAGGAGGTAACTCTTAGTTGTTGAAAATGATCAGAATTCTAGAATGGTTTGGGTTGGAAGAGAAGTTAAAGACCATCCAGTCCCAACCCCAGTTGCCAGTGCTGCCAGCTCCCTGTCCTGTGGCTCCTGTGTCCTTTTCACCTGCCTTGTGAGGGGTTAACTCTCAGCTGTTCAAAATGATCACAGAATTCTGGAGTGGTTTGGGTTGGAAGAGACCTTTAAGACCATCCAGTTCCAGCTCCTGTGTCCTTTTCACCTGCCTTGGGAGGAGTTAACTCTCAGTTGTTCATAATGAGCACAGAATTCTGGAGTGGTTTGGGTTGGAAGGGACCTTCAAGACCATCCAGTTCCAGCTCCTGTGTCCTTTTCACCTGCCCTGGGAGGAGTTAACTCTTAGCTGTTCAAAATGATCACAATTCTGGAGTGATTTGGGTTAGAAGGGACTTTCCAGACCATCCAGTTCCAACACCCTGCCATGGGCAGGGACACCTCCCACTAGCCCCACCAGAGCTCCTCCTGCCTTAGGAGCCACAGAGCCCAGATTTGTTACCTGCCTGAGAGTGCTGCAGGGTTCATAGGTTCATAATTCCATAGAATGGGTTGGAAGGGATATTAAAGCTCATCCATCTCCAACCCCTGCCATGGGCAGAGACACCTCCCACCAGCACAGGTAGCTTGAGGGCTCATCCAGCCTGGCCTTAAACACCTCCAGGGTGGTTGTGGAGCACAGAAGCACCCAATGTGATCTTTGATCACATTGGGTGCTTCTGTGCACCACAACCTCCCTGGGCAACCTGTGCCAGTGTCTCCCCACCCTCACTGCAAAGAATTTCTTCCTCATCTCCCCTCTCACTCTCCCCTTTCCCATCTCACAGCCATTGTCCCTCATCCTGGCACTCCCAGCCCTTGTCAGAAGTCCCTCTCCAGCTCCCTGCTCTAGCACCCTAAGGACACTCTCCTCTCCCTTTCTTCTTCCCTCAGTGTGCAAACAGCCTCACCAGCCAAGCTTGCTGAGCCCTACCTACACTCATTCCCCTCTGCTTCTCTTCTTCCCTGGTCTGCCAATCTCTCCATGCAGTGTTGTTTCTTCACTCCTACACAGGCATCTACTCAGACACAGGTTGAGAGAGAGAGAGAGAGAGAGAGGAGCCTGATGTGGAGGTAACAACAAACAGTTTGAAGGACAGGTGCATTCCTGGAAACAGCATCTTTAGCAACGACCAAGTGGAACTTAGCATCATAGAATCCTAGAATCAGTCAGGGTTGGAAGGGAGCACAAGGATCAGGCAGTCCCAACCCCCCTGCCATGCCCAGGGACACCCTACCCTAGAGCAGGCTGCCCACAGCCTCTGCCAGCCTGGCCAAAAACACCTCCAGGGATCTGGCCCCAAACACCTCCCTGCAGGGGCAACCCATTCCAGCCTCTCACCACTCTCATGCTCAGCAACTTCCTCCTCACCTCCAGCCTCAATCTCCTCACCTCCAGCTTTGCTCCATTCCCCCCACTCCTCTCACTCCCTGACAGCCTCAAAAGTCCCTCCCTAGATTTCTGTAGCCCCCTTCAGATGCAGGAAGGCCACCAGAAGGTCCCCTGGGAGCCTCCTCTTCTGCAGCCTGCACAGCCCCAACTCTTTCAGGCTCTCCTCAGGTTGACTCCTTCTCTCCTAAGCAGTGCTTGGGAATAGGTTGCTGAAATTGCTTCCAGCCTCTGTTGAAAGTAAAGAAGGAAAATTCAGTGGTCCCAGCCAAAAGTAAATGTTCAGTACTTACCATGTCCAAGGTGAAAGGTACACACAGGGCTTCAAGGGGGTGTCAGGAGCAATCTCTCCCCACAAGGGCTCTCAGGCACTGGCACAGGCTGCCCAGGGAGGTGCTGCAGTCCCCATCCCTGCAGGAGTTCCAGAGCTGCATGGATGTGGTGCTGAGGGAGGTGGTTGAGTGGCAGTGGTGAGCAGCAGTGGTGAGGCTGTGAGCTCTGGGGCAGTGCTGTCCTGGGTGAGCTCAGAGCTCTCTTCCAGCCTCAGCAGTTCTACAGTTCCATGATTCTATAAAAGCTGCCTGGGGATGTGCCTGGGCTCTGGCACTGTCTCATCCATGCTGTGACTCTGGTTTATTTCTGGCCCTGGCAAAGGGGCAGCTTCTACAGCAGCTCTTGGGCACTGGTTGGGATCATAGAATATCAGTGAGGGTTGGAAGGGAGCATAAACTGCAGCACAGGAGGTTGCAGCTCAACACAAGAGGCAACTTCTTGCCTGGGTGGGTCCCAGAGCAGTGGCACAGGCTGCCCAGAGAGGTTGTGGAGTCTCCTTGTGTGGAGCCTTTGCAGCCTCTGTCTGGATGTGTTGCTGTGTGCCCTGAGCTAGCTTGGATGGTCCTGCTGTGGCAGGGGGGTTGGAGTGGATGAGCTCTTTGTGTCCCTTCCAACCCCTGACACCTGTGAGCCAGTGAACACCTCTTGTGCCCAGCTGCCAGCTGGATTCAGCACCTCTGAGCACCACCCTTTGGACCTGTCCATCCAGCAGTGCTTTTCCCAGCAGTGGTGCTCAGCCAAGCCATCAGCAGTCATTATTGCCATGGGAATTCTGTGGGGAACAGTGCCAGAGGCTTCTCCATAGTCTAGGTAGAACAGGATCCTAGAATCAGTCAGGGCTGGAAGGGAGCACAAGGATCAGGCAGTCCCAACCCCCCTGCCATGCCCAGGGACACCCTACCCTAGAGCAGGCTGCCCACAGCCTCTGCCAGCCTGGCCAAAAACACCTCCAGGGATCTGGCCCCAAACACCTCCCTGCAGGGGCAACCCATTCCAGCCTCTCACCACTCTCCTGCTCAGCAACTTCCTCCTCACCTCCAGCCTCGATCTCCCCAACACTGTTAGATTTGATGCCCAAGGCAGCAGAGCCAAACCACCCCTGATGACAGCCAAGGCTGGCAGCAGTGTTTGTGAACCATCAGGACCTATCACTTTGTGTTTGTTCATCCTGGGGCCTGACCTTGGCTGCTGTGAAAGGAATCCCTCAGTAATGAAGCCAGGCTGCTGGAAGCACTGTTCCCACCAGAGATGGAAGGAAAATCTTGGGGAGGAAATAGAGGTGTGAAGTTCAACCTCTTGGCAAGGTATCCAGGAGGAGATGACACAAGAAGAGGCTTCTAGAGCAGGGAGGAAGCTCAGAAGAGCTTTCAGCAGTGGTTGCCTTCTAGGAGATTTGTTCCCACCAGAGATGGAAGGAAAATCTGCCAGAGGAAATAGAGGTGTGAAGTTCAACCTCCTGGCAAGATATCCAGGAGGAGATGGCACAGGAAGAGGCTTGTAGAACAGAGAGGAAGCTCAGAAGTGCTTTCAGCAGTGGTTGGCTGCTGGGTGCATTGTTCCCTCCAGAGATGGAAGGAAAATCTGGGGGAGGAAATAGAGGTGTGAAGTTCAACCTCTTGGCAAGGTATCCAGGAGGAGATGACACCAGAAGAGGCTTGTAGAGCAGGGAGGAAGCTCAGAAGAGCTTTCAGCAGAGGTTGCCTTCTAGGAGAATTGTTCCCACCAGAAATGGAAGGAAAATCTGGGGGAGGAAATAATTTCTTTTAG
Organism: Psilopogon haemacephalus; assembly: GCA_013396835.1. NCBI lineage: Eukaryota > Metazoa > Chordata > Aves > Piciformes > Megalaimidae > Psilopogon > Psilopogon haemacephalus. Next base: position 17,005 of record VWZI01013343.1, on the reverse strand, counting down.
ATGAGCTGTGAAGTTCAACCTCCAGGCAAGGTATCCAGGAGCAGATGACACAGGAAGAGGCTTGTAGAACAGAGAGGAAGCTCAGAAGAGCTTTCAGCAGTGGTTGGCTGCTGGGTGCATTGTTCCCTCCAGAGATGGAAGAGAAATCTGGGAGAGGAAATAGAGGTGTGAAGTTCAACCTCTTGGCAAGGTATCCAGGAGGAGATGACACCAGAAGAGGCTTGTAGAGCAGGGAGGAAGCTCAGAAGAGCTTTCAGCAGAGGTTGCCTTCTAGGAGAATTGTTCCCACCAGAAATGGAAGGAAAATCTGGGGGAGGAAATAATTTCTTTTAGATGAGCTGTGAAGTTCAACCTCCAGGCAAGGTATCCAGGAGCAGATGACACAGGAAGAGGCTTGTAGAACAGAGAGGAAGCTCAGAAGAGCTTTCAGCAGTGGTTGGCTGCTGGGTGCATTGTTCCCTCCAGAGATGGAAGAGAAATCTGGGAGAGGAAATAGAGGTGTGAAGTTCAACCTCTTGGCAAGGTATCCAGGAGGAGATGACACAAGAAGAGGCTTCTAGAGCAGGGAGGAAGCTCAGAAGAGTTTTCAGCAGTGGTTGACTTCTAGGAGCATCTGGGAAGGAAAATCTGGGGGAGGAAATAATTTTTTTTAGATGAGCTGTGAAGTTCAACCTCCTGGCAAGGAATCCAGGAGGAGATGGCACCAGAAGAGGCTTCTGGAGCAGGGAGGAAGCTCAGAAGAGCTTTCAGCAGTGGTTGGCTGCTGGGTGCATTGTTCCCACCAGAGATGGAAGGGAAATCTGGGAGAGAAAAGAGATTTTTAAATGAGCTGTGAAATTCAACCTCCTGGCAAGGGACACAGGAGGAGATGGCACCAGAAGAGGCTTGTAGAGCAGGGAGGAAGCTCAGAAGAGCTTCCAGCAGCGGTTGCCTCTCTGTGGCTTCAGAAAACGGAGAAGAGCCAGCTTGGAGTACAGAGATTAAAAACAACGGAGGCTGTGACACTGAAGAGGCTTTAAAATCGTGCTGGATGTGTCCCTGTGCCTCAGGCAGTCCTTGGCATTCCAGCAGCTCTCTGGTTTGGAGTTTGGTTGGGCTGTTTTAATTAACCAGTGGCAGGCAACAGCCCCACGAGGTACCTGAGCGCTGCTCAATTTCCTCCGGTGTCTGCCCTGTAATCACTGCAGGTGGCATTGGATTGTTTAATTGAGAAGTTCAATTAGGGCTTGGTGGATTTTTGCTCCCCCTCCCTTCATGCTTCATATAGACATATGGAAGGGCCAAGTGAAATCCCAGCAGCACCACACGACCTGGGGAGAGAAATTGAATTAGCATCTTGGGCTTAAATGTTCTGCCTCTTGCCCTTTGGGTCTAAGGCATTTGGAAGCAGAGAATAGGATAGAACAGAATGGAACGGAACAGGATGGAATGGAATAGAATAGAGTAGAATAGACTAGGATAGGATAGGATAGGATAGGATAGAATAGAATAGAATAGAATAGAATAGAATAGAATAGAATAGAATAGAATAG
>VWZI01013343.1:2374-14510 GCA_013396835.1 Psilopogon haemacephalus | reverse complement strand
TGGCACAGGTTGCCCAGGGAGGTTGTGGAGCACAGAATCACCCAACGTGATCAAAGATCACGTTGGGTGATTCTGTGCTCCACAACCTCCCTGGGCAACCTGTGCCAGTGTCTCATCACCCTCAACTTATGCCAGTGTCTCCACCACCCTCCCTTGCAAGGAACTTCATCCTAACATCCTGTGCATAGAATCCTAGAATCAGTCAGGGTTGGAAGGGACCACAAGGATCAGCCAGTTCCAACCCCTCTGCCATGCCCAGGGACACCCTACCCTAGAGCAGGCTGCCCACAGCCTCTGCCAGCCTGGCCAAAAACACCTCCAGGGATCTGGCCCCAAACACCTCCCTGCAGGGGCAACCCATTCCAGCCTCTCACCACTCTCCTGCTCAGCAACTTCCTCCTCACCTCCAGCCTCAATCTCCCCACCTCCAGCTTTGCTCCATATGCAAAGATGAGAGAGTAACAAAAACATTCAGAAGACCCCATGAGGACCTTTGAAATGGAAATGAGGTTGCTAAAACGGGCTCCGTGCTGATGGAGCTGGGACTTCAATGACCTTTGCTGATCGCTTCTCAGCCTCCAGTGCTTTGGGGCTGTGCCAAGATGAAACCTGCCCAGGAGCCTGAGTGCAGCCTGCTGCTGGGGCACTGCGTTGGTAGTTTGCTGTCTCCCACTGATGCCACCAGCAAGCAGTTGTAGAAGGTGTCTGTGCTGGTGACTTAGAGCCTCTGCTTAAACTTCACTCCAGGATGTTTTCATGGGCAGTTTGGTGCTGTCTGTTGTGACTGGAATGTCCTTTAGCCTAAGCGTTCACAGGATCATGGAATGGGTTAGGCTGGGAGGGAGCTCAAAGCTCAGCCAGTTCCAACCCCTCTGAGACATAGGCAGAGACAACTCCCTCTAGAACAGGTCACTAAAGGACTCATCCAGCCTGGTCCTCAACAGCTCCAGGGAGGTTGTGGAGCACAGAAGGACAGAATGGGATCAAAGATCACAACCTCCCTGGGCAACCTGTGCCAGTGTCTCACCACCCTCACTGCAAACAGCTTCCTCCTCACATCCACTTTCCATCTCCCCTCTCACACTTCAAACCCATTCCTCCTCCTCCTCCTCCTCCTCCTCCTCTCATCCCCAGCCCTTGTCAATAGTCCCTCCCCAGCCCTCCTGCAGCCCCCTGCAGATCCTGCAAGGCCACTCCAAGGTCTCCTGGCAGCCTTCTCCTCTGCAGGCTGAAAAGTCCCAACTCTCTGTGCCTGTCCTCATAGCAGAGCTGCTGCAGCCCTCTCAGCTGCATCTTGGTGGCCTCCTCTGCACTGGCTCCAACCCTTGCAGGTGCTGCTTGTGCTGGGGGCTGCAGAGCTGCAGACAGTGCTGCAGGTGGGGTGTGAGGAGAGCAGAGCCAAGGGGCACAATCCCCTCCCTTGCCCTGCTGCCCACAGCTGCTCTTGCTGCAGCCCAGCACACAGTTGCTGTCTGGGCTGCACTCACACTGCAGCCTCATCTTCAGCTTTGCACCAGCCCAGACCCCCAGGGCCTGTTCCTCAGGGCTGCTCTCCAGCAGGGCTGAATGACTCAATGTCCACCTTATGGTCAGTGTCATTGCCAGACCATCCTCTTGCAGAGGTGGACAGAGTAAGGAGCTTTGCAGCTATCACACCACAGATAATATTTTGCAGCAGCAGCAGCAGCAGCAGCAGAATTCCCTCCTGTGCTGCTATATTTGTGTTTGTTGTCCATGCTGAGCCCCCTCCAGCCCTCCCCTCCTAGCCTGCTGCTGCTCCTCCCTCAAGCACCTTTGCAGCTGTGTTATGTTCCAAACAGCTTTGGAGAGGCAGAGTTATAAATACCTCAGATCCTAGAATGGGTTGGGTTGGAAGGGACCTTACAGGCTCAGCCACGGGCAGGGACACCTCCCACCAGCACAGCTTGCTCAGGGCCTCATCCAGCATGGCCTTCAACACCTCCCAGCACCCAGGGGTGCTGAGGGGGCTGGCACAGGGCATTGCAGAGCACTCTCCACCACCTTTGGTAAGTCAAGGGGAGCAGGAGAGCTGCCCTGGGGACTGGAGCAGGGCAAATGTCACTCCAGCCTTCAAAAAGAGCCCTGGAACAGGCTGCCCAGGGGGGCTGTGGAGTCTCCCTCTGTGGAGAGATTCAGGAGCTGCCTGGATGTGTATGACCTGCCCTGGATGATGCTGCACTGGCAGGGGTTGGCCTGGATGAGCTTTGGAGGGTCCCTTCCAGCCCCTGACATTCTGTGATTCTTCGAGGGGCAGCCACAACCTCCCTGGGCAGCCTGTGCCAGTGTCTCCCCACCCTCACTCTCAACAATTTCTTCCTCATCTCCACTCTCAGTCTCCCCTCTCCCAGCTCCCAGCCATTGTGCCTCATCCTGCCACTCCCAGCCTGTGTCAAAAGTCCCTCTCCAGCTCTTCTCCAGGCACTGGAAGGCAGCTCTGAGCTCTCCCTGGAACCTTCTCCTCCCCAGGCTGCACAGCCCCAGCTCTCCCAGCCTGTCCCCATAGGGGAGGTCCTCCAGGACCTTGGACTGGCAGATCCTGATGGTGCTTTCCAAACACAGTGATTCATAGTGCTGAGATCTTGTGCTGAGGGATTTGGTTTAGTCAAGGACTGGTCAGTGTGAAACTCATGATTGGACTCCATGATCCTGAAGGTCTTTCCTGTGATCCTGTGACCCTCTCCAGCTGTTCCATGTCCTCCTCGTGCAGGGGGCAGCAGGAGTGGTGCAGTGCTGCAGGTGATGAGTAGTGAGGGGTCAGTACTGCTGGCCAAGCATCTTTTGGTGCAGCCCAGGGCCTGGGTGGCTTTTTGGGCTGCCAGTGCCCATTGCTGGCTCACATTGAGTGCCTCATCAAGCAGCACCCCCAAGACCAAGGGCCCCGAGGATGCTCAGAGGGCTGCAGCAGCTCTGCTGTGAGCACAGCCTGAAAGAGTTGGGGCTGTGCAGGCTGCACAAGAGGAGGTTCCCAGGGGACCTTCTGGTGGCCTTCCTGCATCTGAAGGGGACCTAAAAAAAGCTGGGGAGGGACTTTGGAGGCTGTGAGGGAGTGGCAGAAGTGGGGGGAATGGAGCAAAGGTGGAGGTGAGGAGATTGAGACTGGAGGTGAGGAGGAAGTTGCTGAGCATGAGAGTGGTGAGAGGCTGGAATGGGTTGCCCCTGCAGGGAGGTGTTTGGGGCCAGATCCCTGGAGGTGTTTTTGGCCAGGCTGGCAGAGGCTGTGGGCAGCCTGCTCTAGGGTAGGGTGTCCCTGGGCATGGCAGGGGGGGGTGGGGCTGCCTGATCCTTGTGCTCCCTTCCAACCCTGACCCATTCTAGGATTCTAGGTCCTTCTCTGCAGGGCTGCTCTCTATCCACCTGCCACCAAGCCTGGGTTTGTGCTTGGGACTGCCCTGGCCCAGGTGCAGGACTCTGCACTTGGCCCTGCTGAGCTTCCTACCTTTTTATATCTGTTTAAATGAGTGACAGAGGAGGCACTGAGATGCCTCTTGGCTTCAGTTTCACCTCCACTATGATCCCAGTGCTCTTCATCCCCTCCATGGCAGCTGTGTGGCCTTTGTCTGCCTCCCAGACCTGCCCAGGCTTTTGGTAGCCTTGAGGGGGGGTTGGGGGGGGATTGCTGCAAGCTGCCTTCTTTCACAGCAGGACCTAGCAAGAAACAGGAGATCAAACACAGCAGTTCATAGAATCATAGAAAGGTTTAGGTTAGAAGGGAGCTCAAAGCTCAGCCAGTTCCAACCCCCCTGTGCCATAGGCAGGGACACCTCCCACTGGAACAGGTCACTCAAGGACTCATCCAGCCTGGTCCTCAACACCTCCAGGGAGGTTGTGGAGCACAGAAGGACAGAATGGGATCAAAGATCACACCCTCCCTGGGCAACCTGTGCCAGTGTCTCACCACCCTCACTNCCTCTCATCCCCAGCCCTTGTCAATAGTCCCTCCCCAGCCCTCCTGCAGCCCCCTGCAGATCCTGCAAGGCCACTCCAAGGTCTCCTGGCAGCCTTCTCCTCTGCAGGCTGCAGAGCCCCAACTCTCTGTGCCTGTGCTCAGAGCAGAGCTGCTGCAGCCCTCTCAGCACAGGTGGCCCAGGGAGGTTGTGGTGCACAGAAGCACAGAATGGGATCTCTGATCCCATTCTGTGCTTCTGTGCTCCACAACCTCCCTGGAGCTGTTGAGGACCAGGCTGGATGAGGCCTTGAGTGACCTGTTCTAGTGGGAGGTGTCCCTGCCTATGGCACAGGGGGGTTGGAACTGGCTGAGCTTTGAGGTCTCTTCCAACCTAAACCATTCTATGACCTGTTCTAGTGGGAGGTGTCCCTGCCTGTGGCACAGGGGGGTTGGAACTGGCTGAGCTTTGAGCTCCCTTCCAACCTAACCCATCCTGTGATTCTGTGCTGGTATTTCCCAAGGAGGTTATCTTCATGCTCCTGTGCTCCCCCACCCTCCTCTTGCCTCCCAGGATTTCTGGGCATGACTTTCATGGCACAGGGGTGCCAGGGAATGCCAACCTGCTGATGGGAAGAGCCACGGGAGGCAGTGAAGCAGCTGCTGGATGTTTCTGTTTCAGTTTTGCTGTGAGGAGCCACTCAGCATCAGCTCCTGGGTGATTTTAGTTTTAGGTAAAACAAACCTCTTGCCTGCTGCCAGATGAGATTCTCTGCCCTTTAGTGGTGGCAGTGCTGCAGTGGCTGACTCTGGGCTGAGATTTCTCATGGAGCAGAGGAGAGAGGCAGCACTCAAACTGGGTTTTTTGTTGGTTTGTTTTTTTTTGTTTACAGCTGAGGGCTCCTTTGCAGCTTGTGGGAACTGAGCCTGCGAGCTGAGGCAGCCCATACAAAGGTCACCACTGCTGGCAGCAGTCAGCAGGCTTGGCAGGCTTGGCAGGCTGCTGCTGGAGGCAGGGGGGGATGTGAGGAAGGCATTGTCTGGTTGTGCAATGCTCTCTGGGGCTGGGGGGGCAGCAAAAATGAGAGGAGATGCTGAGCAGCACCATGCACTGCTGCTGCTGCTGCTGCTGCTGCTGCTGCTGCTGCTGCTGCTAGCTGTAGCCCTGCCAAAGGCAGGACAAAGCCAATCCTCTGTCCAGGAGAAGGGGATGGCCTTTCAGAACATTTCTTTGCCCTGCACCTTGATGGAATCAGTGACTCCTGCCAGTGGTTTCCTTGCTCTCAGAATGCATGGTCCAGGGACTCTGTAGTGTGCTGTGCTAGGAGGAGCAGGGAGCTGCTGGTGAGGAGCAGCCTGCAGCTGTGGCACTGCCCAGGTGGTTCATTCATCCTTCCTGCCAAGGTATTTCATTCAAGGAACTGGCCTGAATAAAAGATTCCACAGCAGCCTCCTGGCTTTTGGAGCTCCTTATTGGGCAGGCTGATGCTTGGCAGATGTTTGAGGAGGAGAAAGATGAGGAGATGGATGATGGATGAGGAGAAAGGAGGAGCCACACAGCACGGCTTGGGTGGGGAGGGACCTTGAAGGTCATCCAGTTACAGCCCCCTTGCCATGGGCAGAGACATCTCCATGTGCAGCTCTGCAGCCCCCAGCACAAGCAGCACATGCAAGGCTTGGAGCCAGTGCAGAGGAGGCCACCAAGATGCAGCTGAGAGGGCTGCAGCAGCTCTGCTCTGAGCACAGGCACAGAGAGTTGGGGCTCTGCAGCCTGCAGAGGAGAAGGCTGCCAGGAGACCTTGGAGTGGCCTTGCAGTATCTGCAGGGGGCTGCAGGAGGGCTGGGGAGGGACTATTGACAAGGGCTGGGGATGAGAGGAGGAGGAGGAGGAGGAGGAATGGGTTTGAAGTGTGAGAGGGGAGCTTGAAAGTGGATGTGAGGAGGAAGTTGTTTGGGGTGAGGGTGGTGAGACACTGGCACAGGTTGCCCAGGGAGGTTGTGCCACTTACTGCTTGTGTCCCTGGGCATGGCAGGGGGTTGGAACTGGATGATCCTTGTGGTCCCTTCCAGCCCTGACTGATTCTAGGATTCTACAATTCCATGGAGCAGCAATGTTTAAGCAGAGTATTTACACAAGCAGGAGAAATCTCCCACAGCACTTCCTCTCCTTAAGTGGGACATCTGCACCCAGGACAACCACTTCCAACCCAAACCATTCTGTGATTCTATGACTCCTCAGAGTTGTCAGGGATCTCCTCCTTCCTCAGCTTGCTGAGTCCTGTGCAAACTGTGGCACAGTGCTGCACAAGCTGTGCCTCTTGGTGCTCAGCAGCTCCTCTCTGGAGCTGCCCCAGGGCACATCTGTGCCTGCTCACTGCACCTTTTGCCCTTCAACCCCACAAGGGCAGAGCCCAGCAGTAAACCCTGCTTAACCAAACCACTGCCTAATGCACAACATCAAGTTGTGCCCTTCTTGCCCCTTCAGAAAGGTCTCCTGCAGGAGGCAGGGCAGGAGCCCCCTGGGCTGATTTCTCCTCAACACCTGCAGGGCAGCAGGGACTGACCCTGCTGGGTGCAGGCTGCTGGGCAGGATCCCAGCTGGAGCTGGCCACAGCATCTCCCTGCTGCTATTTATAGAAGCTCTGCTCTCCAGTGAGCTGCCTGCTCCTCTCCCCCATCACCTCTCCCCCAGGCTGGCACAGCCATGGCCCTTGGCAGGCCAGGCACAGGCAGGTGCCCATCAGCACTGCTCCTGCCTACTGCTGCCCAGGCTGGAACTTGACATTCTCACCACTGCTCCTCCCACACCCCCACAGCAGCTCTCTCACGTCCAGGGGCTTCCATCCAAAATTTCTTTGCTTGCTCCTCGTTGAAAAAAATTCCCCACTGAAGCCTCCTCTCAGCCAGCCTGCAAGCACTGCAGGCCAGGCTGGATGAGCTCTTGAGAGTCCTGTTCCAGTGGGAGGTGTCCCTGCCTATGGCACAGGGGGGTTGGAACTGGCTGAGCTTTGAGCTCCCTTCCAACCTAAACCATTCTGTGATTCTATTGAATCCATCACTGCCCTGCCACAGGCTGCTACTGCAGCATTCAGGAGCAGCACCACTGCTGCAGGTCCCCAAAGTGGGAGCTGGGGTGGGGAATGTCTGAGCGCAGCCCTGAGGAACAGGACCTGGGGGTCTGGGCTGGTGCAAAGCTGAAGATGAGGCTGCAGTGTGAGTGCAGCCCAGACAGCAACTGTCAAGGTTGCCAGGTTGGAAGAGAGCTCCAAGCTCATCCAGCCCAACCTCTGACCCAGTCCTATCCCATGGCACTCAGTGCCCATCCAGGCTTTGCTTCAACACCTCCAGGGATGGGGACTCCACCACCTCCCTGGGCAGCCCATTCCAATGCCAATCACTCTCTCTGCCAACAACTTCCTCCTCACATCCAGCCTGAACCTGCCCTGCCACAGCTTCAGCCTCTGTCCCCTCCTTCTGTCCCTGGGGGCCTGGCAGCAGAGCCCAACCCCACATGGCCAGAACCTGCCTTTGGGTAGTTTTTCCTCATCTCCAACCTATCCCTGCCCTGGCTCAAATCCAGGACATTGCCTCAATCACCTGAGAGTAAGGAGAAGAGATCAATCCCCACCTGGCTCCAGCCTCTTTGAGGGAGTTGTAAAGAGCAGTGAGGCCTTCCCTGGCTGGAAGATGTATTTTGTGTCACCCCCACATACTCCTAGGTAGGAGATCTTCTGTCTTCCAAGCTGTTGATGTGAGCCTGAGGATTATCTGAGTAGCAGCAGTGCAGAGTGAGGGCACAGCTGTGTGCCCAGAGCAGCTCAGCACAGCAGTGGGCAAGGCAAAGGCTGCACCATAAATGCTTTGATTGATTTCCAGAGGGCAAGTTACAGGCTGCTGCTAGCAGATAATTCTCACAGCTGCCCTGGGTATGCCCAGGGAACAATGTCCAAGTGCCTTCTTCTGGCCAGTGGGAATCCTCTCACTCCTCCTGCTCTCCTCACACCCCACCTGCAGCACTGTCTGCAGCTCTGCAGCCCCCAGAACCACCAGCACATGAAACTGTTTGAGCCAGTGCAGAGGAGTGGTGACCAAGGGCACAATGTCCACCTGCAGCCCAGTGCCAAGTGGCATCCCTCAGGGGTCAGTGCTGGCTCCAGTGCTGGGCAACATCTTTGTCAGTGCCATGGGCAGAGGACTCAGTGCAGCCTCAGCAAGTGTGCAGCTGGCACCAAGCTGTGTGGCACAGGAGACTGCCAGAGGGCAGGATCCATCCAGAGGGAGCTGCACAGGCTGCAGAGCTGTGCCCAGGCCAACCTCAGGGCATTCAACAAGGCCAAGGGTAAGGTCCTGCAGCTGGGTGGGAGCAATCCCAAGCACAGCTCCAGGCTGGGTGGGGAATGGCTGAGAGCAGCCCTGAGGAACAGGCCCTGGGGGTCTGGGCTGGTGCAAAGCTGAAGATGAGGCTGCAGTGGGAGTGCAGCCCAGACAGCAACCTTCTCCTCTGCAGGCTGCAGAGCCCCAACTCTCTGTGCCTGTGCTCAGAGCAGAGCTGCTGCAGCCCTCTCAGCTGCATCTTGGTGGCCTCCTCTGCACTGGCTCCAACCCTTGCATGTGCTGCTTGTGCTGGGGGCTGCAGAGCTGCAGACAGTGCTGCAGGTGGGGTGTGAGGAGAGCAGAGCCAAGGGGCACAATCCCCTCCCTTGCCCTGCTGCCCACAGCTGCTCTTGCTGCAGCCCAGCACACAGTTGCTGTCTGCAGTCTCTTAGGAAATAGTGCTTGAGGGAATCATAGGATGGTTTAGGATGGAAGAGCCCTCTAGGATCACTGAGCTCAACCCTCAACCCAACCTTACCATGGCCATCAAACCATGTCCCACAGTGCCATGGCCTCACATCCCTGGAGGTGTTTTTGGCCAGGCTGGCAGAGGCTGTGGGCAGCCTGCTCTAGGGTAGGGTGTCCCTGGGCATGGCAGGGGGGTTGGGACTGCCTGATCCTTGTGGTGCCTTCCAGCCCTCACTGATTCTAGGATTCTCCAAGCTCCCATCCCCAGCTCCTTCAGTCTCTTCTCATCAGATTTATCCCTCAGCCCTTCCCTTGCCCTCCTCTGCTCTCACTCCAGCACCTCCACAGCTCTCTTGCATTCAGGTGCCCAAAGCTGGACACAAGACTGCTGTAAGCCACCGAGGAGCCACCATAGGAAGGGAGCCTTGGGGTGAAAGCTCTCTGATGCAAGCACCTGGGCTTGCCCTCTTGCTGTCAGTAAGGGCCACACTGGCAGCAGAAGAATGAAGTTCTCCAGCATTCAGGAGAAGAGTTTTGAGGTTTTGAAGGCTCATCCGAGTCTCTCCTGGCTCTTTGTATCTCAAGCTCCTAAGGCACTGATGGAGCAAAAGGCAGCTGGAGGCAGGTCTGCTGCCACAGCCCTCCCCAGGGTGCAGGCTGTAGCCTCTGCTGCCACACCAGGGACCTCCCAGCAGGTCTCAGGCACCTGTTCAAAATGCCAGGGGGCTCCTTCCTCGGTTGCCCCATGGTGGCATCACTTTATGGGGGTGGAAGGGAAAGCAAACCCCAGCATGTTGGGGCCCTGAGACAGGGAGTGCAGAAGGTTGTCCTGGAGGGCAGCTGCTGGAAGTTTGTGGAGCTGTTCTTGTCTTCAGGTGGGATCCACTGCTGGGTCCTTCAGCCACAGCTCTCACCAAAGATGGCCTAGGAGAGGAGGGATCCAAGTCCTGCCTCTCTACGGATCTCAGATATCCACATGGCCTCTGCAACAGCCTCGAAGTCCAAGTGGGACCAGGAAAACAGGCCCAGAACCACAAAGTCTGATTTGCTCCAGTGCAGGATTTCACAGTCCAGATCATGGTCCTGTGAAGTGGAGCCTTGGAGAGCAAACCTGGGCCAGCAGGGAGACAGCAGTGGGTCTGAATCCAAGCTGGGATCCAAGGTAGCTCATAGCTCATAGCTCATCCAGCTCTCTGCTAGCAGCAGGCAGTGGGAGCATAAAGCCCCTTTTGTCTGGCCTGAAATTGCTCCAGGGGAGGGTTAGGTTGGAGATTAGGAACGATTTCTTTGCTGCAAGAGTGGTCAGGCACCGGAACAGGCTGCCCAGGCAGGTGGTGGAGTCCCTGAGGCTGAAGGTGTTCAAGAAACCTGTGGCCGTGGCACTTGAGGACAGGGTTTGATGGCCCTGGCGGTGCTGGGTCAGTGGTTGGACTGGATGACCTCAGAGGGCTGTTCCAACCCAGACTCTTCTGTGGCTCTAGGAATAACTCTGTGCAGCTGACAGTGAGATGTGGTGGGCATCTGAGGACACAGGCATGTCCAGGTGCAGCAAGGAAGAGCTCTGCTGTGGCAGGGATGCACTGGGATGCAGTCGCGGGCAGGGATTTTGCTTTCATAGAAGGCAATTCTGGGCCAAGCAGAATGAAAGTTGTTGCCTCCCTGCCTTTTTACTGTGAGCCACACAGTAGGCAGGAGGAGGCAGTGGAAATTTCTTTACTCCCTGGCAGAGGAGAGAAGGAATGGCAGAGCTCTAGCAAGAGGCACAGCGCAGCTGCCGAGCACGTGGGCTGCATCTGTGCCCTTTGCAGAGCAGAGCTGGCAAACAGAGCAGCTCTGGGGGCTTAAAAACCTCCCTTTGAGACCTCAACCCTTTTTACTGATAGGCTCACAGATCCTGTAGCAGTCCAAAGAAGCAGCATTTGCCTGCTGCAAAGTGATGCTGTGCATGTAAGAGGCTGGCAAGCAGCAGATGCTGCATGGAGAGACCTAAGACACAGAACCAGAGAGCCACAGGAGTGCTGTGCCTGGAGGAGAGCTCTGAGCACTCACATAGCTCACAGCCTCACCACTGCTACCAAACAACCTCCTTTTCACTGATATGCTCACAGTTCCTGCAGCAGTCCAAAGAAGCAGCATTTGCCTGCTGCAAAGTGATGCTGTGCATGTAAGAGGCTGGCAAGCAGCAGATGCTGCATGGAGAGACATAAGACACAGAACCAGAGAGCCACAGGAGTGCTGAGCTTGGAAGAGAGCTCTGAGCTCAGCCAGGGCAGCACTGCCCCAGAGCTCACAGCCTCACCACTGCTGCTCACCACTGCCACTCACCCACCTCCCTCAGCACCACATCCATGCAGCTCTGAACCCCTGCAGGGATGGGGACTGCAGCAGCTCCCTGGGCAGTGCCTGAGAGCCCTTGCTGGGACAAAGTTAGTTCCTGATCATAGAATCCTAGAATCAGTCAGGGCTGGAAGGGAGCACAAGGATCAGCCAGTCCCAACCCCCCTGCCATGCCCAGGGACACCCTACCCTAGAGCAGGCTGCCCACAGCCTCTGCCAGCCTGGCCAAAAACACCTCCAGGGATCTGGCCCCAAACACCTCCCTGCAGGGCCAACCCATTCCAGCCTCTCACCACTCTCATGCTCAGCAACTTCCTCCTCACCTCCAGCTTTGCTCCATTCCCCCCCAGTCCTGTCACTACCTGTTATCCAACCTGACCCTGCCCTGGCACAGCTTGAGGCTGTTTGCTCTTGTCCTGTCACTTGCTGCAAGGCCACTCCAAGGTCTCCTGGCAGCCTTCTCCTCTGCAGGCTGCAGAGCCCCAACTCTCTGTGCCTGTGCTCAGAGCAGAGCTGCTGCAGCCCTCTCAGCTGCATCTTGGTGGGCTCCTCTGCACTGCCTCCAAGCCTTGCATGTGCTGCTTGTGCTGGGGGCTGCAGAGATGCACACAGTGCTCCATGTGGGGTTTCAGGAGAGGCAGCAGCTCCCTGGCTGCCCACAGAGCAGGTCAGTTTGGAAGGGACCTCAAAGCTCATCCAGTTGCAGCCCCCTGACATGGGCAGGGACACTCCAGGGAGGAAGCAGCCACAACCTCCCTGGTCAATCTGTGCCAGAATCATTAAATGGTTTAGGTTGGAAAGGACCTCAAAGATCAATGAGCAGTGTCCTCTGCTGTCTGGAGGCCTCTGCCACTGACTGTTGTGCCTAGTAAGCACCAGAGGGTGAAGTGCTGGAGTGGCTGAGGAGCAGAGAGTGCACTGAGTGTGCTCAGGGCTGTGTGCACAGAGCACCAGAGCTGTGTGAGCAGCCTGCATGGTGAGGCTCACAGGATGTCAGAGGTTGGAAGAGACCCAAGGAGCTCATCCAGTCCAACCCCCCCTGCCACAGCAGGACCATCCAACCTAGCTCAGGGCACACAGCAACACATCCAGACAGAGGCTGCAAAGGCTCCA
>VWZI01013337.1:0-17421 GCA_013396835.1 Psilopogon haemacephalus | reverse complement strand
AATTTTTCACACAAATTCTCCAATTAGCTCAAACCAACACAATCTGTTAGGATAAACTCTTTGGGTATTTTCTCCTTTGGGCAAAGGGAAACCTGTCTGAGGGGTGGTTCCTGCTGAAGGTCCTGGTCACACAGACTGGGTAATGCAGCAGACTGGTGAACCCCAGTGTGTGCCACAGAGAAATCCAACCTTAGCTGAGATAGTTTCAATTCAGAGTGTACAATACAAGTTGTTAGGAGTTTCTGATTTAGGTACAATGTGGCTTCCAAGGAGAGAATCTCTACAGTACATGAGCATGAACCCAATGTCACCTGGGAGTCCCTGGGTACCATCTGTGAAGAGACAAAATGCTTCCTGTTTGCTGAGCTTTAGAACCACCTACAACTGAGTCAATCAGAACACAGTGCAAGCGGAAAGCAACCTGAAGTTATGCTATTCATTATTGTAAATGTTGGTTTAGATCAGACAGATAATTCTCAGCAAAGCACTGAGTGATGCAGAGGGGAGGATTGTGCTGGTTTGAGGCTTATTGGAATATTTAAATGAGAGAAATCAGACCATTGGCCATGGAAAGAAAACAAAAGTGATGTCTCTATCACTCATAGGTTCTGATGAGTGATATAAACACAAGGACCATAAAAAAAGAGTGTCAGAGTTTGTCTCTGCCTGCTGCTGCATGAACTTTCTCTGCCTGAATCTGTTTAACCCAAATGAACCATTTCCTTCTAACTCCTTATTTGGCTTTCTGTATTCCACCCCTCACACTTCAAAAATTCTGAAATAAGGGAGGGGGTTGCAAGCAGGAGGGGAGTGAGTCTGAAAGCCCTCCTGGGTGTTCCTGCTTTGTGGGAGGGGTTTTGTGCTTCTGTGTTACTTGTCTATAATTGTCTATAGCTGTAAATGTCTGTGAGCATTGTGGATATGTGCTTGGGTATTTGTGCCAAGCTGTAAATACAGCTTCAGTCCTTAACTTCCAAATGGATGAGTTAGTCTGGTGAATTCGTGGTGGGGGGGTGTAGGAAACATCCAGACTACCACAGCTGGGAGAGTGTAAAGTGATCCAGTATGTATTTGGTATCAGAGGGTCAAGTTTGCACTGGGATGAGGCTCAAACTGTACTGGCATGGGACCAGTGTGTACTGTAATGGGGTCCAGTCTCTACTGGGAATGGAAAAGCAGATTCAGTTTGTACCAGGACTTGCTCTGTCCTTACTGGGAGGGGCTAAAGGAGCACAGTTTTGACTGAGATGTTGCCAAGTCTGTGCTGAGAAGAGATAAAGGGATCCAGTTTAGAGTGGGACAAGGCTTTATCTGTCCTTGAAAGGCTAAAAGGAACACTGTTAGAACTGGGACACGGCCCAGTTCAGACTCGGGTGGGGTCAGATGTGCAGTTTGTACTGGACACAGTCACTGCTGGAAAGGGACAGGGACCCACTCTGTACTGAAGTGAGACCCAGTCTGCGCTGGGAGGAACCAGTGGAACCAGTTTATACTGGGACAAGCTCAAGTCCCTAGTTAGAGACATTAATGGGACCCTGTTCCTCTGGGACAAGAGTCCCTTGATACTGGAATGGGCTCAGGGTATACAGTTTGTACTCCAACCAGACTCTGGCTGTAGTGGGAGCAGACCAGGGCATGCAGTTTGCACTGGGACTTGCTCAGTCGGTACTGGGAGGGGTTAAAGAGATTCAGTTTGGAGAGTGGAGATCCCAGGGTGAACTGGGATGGCATCAGGGTGTCCTGTTTGCACTGTAATGAGGCCCAGTCAGTACTAGGGTGGAATCAGAGTTTCCAGGGGATGCGGTTTGTACTGGGATGGGACCCAGACTGTACTGGGAGATGGGAATTCAATCCCTTTTCTCCTGGGAAGAGGCCACATCTGTGCTGGGAGGGGTTAAAAGGATCAAGTTCATATTGGGCAGAAACCATATTTTACTGGATCCCAGGGGATGCCAATGGTAGTGTATCAGAGGCCATTCTGTGGTGGGAAAGGAGCAAGGGATTAAGTTTAGAATAAGCCTTATCCAGTCTGTACTGGGAGGTGATGGATCCATTATATGGATATGGATTAATTATATTTATTATTTAATTATCTTATTTATTTATTATTATTAAATAATCAGACTAAATTAGTTAACTATGAAAATTATTTATTAATATTAAATCTCACAAAAAATAAGGCTGCCAGGCAGGGTGTGGGCATTTACACAGGGAACAGGCAATGGGAACACTTAAGGCAAACTAGCAAAACACAAACATTGATTAGAGCTTTGGGAAAGAGATTCTGGAGGTGCAATATGCCTCCCACCTTCTAGGGTGTGACTCAAGAGAGGCTCCTTTCTGCTAAGGCAGAAGGCACAATCAATTAGTCACAGAATAGAACCAACCCCAAGCAAAAGACTTAATTGCAGAGAGGCTCTTTACACTATTCACTCACAAACTGGTACCTCCAGATCCCCAGGGCTGTATTATAGTCCCAGACACGGTCCAGAACACTTGGAGGGTTGCTGGTAGTGAGATGAGACCCACTGGAGCCTTCCAGACTTTTCCCAGGGTTCTGGCAGGGTGCTGAGGTTAGCACAGTCTCTGACCTGGTCTTGATTCCTTCTTGGGCAGACTGTGTCCTGTCCAGGGCTCCAGACTCCTCATGGGGAATCGCAGGTGTGCAGGCAAAGACAATGTGTTGCTGGTGGCAGTAACCTGCTCTCTCTCACCACATAGGCTGTGCTGAAGTCTCTCTAAGTGAGCTCTGCAGCTAGGAGCAGCTTATTGCTTTCAGTTCATGCTGAGGCTGGATGTGGGTTTTGGGCAGCTTTCAGTAATGACTCTTGCCTACTGCGTGGAGGCATTTACTGCCTCTCCCTGGTAAATTGCGGCAAGCCCAAATTTCCAGGTGGATATGCTTGAAACATCAAAGGTAGTTGTTATACAGCAGAGCTGGTCTGGAGCATGGCAAAAGAAAGGCAAAATGAATGGAGGCAGAACACAGTGAGACAGAGCACAACGAGGCAGAATAGATTCTTTAATACTCATATTTTATTAATTGCCTGAGTCTGATGGCTGCAGTTGGCCACAGACATTAGTCAATCAGAATGGCACTTTGCCAAAGCTAACCATATTAGGTAAAGCCAGGGGCTTGCTTTACCCAAATTTGGGAAGGCAGAGGCCATGCACTATGTAAACACAAGCCAAGGGAGTGTACTTTGTTTACCACAGGAAAACAAGTCCAGGCAAGCCCTGGGTCTTCAGATGATGTCTCCAAGTCTTTGTCTGCTTTCCTGCACTGCTCCCCACTCCAGCAGAGTCAGAGGTCATGCCTGGACAAGCCAGGACACAGACCAGGCCTATTTTGGCCTTCCACATCACATCCCTTATTCCCTGCCCTTTGCCTCATTCTCAGGTCCCACATAGTTCAACGCATTTCATCATCTCCTTTAATTCTCATACTTAAATCCTTTCTCGATTACTCATCCTTTCTCATGACTTAAATTGAATACTTCAACCATCTCAACCACAGTATCCTCAGGTGACACCTGGGTGCCTACCTCAGCCACAGTCCTTTTAGAGTAATGAACTGTGGCTTGGTAAGCACAGGCCAGGCCCCAGCAGAGTGCAAGAAGCTGCTGGTTCTCATTGGGGTAGGTGAGGCACCCTTCTGTCAGCTGGTGAGTAAGTCTAGCAGGGTTACTCACCTCTGCTGGGGTAAAATCCCAGGCTATGGGAGGTGACAACCATCCTAGGAATCTGAACAAATTCTTCCTCACCCCCTGCCACCCAGGGACCAGCTGCCTCAGGGCACATTTCAGTATGTGCCCACCCCAGGGCTGCCCACTTCCATGCCATCATGGCACCAGACTCCACAAAGCCTGTTACATGCCAGTGGCATTGATCAGCAGTATTGAAGAGCACACGTAAGGATGAATCAACACCTTGGGGGATTGCATAACAAAATTATCTATATTCATTTCAGGCAGGCAGAAAGAAATTATAACCTACTGTTATGGTGGAATTGAATTTGGGTTAATACTGGATTGCAATGAAGACAGAATAAAACTATTAAATATTTTATATATATATATAAAAAATTCCCCCAAACTTATTTACAATGTCCACACCCTAGTGTCATAATGCAGTCAGTTGAACTAGTTCTGCAGAATGTATCTGTACAATTTAATTGAGCCACACAAATTTAAGAGAAAACTTTAGAAGATTTAAAACTGAGAGAGAGCTTTTGCAGCCAACGCTGCCACTTAAAGCTTAAACCTGAACTTTGGAGAAGAGAAGAGGAAGTACTCACTGCTCAGAGCCTTTAGTATTTATGATCTGAGGGATATATATATATGGAAGCATAAACAGGAGGTTAATAGTCTTCGCTGCACTGTGGTCTGTCACCTGGTGGTACTGGGTCTGCTGCTTGCAATAGCTTGAATTTGAGGGCAGCATCTGGTACTGTCCTCAGACACGAGACAAATCCTCTGTGACTCTCAGGACCCGTCAAAGCTGTCAGCTGGAACGGTATGTTTGGATGTAGCAGGGCAAGAGTCAGCTCTGGTTCAGGTAGCAGGCTGGCAGGCCTCAAAGTCACCACTGCTAGGTTGTTTCTAAGCTATTGTCTTTGCCAGAGACAAGAGGGCTAAGACTGCCTCGGGCCATAGCTTGGAGCCCAAAGACAGGTTCTGCTGTTTGCAGGGGGGATGAATCCCCATGCTCACACAGCACAGTCAGACACACAGGTAACAGGCAAGCAAGGCAGCAGATGGCAAACAATCTTGCAAGGTTTTTAAAGCATTTTGGTGACCATTTTGACCAATAGTAACTATGTTATATTACCCAAAAGGAAGATGCACATGCCTCTACCTGTGATCTGGTTTACCCCAGAAGCAATAAAAGTGCAAAACAAGACCTCACATGGTATCTGTGTTGCAGAGAGGCGCCAGTGCCTTTGTCCATTTTCTGCCTTTGCCATCCCAGGAAAAAGGGAGAAAGAAGGGGGCAAGGTGGATATGCAGGCATGTGTATCAGATGTATTATTCAGGCATACTTTGGACATTCCACCACACCTCCCCAGCATAACTTCTCCAGAGTAGCAGGCCTACAAGGATGAGAAATAAACACATGGCCGCTGCCCCAGCAGTGTCCTTGCCGCTTCACTGTCGGCTCTGTGCTTTCAGCAGGAATGCTGCTGTCCTACCAGTGCCATTCAGTCATTGCAGTGTCAGTCATGAGGTTCAAAGCTTCAATATGCTCTATCTTAACCTGCTGTCTAGGGAGAGAAGGTTCTTTTAGGAATTCCCCAAATGAAACGGAGATTGAACCAAGGAGTTGGTTGAGCAAGGCTCTGTCATCTTATTTTTGCTTCTGTGTGCCAAGGGAAAAGTGAAAAGAACTTTGCAGAGGGTTCAGGAGTATCCCAAGAGACCCTGGGTGGATCTACTTATGCCTCTCCTGCAGTGTGGGCTGCTTACCAGTGTGCATGCAGCGGTGTTGGATCAGAGCACTTCTCTGTCTGAAGCTCTTGCCACAGTCAGAGCAGGTGTAGGGTTTCTCACCACTATGGATGAGTTGGTGCTGGATGTAAGTGGTGCTCGTGGTGAAGCTCTTGCCACACTCAGCACAGGGGAACAGCTTCTCACCAGTGTGGATGCGGCAGTGGATGCGAAAGGTAGAGACGTGGGTGAAGCTCTTGTCACAGTCGGGACAGGTGAAGGCCTTCCCTGGAGTGTGGGAGAAGCGGTGTTGGGTGAGTGTAGACATTTGTCTGAAGCTTTTGCCGCAGTCAGAGCAAGTGAAAGGCTTCTCTCCAGTGTGGATGCGACGGTGCCGAATGAGACTACTCCTGTCTCTGAAGCTCTTAGTGCAGTCACGGCAGGTGAAAGGCTTCTCGCCAGTGTGGATGCGACGGTGTCGCATAAGATTGCTCCTGTCCGCTGAAGCTCTGGCCACAGTCAGCACAGCTGTAGGGTTTTTCACCATTGTGGACACGGCGGTGGCTGCTGAGGTTTGAGATCTGGCGGAAACTCTTACCACAGTCGAGGCAGGTGAAAGGCTTCTCTCCAGTATGGATGAGGTTGTGCCTGAGGAGGGTGGAGATTGTAGTGAAACTCTTCCCACAATCACCACAGATGAAGGGACCAGTGCCAGGGTGGAGGCAGCAGTGCTTCACTGGATCTGAGCCAGGTGGGAAGCTCTGCCCACACTCAGGGCACTGATTCAGCCGTTCAGGTGGCAGAGAAAGAGCTTCCATGACGTCATTCTCCTCCTCTTCCTTCTCTTGGTCATCTTCATTCTCATCAGCCTCCTTCTCCTCATACTCATCATTCTCAGAGTCATAATTCTCCTCAGCATTGTCATTCTCCAGCTTCTCCTCCTCCTTCTCTTCCTTGGGGCTGCACTTTGGCTCCTCCACCTTGGTCTCTCTCTGCTTCTTCTCCCACTTCTTGTCCATGTCCTTCTGTGAGGTCATGCTGGGAGGGGAAGAGGTCACTGCTGTGCCCTAGGCGAGATGGAAACACTTGAGCCCAGGAGATCAAACCCTGACATCCTGCTTGGCTCATGACACCTCCCAACACTTCCTTACACCCAGTGCTCAGCTGGGGCAAGGAATGGAGAGTGGCCCTCAAACCCCCACTTCTTGCCATGATGGGGGTCAGACCTCTAACCCCTGTGCTCAGACACCAGGTCCCTGTGCTGGGGGTGCTGAGACACCTTGGTACTAACACAGCAGCCTCATCCCCTGTTCCCAGGTCTGGCAGCACTGGCAGGGTGGTTCCCACCCCAGGTCCTGCCCTTTGACCTCTCCTGGCTCAAACAACAGAGCTGGCAGCACTCTCCCTGGAAGACCAAATCATCTCCAACATTCTCCTGTGCACCCTCCATATCCCACTCCTAATCTTCACCTTCTTCCACACAACTGACCCCTGCCAGCCTGAGGAACCTCCAGACTTCCACCAGAGCTCATTTCCCTCAGAGTGAAATGTGGTAGGCAGGAAGGTCTGAAGGAGCCTGGGAAGTGCCACATGGACCGGCAATTGGCTGGGGTCCTCCTGCTGTCCTCCAGTCTGGATTCTTTCAATCCTGGGCCGTTCCAAGGGGCAGATCTGAAAACTCTGCTCTTCCCTAGCCCAGAGGGGCAGAGCTAATGGAGACAGAGGGACACAGCCCCTGCCTCTGCCAGACAGAAGCAAACCACTCACAAGAGAGGCCTGACCTGGAAGGGATGGCTCAGCACTGCCCAGAGATGGGCCCTGCTGGAGGCAGCTCCCAGCACAGCAGCATGGGCACAGCAGCCAGGCAGGGCTGCAGAAGATGGGAGGGCTGAAGAAGTGCAGGCTCAGCTCCTTGCCCAGCACACAGCTTCAGAGCAGCACCACAGCAGAGCTGCTTGCAGGCCTTGGCTGCAGGCTCCTCCCACTGCCTGAAGCTGCATTTGCCAGGAGCTGTTGCCATGGCCCCAGGTCTCCCCCCTGGCCCTGCACCCATAGCACCCACTCTGTGCTCAGCTCTGTCCTGCAGGCACGTCTGTGCTAGCCACTCCCCAAGAGAGGATCAGAGAAGCCCTAAGGACACAGAGAAGGATGTTCCTGCTCTCTGCAGCTGGAGTAAAGCAGGAAGGGTCTTGGTCAGCTTCTTGCAAAACCTTTTCAGCCCTCACTGTGATGCTGGAGGAGTTTCCTGGGCAAACCTGACACCTCCAGCAACATCCACACACCTGCAGCCTGGAGAGATTCATTTGAAAGGTTTTTCTTTCCTTCTCTACCTGCCCATTTCTGGCAGATTTCTCTTCAAAATTCTCCTGGAGCTGCCATTCCACATCCCCAAGAGAAATGAGGTTTGCAGTGAGGGCACAGTGCCCATGCTCTGTTGACAATCTCCCAGGTGGCACATGCAGAGCTGCAGCAGAATTCATTCCTTTTATCTCCTGAAATGCTGCCAGATTCTGGCATTTCCCACACTCACATTTTCCAGCTGGGCCCTTGATCCCCTCCACTTTTTGGGGGTCAGGGCCTCATTCCTGCCTAACCATTCCCAAGCCCTTCCCACATTCCCAGCCCATCAATGTCCATGGTGAATTTGCTGTCCCATGGACCTGTGTCCCCCACTACCACTGGAGCCAGATGAGTGGATTGGAAAATGTGGCTGAAGAACTGGGCTGAAAGCAGGAGAACAGCAATGGAAGGTGCCTCACACTAAAGGCTGGGATGGGCTAGAGGGCTGAAAGAACCAGCAACTAGCCAAGGGGGAGGTTACGGATGAAGGGTGGGGAGGGACCCTGCAGCCACCTCATGCAGGAATGGATGAAGGGCACAGAAAGGGAATGAGACCTCAGGTGACTCCTGCTCTGCAGTGCCCTAGGGTATGGGGTGGTGAATGAAGTGGGGAAATTCACAGGTTGGTTTCCATGCAGTAGTTTTCTTACTGTTACACTCTCTGCCTCTTACAAAACTTTCCCAACACCTCAGAGAGAGATCAGCTTCCAGACATAAACAATGAGGAGGCCTTGAGCTGCCTGGAGTGAGAGAAGCTGCAAAATAGCAACTGTGATGGTCTGAATCAGAACGAAACAGGTCAAACTGAAACAGTGGTTCAACCTGGCCACCCTCCCAACACAAAAGCGAGGAAACACACAAAAACTTTGGGTTGAGACAAAAATTTGTGAGATAAGAACAGAGTTTACCCATCAAAAATCAGACAAACATGGTACAAAAAGCACAATCACCTCATCCTATTTGCAGAAAAAGCATAGCATAAAGCAGCAGCAAGCAGCCAAAGGCCCAAGCCAGAAAAATGCTCCCCCATCCCTCCTCATCCCACTGCCATCCCAGCAGGAAAAACCAGAAGCAGAAACTAGAACAGGAAACCTCCCATGTTGCAATCTGAATTTCAAGCCCCATCACACTTTGCTCCAGTGATCAGTTTTACTTTTTTGAAGCTGGCCTGCCTGCAGCATGCAGTGAATAACAGCAGGTTCAAATCAATCCATGACAACAACCCAAAACTCCAAAGGGACCAAGACACACACACACTCAGAAGCTGACATCAACAAGAAGCAAAAGGAGTTTTCCTCTTTAAATGACTCCATGCAGATGTGAACCATTCTCCAGGCACTTAAGGACTCTCTGTAAGCTCTCAGAGTATAAAGCACCTTGGGACCACTGTCAGGGGCTGTGAATTTGGAGGGCAAC
Source organism: Psilopogon haemacephalus (assembly GCA_013396835.1). Classification (NCBI taxonomy): domain Eukaryota; kingdom Metazoa; phylum Chordata; class Aves; order Piciformes; family Megalaimidae; genus Psilopogon; species Psilopogon haemacephalus. The sequence goes on along the minus strand of VWZI01013337.1, from coordinate 8,239 downwards.
TCCTTCACATCTGGCACCATAATAAAGTAACACCTTGGCCTCATGGTTATTGACTGTTAGGTTTTGAGCTCCACCTCTTTGAGACACCCCAGATGGGACAAGTTCTGGGGGTTTCTGTGAACCCTGGCTTAGCATCAGTCTAGATTCAGCACTGAGAGGGATCCTGATCCTCAGACAAAAAGAGCCTCTGAGCAAGAGCCACTGGGAAGGGTGAGCTACTTCTCTGCTCAGGCAGAGAGAGTGGGTGGAAACCCCTCTAAGTGTGCTGCCAGAGATTTCTCTCGAGGGGGCTCTCCCTTTTTACTGGGTCTCTTCAGGGGGCGGACAAGAGGCACCTGTGCTTCACCCTAAGTATGACCCTATCTAGACCATCTCTGTGACTGTTTTACCCCAGTGCAAATTTCAGCCTGAGGGAGAGAAGGAGGTGAGGGAGGGAAACAGAGAGAACAATATTTGTGGGCACTAATTGGAATATTGTAGTTGTACCTTTGATATTAGGACTAATATTTGTTATTACCGTGTGGTGGTGGTATTCAGCTTGTCACATGACTTGGGGATGGTCTAAACAAATAAAAGCAGGGGAAAGCACTTACTGACTACATTGACCAAGAGACAAATTCCTTAACTCCTCTTCCTTCTCCAGGTTCAAGTCCACCCCCACCTTCTCCAGGTTCTGCTAGTCAATCAGATTCAGATGGTGTGGCAGGGCCCTCCAGACTTTGCCATCCTCCAACTCCAGAGGTTTGAATGGGGGGAAGAAAGCAGCACAGAACTGCTTCTGCCACCCCTGCACGCTTGAACAGGGCACAGCAAAATACACCCAGGAGATCTATGATTAGTAGGCTGAACGTGAGCCAGAAGTGTGCCCAGGTGGCCAGGAGAGACAATGGCATCCTGGCCTGGATCAGGAACAGTGGGGCCAGCAGGACATGGGAGGTTATTCCTCCACTGTACTCAGCACTGGTCAGGCCACACCTTGAGTACTGTGTCCAGTTCTGGGCCCATCAATTCAAGAGAGATGTTGAGGTACTGGAATGTGTCCAGAGAAGGGTGACGAAGCTGGTGAGGGGCCTGGAGCACAGCCCTGTGAGGAGACACTGAGAGAGCTGGGGTTGTTTAGCCTGGAGAGGAGGAGGCTCACAGCTGACCTCATTGCTCTACAGCTACCTGAAGAGAGGCTGTAGCCAGGTGGGGTTAGTCTCTTCTCTTAGGCAACCAGCAACAGAACAAGGGGATGAAGCCTCAAGCTGTGCCAGGGGATGTATAGGCTGGATGTTAGGAGGAAGTTCTTCACAGAGGGAGTGACTGGCATTGGAATGGGTGCCCGGGATGGTGGTGGAGTCCTCACCCCTGGAGGTGTTGAAGAAAAACCTGAATGGGGCACTTAAAGCCATTGGGCAGGGCTGGGTGATAGGTTGGATTGGATGATCTTAGAGGTCTCTTCCAACCTGGCTTATTCTAGTCTAGTCTAGTCTAGTCTATCCTAGCCTAATCTATCTTCCTTTCCTATCCTATCCTATCCTATCCTATCCTATCCTATCCTATCCTATCCTATCCTATCCTATCCTATCCTATCCTATCCTATCCTATCCTATCCTATCCCCCTATCCTCTCCTATCTTCCTACCCTATCCTATTCTTTTCTCCCATCCTATCCTCCTGTCTTCCCATATCCTGTCTTATTCTATTCTGTCCAAGCCTGTCCTACAGGGCACTGGACACATTGTCCAGGGCGGCTTTTAAACCAGAGGGAACAGACAGCTCAGGTTGTTCCGGCTTTCACACCACTCTGCACAGCTCACTCCACAAGTCTCCAGGCCTGGCAAGTCCATTGGGTTCGATTTGGGAGTCATCTGCAGCACCCAGACCTGGCTTCTCCTCAGACCACTGCTCACTACCCCCGAGCTGGAAGGATCCTGGCTGTGCCCTAAATGGCCTCTGTCCCTAGGAACATGCCAGCAGTTTGGCTTTTTCCTCTGCACTGATCAGGCAGTGCCTCTCCAGGGTCTTTGCCTCCTGCAAGCTATGCCTGAGACACTTTGGACTTTGCCACGAGGATCCACAAGGTTTCAGAGGCTGCCTCAGAGACCCAGCAGGGACTGCCTCTACAGTCCTGCTCTGCCTCAGTGAGCCTTTCCCCAGGCTCTCTGCTCAGCCTGGTTTACAAGTGGGGTGAAGCTCTCTTCTGGCTTAGCCTTTTCCATTTTCTCGCCTTCTTAAATTACTAATCTTGCCCATAAGCATCCTTGTGAAGATTTCCCCAGAGAATTAGAACCAGTAAATAAAATTCAATCATAGAATGGTTTAGGTTGGAAGGGACCGCAAAGCTCATCCAGTTCCAGCCCCCTGTGCCTCCCACTAGAACAGGGCACTCAAGGCTTCATCCAACCTGGCTTTGAACACCTCCAGAGCAGCCACAACTTCCCTGGGCAACCTGTGCCAGTATCTCACCACCCTCACTGTAAAGAACTTCCTCCTAACATCTCATTTAAATCTCCCCTCTTCCACTTTAAACCCATTACCCCTCATCCTATCATTACAAGACCATGTCAGTAGTCCCTCTCCAGTCTTCCTGTAGGCCCCTTTCAGATATTGGAAGGCCACTATAAGGTCTCCTTCAAGCCTTCTATTTTCCAGGCTGAAGAGTACCAACTCTCCCTGCCTGTCCTCATAGCAGAGCTGCTTATCATCTTTGTGGCCCTCCTCTGGACTGGCTCCAACAGTTCCATGTCCTTCTTTAACTAATTCTGTATAGANTTTTGGAATTATAAAAGTGACTTTATAATTCCTGCCTCAGCCTACTAATTGTTCCAACCAAATCAGATGGTGGCAGTGGGGCAGAAGATAAAGTGGCTCCCAAGCCCTCTCTTATAGACATGCAGTCTAAAGCCTCTAAAGCAGCTGCAAGCCAGTATCACAGGATCAGAGCATGTTAGGGGTTGGAAGGGACCTCCACAGGTCATTGAGTCCAACCCCTCTGCCAGAGCAGGACTGCAGTCTAGTGCAGGTCACACAGGAACACATCCAGACAGAGCTTGGAAGTCTCCAGAGATGACGACTCCACAATCTCTCTGTTGTGGCAGAGCCCATTCCAGGACTCCATGAACCTTACAGTAAAGAAGTTCTTCCTCATGTTGGGGTGGAACTTCCTGGGCTGCAGTTTATGTCCATTGCCCCTTGACCTATCACAGGGCACAACTGAGCACAGCCTGTCCCATCCCTCTTGACCCCCAGCCCTCACATATTTATAGACATTAGATCCGCTCTAAGTCTTCCCCAGACCAAAAAGCCTCAGGTCCCTCAGCCTCTCCTCACAGTGCAGTGCTCCAGCCCCTTCAACATCTTTGTAGACATCCATTAGCTTCTCCAGTAGATCCCTGCCCCTTCTGAACTGGGGAGCCCAGAACTGTATAAAATATTTCAGGTGATGTCTCACCAGAGCAGAGAGGGAAGAGAACCTCCCTTAATCTGCTGGACACTCTTCAAGCATCCCAGGACCCCATTGCCCTTCTTGGCCACAAGGGCACACTGCTGTCCCATGCAGAACTTCATGTCCACCAGGACTCCCAGGTCCTTCTCCACAGGGCTGCTCTCCAGCAGATCACCTCCCAGCCTGTACTGCTGCAGTTTATTGCAGTTATTGTTCCTTCCCAGGTGCAGGACTTTGCACTTATCCCTGTTGATCCTTCTCAGGTTCCTCTGTGCCCAGCTCTCAGTCTGTCCAAGTCACCCTGAATGGCCTCACAGCCTCCAAGTGCCTTAGCCAAGCCTTTCAGTTTGCTATGGTCAGCAAACTTGCTGAGCAGACTCTGTGCCCTCATCAATGGCACTGATGAAGATGTTGAACAGGACCAGACCCAGCACTGATCCCTGGGGGACTCCACTAGTGACAGCTCTCCAGCTAGACCTGGCACCATTGGTCACTACTCTTTGAACTCTAGGCCCTGAGACTAGGAGGAGCTGGAGGGCTGAACCAGCAACAAGCCAAGGGGCAGGTTTACAGATAAAGGGTGAGGAGGGACCCTGCAGCCTCCTCACACAGGAATTATAGGGGACCGAGGGGGAGTGAGAGCTCAGATGACTCCTGCCATGGGGCATGGGGTGGGGTGTGTGGGTAGACAAGCCAAAAGCCTGCTTGGGCAGTGTTGGATGTCAGGAGGTGTTAGGGAACTGTCCTGACCCAGGCAGGGTTTCACTCTTTGTGCTTCCAGGCTGAGCTATTGCCACCTTCACTGTAGGTAGGAGCCAGCCAGAGCCACACAGCTGCTGAACTAAGCCATCCCACACCCTACATCCTTCACCCTCCATCTGCCCATCCATTGATCTATCTGCACTCTGAGAACACCCAGGGGCCCACCATGGTCCCAGGGCTGATCTACACACCCAGCATGTTCTGACAGAAACCCCTGGATGACAGCATGGAGGACACCCTGCAGAACAAGTTGGAGGAGTTCAAGTGGACAAGCTGCAGAACTGGCCCAGGTGAACCTCCTGAGGTTCAACAAGAGCAAGTCCAGGCTCCTACACCTGGGCTGGAACAAGCCTCACAATCACCACAGGCTGGGGGAGAAGCTGATAGAAGGCAGCCCTGAGGAAAAGGATTTGGGGGTCCTAGTGGACAAGAAGCTGGAGATGAGCAGGCAGTGTGAGCTTGCAGCACATAAGACCAATGGCAGCCTGGGCTGCACCAGAAGCAGATGGAGAGAGGAGATTCTGTCACTGTACTCTGCTCTGCTGAGACCTCACCTGCAGTGTTGCATCCAGCTCTGGAGCCCTCAGTACAGAAAGGACATGGACCTGATCGAAAGGGTCCAGAGGAGGGACATGAAAATGATTAAGGGAGTTAAAGCAGCTCTGCTACAAAGACAGGCTGAGGGAGCTGGAGGTGTTCAGCCTGGAGAACAGAAGCTTCTTTGGAGACCTAATATTGACCTTCCAATACATGAAGGGGTTATCACCGCAGGCTAGTAGGCCTATTAGACGTCCTGGCTTGCCTCATCCTTCTGCCCATGGGGGAAGCAAGGGTGGGAGGAAAAGAAAGGCTTGGGCCATTATGTCCCCTCCCAAAGTGATTAACAGGTACCCACAGGTGTTTAGGCACTTGTGTGTGTCTTGCCCAAATAAGAGTAAGAAAGCCCTGATGTCACCTAATATGGTCAGCTTGGCAAGTGCCATTCTGATTGGTGACTCTCTGTGGCCAAAGGAGACTTTGCACTCAGGCAAGTAATAGGAATTGAGCCAAGTTGCAAGCAGTAGAACTGCTCTGTGCTGCCTCTGCCTCACTTCTCTGCCTCAGTCTGTGCTGTTCTGCTCTACATTCTGCTCTATGCACTGTTCAGCTTGGCCAATGTGTTCTGCTCTGCCTCCTGCTTCAGACCAGCTTAGCCCTGATGTTTTGGGCTTGAACAACCTGGAAACTGAAGTACCTCAAGTTTCCCAGGAGAAGGCATTGAGTGCCTCACACCATGGTGAGCAGTGCCACCCACACCCTGCTCTCTGCACAGCTGCAAGAGCTCCTGCCTGCACCTCTGCAAGCCTCCATGCCAAGAGGAACCAGGAGCAGGTCAGAGCTCGTCTGCCTCTTTCCCAGCACCCTGCTAGAGCCTGGCAAGATCTGGAAGCATCTCAAGGGCTATGCAGATGCTGAGCAGCTCCAACACTGCCACAAAGGAGCCAGGGACCAGCTCTGAATTCCACTCCACTGCCGTGAGCAGCACAGACTCTTCCTAGGGCTCCAGACTGCCTGTTTAGAAGTGAGGCAAAGGCATTTTGTGGCTAAACTTTTCCAATGTTCTGATTCTCCTCAATTAATGAATTGCCCTGAGAAGCATCCTGGGGAAGATTTTTCCCAACCGAATTAAATCCAAATTTAACTGCTTTGGGCAGAGTTTGTGGGCAGAGGCTTTGGGGAAATAAAATAACTACAGATTTTATAATTCCTGCCTCATTAATTGCTCACAATCAATTCAGGGAGTTGAATTCCCATCCCTGGAGATATTCAAGGTGAGGCTCAGCAGGGCTCTGGGCAGCCTGATGTAGTGCAGGATGTCCCTGCTGACTGCAGGGGCTTGGACTGGATGACCTTTGGAGGTCCCTTCCAACCCAAACCAGTCTCTGACTCTCTGATTCTCCGTGCAGCCTCAAGAGAGAGGAAGAAGAGGCAAAGTATGAGGAGGCAGAGAAGGATAATGAAGAAGACAAGGAGGAAGAGGAGGCAAAGAAGGCTGAGGACAAGAACGAGGAGACCAAATCTGCAGTGCTCCTCTCTGTGCCTCTGGATTGGCTGAATCAGTGCCTGTGTGCAGGCAGCTTCCACCCAACTCACAGCCAGGACAGCACCAGGGGCCCTGCCCTGGCACCCACAGCTCCCAGTATGGCCCCCAGTGCAGGCCCCACTTACCTCTTGGTGTCCCAGTATGGATCCCAGTACAACTCCCAGTTTGGGCCCCACTTACCTCTCAGTGTCCCAGTACTGGTCCCAGTAAAGCTCCCACTTTGGGACTCACTTACCTCTCAGTGTCCCAGTTTGGTTCCCAGTATTACCAGTTGGCTCCATTTATAGCTTCCAGCATCCTAATATGGTTCTCAGAGCTCCCAGTTTGCCCCCAGTGTTCCCAGTTGGCTCCATTTACAGTTCCCACTGTCCCAGTATGGCCCAGTTCGACAACCAGTATGGGTTCCAATGGTCTGTTTCCCCTCAGTGCTCCCAGTTGCATTCATTTGTAGCTCCCAGTGTCCCAGTATAGCTCCCAGTGCTCCCAGTTTGGCCCTCAGTGCTCCCAGTTGGCTCCATTCACAGTTCCCAGTCTCCCACTACAGGTCCCAGTATCCCAGTTTGCCTGGATTTATAGTTCCCAGTGCTCCAAGTACTGCTTCCAGTGCTCCCAGTTGGCTCCATTTACAGTTCCCAGTGTCCCAGTATGGCTCCCAATGCTCCCAGTTCGACCCCTAGTTGGCTCCATTTCTAGTTCCCAGTACCACAATACAGCTGTCAGTGCTCCCAGTTTGCCCCCGCCCCGTGCAACCAGTTTGGCTCCAGTTCTAGTTTCCAGTGTCCAAATATGGCTCCAATGCTCCCAGTTTGGCCCTCAGTGCTACCAGTTTGCCTCCATTTACAGTTCCCAGTGCTCCCAGGCTGGCCTCCTGTAGGCTCCACTTATCATTCCCATTGTCCCAGTACAGCTCCCAGGTGGCTCCATTTATAGTTCCCAGCACTCCCAGTACAGATCCCAGAAGGCTCCATTCACAGTTCCCAGTGCTCCCAATGCTCCCAGTTTGGCCCCCAGTACTCCCAGTACACCTCCACGTGCTCCCAGATTGGCCCTCAGTGCTCCCAGTTTTCCTCCATCTATAGTTTCCAGCGCTCCCAGTACACCCCAAATTGCTCTCAGTTTGGCTCCATTTACAGTTCCCAGTGTCCCAGTACATCTTCCACTGCTCCCTGTATGGCCCCCAGTGTTCCCAGTTTGGCTCCATTTATAGTCCCCAGTGGTCCCAGGACAGCTCCCAGTTCACTCCATGTATACTTCCCACAGTCACAGTATGGCTCCCAGAGGTCCCACTATGGCTCCCAGTTTGGGCCCCACTTACCTCTCAGTGCTCCCAGTTTGCCCCCAGTTGGCTCCATTTATAGTTCCCAGTGTACCAGTACAGCTCCCAGTTTAGCCCCCCGTGCTCTCAGTTGGTTTCATTTGTAGTTTCCAGTGCTCCCAGTTTTCCCCCATTTCAGCTCCATTTATAGTTCTCAGTCTCCCAGTACAGCTCCCAGTGCTCCCAGTTTGACCACCAGTGCTCCCATTTTGGCTCTATTCACAATTCTCAGTATCCCAGTACAGCTCCCAGTGCTCCCAGTTGGTTCCATTTATAGTTCCCAGTGCTCCCAGTAGGCTTCATTTGTAGTTCCCAGTGCTCCCAGCAGCAACAGCTCCAAGCTGCCAGTGCCAGGAGCCAGGCACTGCCATTCTGGGTGGGGCTGAAGCCCTGAATCCCCCATACAGCCTCCCCTGACCCCCCTGTGTCCCCCCAGGCAGCCCACGCTGGACCCTGCCACAAGCAGCAGGAGCCAAAGGCAAAGCCCAAACTGCTCCCAGCAAAGCCACAGCAGCAGCCTGGGACCCCCAAGTGCCTCCCTGGCACCCTCAGGCCACCCCAAAACTATCTCAGGCAAGCCCAAAAGTCACCCCCAACACCCAGGTGGCAGGAAAGGACCCCCCCAGCCCCAAGGGACCCAGCACCTGGGG
>VWZI01013335.1:83931-104364 GCA_013396835.1 Psilopogon haemacephalus | reverse complement strand
GTGGAGATGGTGGTGTCTGTGCCTCTGTTTGAAGCCAAGTGTCAAACACCTAGCAGTAAATGATCTGCATGGGTAGGTAAAACACAGTAAGAGAAGTGGTTGTGCACAGGAGGCCACTACTGTCTCTTCTGTGGCAGCCTCCCAACTCTGCATGGCTTTTTTTTTCCCCTTTGTCTCAGTACTCTGGCTTGCTGCCCTGGCAAAGAGGGCAGAAACTGGACAGGCTCAGGGGAGGTTCAAAGTTTGTTTTCTCCTGACTATGAAAACCACATGCATATGTGGAATGTGCTTGTGCTGTCCAGTGTCCAGCACAAAAGGAAACAGAATATTTTTTTTTTCTGGTTGGTCAGCAGATGCTAAATTTAGTTGATGGGAAATCTGGGCCTGAGATTACTGTCTGCAGATCTGCAGCCCCCAGCACAGGAAGGACATGGAACTGCTGGAGAGAGTCCAGAGGAGGGACACAAATATAATCATAGAATCATAGAATGGTTTAGGTTGGAAGAGACCTTAAAGATCATCCAGTTCCAACCCCCCTGTGCCATAGGCAGGGACACCTCCCACTAGAACAGGATGCTCAAGATCTCATCCAGCCTGACCTTGAACACATCCAGGGAGTGAGCAGCCATAATGAGAGGGCTGCAGCAGCTCTGCTGTGAGCACAGGCTGAGAGAGTTGGGGCTCTGCAGCCTGCAGAAGGCTGCCAGGAGACCTTGGAGTGGTCTTGCAGGATCTGAAGGGGGCTACAGGAGGGCTGGGGAGGGACTATTGACAAGGTCTGGTAATGACAGGAGGAGGAAGAATGGGTCTGAACTGGCAGAGGGGAGATTGAAACTGGATGTCAGGAGGAAGTTGTTTGCAGTGAGGGTGGTGAGGCACTGGCACAGGTTGCCCAGGGAGGTGTTCAAGGCCAGGCTGGATGAGGCCTTGAGTGACCTGTTCTAGTGGGAGGTGTCCCTGCCTATGGCCCAGGGGGGTTTGAACTGGTTGAGCTTTGAGCTCCCTTCCAACCTGAACCATGATTCTATGGTTCTATGAGATATCTGTAGGCACTGCTGTGTGTCCTTCCATGCAGCCTCAACTGATGGTTCCAGTTAGCTACTTTCCCAGGCAAAGTGTCTCACTTAATGGTTCTGAAAGCACATTATCAGCACTATGCCCAGCAGCTGATGGTGTTACCAAAGGTGCTGAGATACTAAAAATCTCCTGAGATATCATAGTCTTGCATTTTTTTTGCCCTGGCTGCAATCAGTTTAGATTGGGCTGCTCTGGAAGACTGTGTAAAACCTATGTGTAGGTTATTCCCTCATCTTAAATCACAATCCAGCTCCCCTTGAAACTGGTGAGGGACCTGCTGTACCTATAGTAGTTTCTCTGTAGACAGCATAGTGTACAGCTGTACACTGGAACCTATCCTGAAAGGGAATTTTTGAGGCTTAGCAGGTGATGAGGATTCAGGTGAGGTCCAGTTGGCTTCTGCCAAGGGTTTTATTCTCTGCAGCTTTTCTGTTAGCACAGAATTGACAGACTACATGAAACTGGCACTGCTTGCTGGTTTGGTTCACAGAGTACTGCTAGCTTGGGTGCAGTTTGTGGCCAGTGAGTTGGAAGGTCTTTGCTGCCACTGCTTCTTCTTTCTTTTTCCTTTTAGCCAGTGGCTGCTGCTGTCTGCACCAAGTTAATCAGAGGGAAGGAAATAATGAAACCCTTGCAAATTACCAACAAAAAAAAAAGTGCAGCTAAAAATACCAATCCCTTTTCTGAACTGTCATTAGGGTAATATGTGGGCTTAAAAGGAAAATGCTCTGAAGCTATCACTGACAAAGCTGCAATCAGTGTAAAATACAAAATGACTTAGTTGTGGTAAATGATGGATACCAGTCTGAACAGAGCAGTGATTATTTAAGGGTCTAAACAGAGCTTACATCTCTGGTCTGGATTGCTGTCTGCCTAATGTAGAATCATAGAATCATAGAATGGTTTAGGTTGGAAGAGACCTCAAAGATCATCCAGTTCCAACCCCCTGTCATAGGCAGGGACAACTCCCACTAGATCAGGTCACTCAAGACCTCATCCAGCCTGGCCTTGAACACATCCAGGGAGGGAGCAGCCACAACCTCCCCAGGCAACCTGTGCCAGTGTCTCACCACCCTCACTGTGAAGAACTTCCTCCTAACATTCAGTTTCAATCTCCCCTCTGCCAGTTTGAACCCATTCCCCCTCATCCTGTCATTACAAGACCTTGTGAACAGTCTCTCCCCAGCTCTCCTGTAGCCCCCCTCAGATACTGGTAGGCTGCTATAAGGTCTCCTTGAAGCCTTCTCTTCTCCAGGCTGAAAAGCCTGGAAGGGCTGAGACTTTTGGTACCTCACCATCTGACTCCTTTTTAGATGCCACGGCTGTCTGAGGGTCCTAGGGTAGGGAAAAGCTAAAGCAACAAACAGAAACTGGTTTTGACCCCTCTGTTGTTCTGGCTCTTAACCATTGTGTTGGAATCAGCTGGTGGGATGTGGTGAGCTCCCTCTGGCTTGTAAGGGTTGGTCCTTAGAGATTGGTGTTACAGGGATCCACTGCAGTGCTAGAGCCCAGTCCAGAATTAGATTAGTCCTCTCCATTCTGTTACAAGACCAGAAAGCTTCTAAGCACTGGAAAGGGCTGCCCAGGGAGGTGGTGGAGTCACCATCCCTGGAGGTGTTTAAAGAATGAGTGGATGTGGCATAGCTTGAGGCTATGGTGTGGTGATGAAGGATGAAGGTTGGACTGGATGACCCTGGTGCTCCTTTCTTAACCATTGTCTTGGAATCAGCTGGTGGGATGTGGTGAGCTCCCTCTGGCTTGTAGGGGTTGGTCCTTAGAGATTGGAGTTACAGGGATCCACTGCAGTGATAAAGCCCAGTCCAGACTCAGATTAACTATGAGACTATGGTCTGGTGATGCAGGATGCTGGGATGAAGGTTGGACTGGCTGATCCTGGTGCTCCTTTCCAACCACAGCCATTCACAGTGCTTAGATGCTGTGCTGAGGGATTTGGCTTAGTCAAGGACTTGTCAGTGTGAAACTAAGGATTGGACTCGATGATCATGAAGGTCTTTTCTGTGATTCTGTGATCAGCAACTCCCACAATTGGGACAAACACAATCCCTTGTGGTCTGATGTTGATCAGTCTGTGCTAGGGCACTGGGCTCCCTTGTTAGGAGTTTGAACTGTTGATGGTTACCAGAGAGCATTGCCTGAGAGGAGAGCAGGGCTTTGTAGTTCACCTCTTGGAGTTCTCTTTCTCTTCTGGGATGTAGGAGTTTTTGCATGACCCTGAGATACCATTAACATCCTGGGGGAGCCTGGTGCAGAGTGTTCCAGGAATCTTTCCATACAGCTAATGGGCAGTGTAATAGGTAGGACAACATACCAACCTAAAAACCCCACCAACCAGCCAAAAAATAATAAATGCAGCTTTTGCAGGTTGCCTGCATTTTGGGGCAAAGAAGAAATTAAAAGAAACAGCCTGGAGAGTGGATCTTCAGGGTAAAATCCCCTTCCTATTTTTGTCTTGCCTTAGCCATGTGTATTTTTTAAGCTGTATTGTATGTCCATTGCTTTCATTTATGTAAAGCTTGTGCCCCTCTGCTCCCCCCACCCCTACCCTCCTCTTTTTATTCCTGACTCTGTGGCAGTGGTCTGGATTATGTGCACATGCAAGGAGATGTCTGCTCAGATCACTTCTCCACAGTTTCTGCTAAGTTGTTCTTAATCTTTCTTTTTCCAGCCTACAATTACTGTGGGATACAAAGCATATTGTTGGTGCCTGCTTGCTGTGGAAGTTGTGGCTGTAAACGTGCAGCTCGGTGTCATCACCTCCTGCCTCAATTTTCCATGTTGGTTGGAAGGCTGTACTCAGTCAGGCATTAAACATGTGACCCACAGGCAGAGTGCTAATTATGTCTGCTCCTGAGTGGCAAAGCACAGCACCCTGCTCTTCCCTACTGCCCTCTCGACTGCTGCTGTCCCTGCATGCTGAAGGGGAGGGGCTGCTGTCAGATTAGGTCTCCCTGTGCCGTTTGTAAGGTCTGTAGGTGAGGAGCAGTCAGGCCATGGCCTTTGTTCTTACACTTTGCCTATGTCTTCCTTGTGGAGGTTAGGAAGATGCTCTGCCATTCTGCCATTCCAGGCAGAGAGGGACCTTCAGGTAGTTGTGGACAGCAGTGAGAGAGAGAGAGAAAGCCTCCTCTTCTGGAGGCTGCACACCCCCAGCTCCTGCTGGTAGATACTAGGCTGAACAGGAGCCAGCAGTGTGCCCAGGTGGGCAGCAGAGCCAATGGCATCCTGGGCTGGAGCAGGAGCAGTGTGGGCAGCAGAAGAAGGCAGGTTATCCTTCCCCTGTACATGGCACTGCTCAGTCTTGAGTGCTGTGTCCAGTTCTGAGCCCCTCAATTCAAGAGAGATGTTGAGGTGCTGGAAGGTGTCCAGAGAAGGGCAGCAAGGCTGGGGAGGGGCCTGGAGCACAGCCCCAAGAGGAGAGGCTGAGGGAGCTGGGGGTGTGCAGCCTGCAGAAGAGGAGGCTCAGGGCAGAGCTCATTGCTCTCTGCAGCTACCTGAAGGGAGGTTGTAGCCAGCTGGAGTTGGGCTCTGCTGCCAGGCATCCAGGGACAGAAGGAGGGGACACATCCTCAAGGTGTGCCAGGGGAGGTCTTGGCTGGATGTTAGGAGGAAGTTGTTGGCAGAGAGAGTGATTGGCATTGGAATGGGCTGCCCAGGGAGGTGGTGGAGTCCCCATCCCTGGAGGTGTTGAAGCAAAGCCTGGATGGGCACTGAGTGCCATTGGCTAGGGCTGGGGGATAGGTTGGACTGGATGAGCTTGGAGCTCTCTTCCAACCTGGCTTTATTCCCTCCCCTCCCTTTCCCTTCCCTTCCCTTCCCTTCCCACAGTCCCAAGGGCAGGCAGAGTAGCAGGGCATTATTCATCACTTAAGCCAACACGAATGCAAGTGCTGCCATTAAGCCCCAGTGGTGTGGAGGTACTGAACTGTAGTGGTTGAAACATAAAAAGGAATTGTGCACGTATTTTGCAGTGCTGTGACTTCCTTTGACCTGCAGTGCTCTGAGTTTGGTCAGTAATGGTACTTTTCCTTTAGTCCAGAAAAAGCAGAATTCATGAAGGACTGTGAAAGTTCATATTCCAGCTGGAAGTTTTCTGGAGGTTTTCGAACTTGGGTCAAGATGTCCTTGGTGAAAACAAAAGAAGAAGATGGTAGTGAGACCGTTGAATTCAAACAAGAGGTAAAAAAAATAAAACAAACCCAAAACCACACCCAAACAAACCACCAGCAACAACAACAACAAAAAAAAAAGTACTCAGGAAGAGGATTATTTAAAACTTGTTACTGCCAAGTTTTTAATAACCGTCAGCAGAATCAGTTCCTGGGGCAAGTAGCAGTGTGAGCTGGGCAGAGGGTAGGTGGCTTGGCTGGGTGAGTGAAACAGCAGCAGCTCAGGGTGGTTTATGCTGCTTGCACTGAGCAGTTTTGGATATGCAGTTCCTTGCATCCTTTCTTGATATGGAGAGGTTCAGTAAAAGCAGAAATCTCCTTTGGTGTGGCCTCGTGACACCTCTCAGGAAAACACCTCCTAATGGGAAGGTCAAAAACATCCAGAGTGGGAATGCATTAGGAGCGACAGCTGTAGCCTGAGGTAAGGGCCCAAAGGGAGCACCCCAGAAGGTTATCAGAGCTACCTTTAGTTCAGGCTGGGGAACCACTGCCAAAGGAGTTGCAGAAATAGTAGCTAGTGTTGGAAAGAGGTCTGGTTTAGGTTACCACAAGGGCTGGCATTAGGATGAAGAGGTAACTTACAGGCCTTCTATCTTTCGTGGACTTCTCATTTCTGCTTTTGATTTGGGCTTGGGATTTTCATCTGCTGAGTATCCTTAGAAACATGGAGTAGCTCCCTGCATCATTTAAAACTAGGCAATGTGCAGGTGGAAGATGCACACGTGGCTAGAGATCAAATAAACTTGACTTTCTTCTTCTCCTTAATGGACAGGAAAACAATTATTTTTTCAGTTTGTTGTCTTGTTCCCAGTGTTGGTTGAAGTGTCTCATCAGTGGTGAGAAGTGAAAGCTTTGAGTGTATTTTTCAGAGACTACACTTTTGCTTACTCTACTTTGTGGAGATCAAAATGAAGCAAAATCTTCAGTTCTCCTACCTGTAATTCTCACAGTTAGGGCATTGTGTGGCACAGCCTTAGCAGAGCTGTGACTGTGAGCTGGGTAACCTCCCTGCTCCACTGAAGGAGGACAGGAGCTGCTAAATCTCAGAGTCCTGCAAGTCCCAAACCAAAGCTGTAGTGTGGAGGAAGGAATGCACCAGTCAGCTGCTGCCACATGAGTGCTACCAGCAGTTGTCTGTCTGTCCTTCATCACCTACAGCTCTGTGTCACTTGCATTTTGGCACTTACCATGTGCAGGGTTTTTTTAAGTCCTCTTTTGTGTGCCCAAGTCTAACATATGTCAAAGTGGGAACAACAGACTGACTCACACTCATAAAAAGCTGATTTTTTTGTGAGCATAAACATCATTTTAGTCCGGCAGTGACAAGACACTGATCATCTGGGTAGGTGAGCACTGCCTGGGTTATTGTTTTGTGGGTTGGTTTGCTTTTGCTTTTTAATGAAACCTAAGAAACAGAATCAGTACAGATGTGAATTTTAGGTTCCAGTAGAAGCTGAAATAGCTGAGACAGAAAGAGCAGTTGCTTTATTTGACAGTGCATCTGCTGGGATGGCATAAGGGAAGTCCATCAGCCTGTCAGCTCTAAAATGGGAAGGTGGCATAGCAGAGAGATGGATGCAAATATTAGGTCAGACAGCACAGTCTGTTAGTCTGCTGACTAGCCCAAATGACTTTGCCTTTTCTTCCTTCCTTGTTGCCTTCTTTTAGCCTTGTGTACAGTTTGTTTCCTGCTGTGCAGCTTTCCTGGGTGAGCATAGTTGGAGTGATGGTCCACAGCCATCAGTAACCAAGCTGTAGAAGCAGAGGGTATGTGTGCAGCAGGCCTGTTGGACCAGAAAACAGGAGGCAGTGGAGCTCTTGTATGCTCTGAGTAGACATACACAGTGTTGGAGCTGCTGCTTCTGTGTCTTTGCAACCTAAAGCCTGGCCAGGGCAGGGTGTGTGGCTTTGTGAAGCTTGACAGAAATCTTGAGTGACTTGTAAAGAAACTAAGGAGGTGTGGGGGTGGGGTTGTAGTAGGTCATCCCTCACACAGCAGAAAGGCTTGTCAGAAGGTGAAGATGGCAGACTGAGTAGGGGCTCAGCTCTACTCTACCTGGAACAGGTTCCTAACATACAGAGAGGGCAGTTTCATATGTCAGTCTTGTTCCTGTCACAGCCCTGTGAGGTTCATTCAATACAGCCTCAAACTCGTGTAGGAAGAGCAGTAGTAGTCCCTTACACACCCCCCAAGATGCAGGTGTCCCTTTGGGGGTTGGAGCAAGGAGACATCTGCCCACCTCCTGTTCAGCTGCAACTCCTCTGCTTCCCTGCTCCCTAAGGCTCCAGTTCTTGAGTGGTTTAGCAGCAGGGGAGGCAACTGTGCTGGTGCTGTCTGTGGCCAACCCTGGTGCAGTCCTGCTCTGGGCTGGGGGGTGTGTGTTACAAAACAACCTAATTGCTTTTCTGAGGCCTGGTTGTGGTTCTTAGGACTAGCTTCATGTGGCTGTTAACACTGACCTGGTATCCAAAACTGTACCCTGCTGGAATTGTGCTAAAGCTTCTCTGCCAGTCAGGAGTAGTTTGAAAGGGTAGCCTGGTTAATGAGCAGCATTGTCAACATCTGGGCTGCTTCCCCTTCCATTCTCATAGTGCTATTGCTGGCACGTTCTACTTTATTCTGTAACCCTTATAGCAACCTTCCAGTATCTGAAGGAGCCTACAGGAGGGCTGGGGAGGGACTGTTCACAAGGTCTTGTAATGACAGGATGAGGAGGAATGGGTTCAAACTGGCAGAGGGCAGATGTAAAAGGGATGTTAGGAGAAAGTTCTTCACAGTGAGGGTGGTGAGACACTGGCACAGGTTGCCCTGGGAGGTTGTGGAGGACAGAAGCACCCAGTGTGATCAAAGATCACATTGGGTGCTTCTGTCCTCCACAACCTCCCTGGAGGTGTTCAAGGCCAGGCTGGATGAGGTCTTGAGTGACCTGTTCTAGTGGGAGGTGTCCCTGCCTATGGCACAGGGGGGTTGGAACTGGCTGAGCTTTGAGGTCTCTTCCAACTTAAACCATTCTATGATTCCATGATAACTGATATTTAAAAAAAAAAAAGATAAAAATCTTCTTCCTGCCACCATTGTGTAGTTCTCTGCTGCATTAGAAATAATTTAGCATTCATTCATGAGAACTTTTCAGATTATGGTATTAACTCGAAGGAAATTAATTTTTATAAATTAACTTTCTCCCCCCCCCCACACACCCTTGGAAGGGAAAAATGATGTAATAAAATAAAGGCCCTGGCTGCTGGTGTAAAAATGGTATTGCAGAGTTTTACTGAGTAGAAACAGGTGAGAGCCCACCTGGAGTAGTGCATCCAGTGCTGGAGCCCCTGGGACAAGAGGGATGTGGAGATGCTGGAGGTGTGCAGAGAAGGGCCCCGAGGATGCTGAGAGGGCTGCAGCAGCTCTGCTGTGAGCACAGCCTGAAAGAGTTGGGGCTGTGCAGGCTGCAGAAGAGGAGGCTCCCAGGGGACCTTCTGGTGGCCTTCCAGGATCTGAAGTGGGCTACAAAAAAGCTGTGGAGGGACTTTTGAGGGTGTCAGGGAGTGCCAGGACTAGGGGGAATGGAGCAAAGCTGGAGGTGGGGAGATTCATACTGGAGGTGAGGAGGAAGTTGTTGAGCATGAGAGTGGTGAGAGGCTGGAATGGGTTGCCCCTGCAGGGAGGTGTTTGGGGCCAGATCCCTGGAGGTGTTTTTGGCCAGGCTGGCAGAGGCTGTGGGCAGCCTGCTCTAGGGTAGGGTGTCCCTGGGCATGGCAGGGGGTTGGGACTGGCTGATCCTTGTGGTCCCTTCCAAGCCTGACTGATTCTATGAACATCAGGCAGATGGAGGGCGCTGCTCTTCCCCTATCTTGGGAGCCTGTTCCATTTAGAAGAAGGCTGAATTGGAAGTCCTCCTACAGTCTGCTATCTTCACTCTCTTACGAGCCTTATATGATGCACAGATGTCTCATTACACCAAGGAAAATAACCTGCACTTTTGGTTTTTTTTTTTTCCTTCTCCCCAGACTAGTGTGGTGAACTATATTGACCAGAGAACTCAACCAAGAAGTGACCAGCTGTTTTTTGTGGTGTTTGAATGGAAAGATCCTTTCATACAGACTGTTCAAGATGTGAGTAGCATACTGGGCCCTTTTTGCATGCTGTTCTGATCATGTGTGCTGGTGGTGTGCCCCTGTCCTCTAGCAAGGTGTAGCTTCAAGTCAGGTCTGAACTTCTTGCCTAAATAATTGTGCTTAAACAGATGTAGTTATTTTTATTATTTATGATCTTTCAGTATCTGAAGGGGGCCTACAGGAAAGCTGGGGAGGGACTTCTTAGGCTGTCAGTTAGTGATAGGACTGGGGGGAATGGAACAAAGCTGGAAATGGGTAGAGTCAGACTGGATGTTAGGAAGTTCTTCAGCATGAGAGTGGTGAGAGCCTGCAATGGGTTGCCCAGGGAAGTGGTGGAAGCCTCATCCCTGGAGGTGTTTGCAGCCAGGCTGGATGAGGCTCTGGCTAGCCTGCTCTAGGGTAGGGTGTGCCTGGGCATGGCAGGGGGATTGGCACTGGCTGATCCTTGTGGCCCCTTCCAGCCCTGACTGATTCTGTGATTCTAAGTCAGAATAATCAAACCAGCCTAGTGTAGTGTTTCACTGTTACCAGCACAGAATTTGGTGCACTGAAAACATTAAAAACCTCAGCTCACGCTGCTGCAGCTGGAGGTGTGTGGTGTGCCAGACAAGTCCCAGCAGTGCTTACAAGGTGTGCACTGCAGGTGCGTGTGCCTTGAGCAGGTGAGAGTGTTCTCCTGGTGTTCTAGGGCAGGTCAGAGGCTTTTGTCCTCCCCAGAAAAACTTTGGATGGTTTACAATTCTGCAGCTGAAATGGCCCTGCCTGCTGAAGTGCATCACTGACAAAATCCACACTCTCAGCCAAACCCAGAGGGTGAATGCAGACCCTGCAGGGCAGGACGGGGTCTGTGCTGGGGCCAGGCACCCTCTGTCAAGTGCAGGCACTTTCTTGGCTTTGAGAGCCCAGTCCTGTGCCTGGCACCTCTGGCTCCCCTCTGCCAGCTAGGGTTCACACCTCTGCCATCCCAGAGCCCAAAGACTGCTCTAATCCCAGGGTCTGGACTTTGTTTCCACTTGCTGAAGAGGCCACAGGTCATGGGCACTGTCAAAACTGCGCTGCTGCTTTGGAGAGGCTGTGCAAATAGGGAAAGCCTGGTGCTAGTGGTGACCAAGTGAGGCTGCACTCACCCTTCAGAGCTGTGTGCTGCTTTTGCTGCCTAAGCCTTGCTCTGCTTGCTTTACTTGAGAGCCCAGAAGTGCAAGGAGAATTGACGACCATAAATAAATGTCACTACTCTTGCACCAGCTGTAGTGAAAAGTAGAAATACAAAATGCTTCTTGTGGGTCTGCAGAAACAGCTGCTGCTGTCAAAACCTGCTTTAGCATTACACTGCTGTCCTGCTAAAGCTTTCCAGTAGTTGCTTTTAGCTTGGGCTTCTTGAAGAACTTTAATATGATTGCTTGTTTTTGTAAAGCTTTCATAGATTGTTTACTCTACTGTTTAATCTTAAAGTAAACAATTTAACTCTTTCTATAATCTTAAACAAACAATTCCCTTCCACAATAGTGGAAGGTGAATTTAGCAGCTACTGGAGTGTGTTTGCTTTTCAGTGGAAGCAATCAGCAAAACCCACGGTGCAAGAGAGGTCACTCCAGGCCACCTTGACCTGTTCACAAAGGAACATGCTGTGAAAAACAGAGTTGCTGTCAATGACTGCCCTCACCCTTCAGCATATATTCTCTTTAATCTCTTTCAGATAGTCACAGCCAATCCCTGGAACATGATTGCTCTTCTTTGTGGTATCTTCTTGGCTCTGTTTAAGGCAGCAGACTTTGCTAAGTTAAGTGTTAAGTGGATGATCAAAATCCGAAGGAGACATCTGAAGAGAAGTCAAGCAATGAACCACATCAACTGAGATTACCTTTTAACTGTTCATAGCAGAAGGCAGAGAGAATAACTGGAATGAACTCCCATCAGCAGTTAAAGATGCAAACCAGGTATGTTTTCTCCAGCTGGAGGAACAGCCTTGTGAACTTCAGAAAGCAGCTAACTCTAGGACAGGTCTAACAAACTCATGCTTTTCTACTCCAAATTTAACAAGCTTACCTCAATATTTTGGGGCACCAAGGGAGAAGGAGATGTTCAGAACATCAGCACCATCGTGGCTGAGGTCCCAAACCATGGACAGCATGAGAATGCTGCTTGGCACAAGAGACCAGGTCACTTCTGCATCAGCAGTAACCTGCACCTGCTGCTCTAACAGTGACTTCTGTGATGGGTTTAGTGGAAGGTGAAGCACTCAACCAGACCAGCTGACCTCCCCTGGCCACAGCATCTGTTAGAACAGGATACACTGGAATTCCATTAGGGGTCGGTTTTGAATTAAAGTATATTGACTTAATATTAAAATTATACTTCAATGAAGCTGTTGTGTACAGTGTTTGGATATGAGAGCAGCTGGGAGCTTTGCAGGAGGTAGCCCATGCACGACTTGCTACAGCAAGAAGACAGAGTTAGAAGTCTGTTCCCAATCAGCCCAACTCAAGCAGCTCAATACTTAGCCTTTGAACTCCACCAGAGCAGATGCCCGTCCCAGGCTGTTGCTCTTCCCCCCAGTCTTTGCTAAGGAAGTGAAAGCCTTTCCTCAGCCTGGCATTTCAGTGTGATTCTGTCTGCCCAGGCCTTGTGCTGTGGTGGTGGAGGAGGCTTTTTCTTCCTTACGAGTCCAGCCACCACAACCCAGCAGGCACTTACAGGGCAGCAGTGCACCTCTGCATGTTTGCTCCCAAGGCTTTGGAGCAAGGGAAGGGACATGCCAGTTCAGTTTGCTTCTTCTGTCCTCTGACAATGACAGGTTAATGCAGGAGTAAGCATATCTAAAATAACCTCTCATTCTTGCTTCATTCTTTCTTCTGCTTTCTAAGGAGGCACTTTGGAATAAAATTGACTACTTTCAGCTGATTGCCAGAGGAAATCAAGGCACTGCCTTGACCAAAGGAGTGTCAATTCCATGTAATAAGAACAAAACAGTCCCACCAGGTGCTGAAGGGAGGCAGCCCACGGGCTCTCCTCTGCCCAGAGAGGCACAGGCAGGACAGCTAACTGGAGCTGCTTTTTCCCCCTAGAGCAGAGCAGCAAATTCCAACCAAGAAGCCTTTCTTTTCTATCCCTATTTTTAGAAGCGATTCCAAGAGCAAGTGCTGTTGCATTTTGTGTGGGATGGCCTCTTGCAGCTACTGTGGTGTTTTGCTTTTGCTTACTCATTGTCTCTGTTTAACAACTCCTAATAATTCCAAATGTCAGACGTTCTTCCTTTGTTCCCCCATGCCTCAGTCTGCAAGTCAGGAAGGAGACAAGGGTGCCTTTGAACGTTCCCATGAGTGAATTTAAGACATAAACGTGTGGTACAGCAAAACAAAACTTTCCTACCTACAAATGAAGCAGAGAAAGAAGATGTTGAAAAAAAGGGAGAGAGAGGGGGAGATAAGTTTTTGCCCCAGGGTTCTTCTTCAGCAGGGTGGTGGGGGGGACATATTCCTGGGCTGTTGCCTCCAGCCTGAGATGTGCCAGGCGATGTTCCCCCAGCTAAGCTGGCATCTGCTGTTCTTGCTTCCTTCTTCATAGCTCCCCCTGGCCCGTGCCCTCATCACATTACAATGCTTATGTGACTTCCAGGTGGCTCCCTGAGGGCTTTCAGGGATCAGCACTGAGTGCCTGCAGCCTCTTAGTGAGTATGAGGGGCTGCACAGCCGACACAGAATGATCTTTGTTGAGGTGCTTCTCAGGTCCTTAATATAATCACCACCTTTACAAGGTGATCTTCATGTGCAGGAGAACCACCACAAGGTAAGAGTTGCCTTTCCCACTGTTTCTCTATTTTCCTTAAACCACAGGACAGCTGAAAATGGTTTTGCTCTCAAGTTGGGGGTTTCTTTTCCTACAGCAACAAAAGGCAAAGCTGTCTGCATGCCCCTCAGCTGCCCCTCAGCCAGCCCCCCTGTTTACTCTGCAAGAAGCACTAAAACAAGGAATGAGATTTGGGCAGCCACTATGGCAAAGTCAACTTTTGTCAGCTGTGTAGAGAGTTGTCTTACAAACCCTGCACAGAGCTAGGAGCAGCTAATTGGCTTTGATCAGGTGGAACTATTAGAAGTGTAAGGCACTTTCTTCAAGCAGTATTATTCCCACTTCCTCTGTAAAACAACTGCTCAGAAACAAATGAAGTTAATCATGAAAGTGTAATAGTTGAACACTGTAGCAGAAGCTCTCCCCCCTGGAACCTGCTTGAGTCATGTCAAGGAGGCAGGCAAGCAACAGGTAAGAGAAGCCTCAGCTGCTCACAGCACCACAGAGCAGAACAAAGCCTTCCACCCTACTCACCAAAAATCAAACCCCAGTGGCCTGCATCTCCTCACACTGCTGCTGCTGCTCTGTGCAAAGCTACAGGTTATCAGAGATGGGTGCAGTTGTCTGTAAAAACCATTCTAGTCCTCCTGGGTCTTTGTAGGCACAAAGATGTAGTGTACAGCACTAAATACAAACATAAAGACTTTATTGAATGCTGCTCAATTCCCCAAAGACTTCATTACAAAAGTTTTCCACACAACTGCAATTTTAAAGAGATTGGAATGGTACTCTGATAAAAGATGTGAAAAATACTTGATCAAGCAAACAGACAAGACTTCTATTGTCAACTTTCTGCCTTTAAGAAGCAGGCTGCATTTTCCTTAAATAAAACAAGGAACTGTTTACTGGCAGCCTTCCCTCCTCACAAAACAAAAAAACCCAGCTTAAAACCATCCACCAATAAAACACAACTCCATTTTGGTCTCATTCTTCAGTCCATGAGATGCTATAACTAATGCAGAATCATCCAAAAGAGTCTCTCTAGAAGACCTGCACTACTCTGCAGGTAGTCCTTGGGCTGAATGAGGAGCATCATTGATGGGCTCTCAGGAGGAAGCTCCATCCTCAGCAGGAGGAAATCTCTATGCAGCCCAGGACCAAGAGGCAGCAAGAAAAGGGGTGGAGGCACTCACCCACTGGTGGGCCAGACACATGGACCACCTCAACCTGCTCAAGCTGACTTTCTCTCCCTACTTAGCCTCATTCTAAAGTGAGCATTACCTAAATCTAAACCTGAATCCAATCAGGAATTGAGGGGCAGCACCGTATCAGAGTTCCTTTCACCGCTGGAAGGGGCATCTTCCAAATAGCTCAAGTTACTGGTAACTTACCTTGGCTTTATTTGAGAAAATACAGCACAGCTAGAAGCCTTTTCTATCACCTTAACCAAAGTATGCAGTGATGTGAAGAGCACATATAAAAGGAGCTTAAAAAAAAAAAATGTACAGAGCAAACTGAACCACCTGTGTGCAACACCATCAAAAATTCAAGTCGTAGTTCTCACCGCTCCTGTAATGGTTTCACTTATTAAGGATGAGAGCTCTATGAAACGTTGGCAGTGACAGCAAATATCAATAACTGGACAAATTTACAATATGCTGTGGTAATGGCATCACTTCAACTGCTGTATTTAAATTCAAATCTTTATACAGTTGCCAGAGGGAAGAAAAAAAAAAAATAAAATGGCTGTTTCTATGATAGTCATGAGGTTTCTTCTGCAAATCCTTACATATTTCCAAAGGGTACAAAAAAAGTGTGTCAAGTGGGTCACCTCTTTTATTTGGCACTTGGATTGTGTGCATTCAGCACAGGGTGAGTGCTGTTCTGCTTCTCTGCCATGGCCTTCTTAAGCTTTAACTCCTCCAGCTTTCTCCACAGCTCCTCACGTTCCAATTCTTTCTTTTTCTCTCTGTAGGGAAAAAAAAAAGAAAAAGTGAATTGGCAGTTTCAGGCATCTTTTAAGTGCTGCAAGGTGGAGATGCAGTTACTTAACCAGTATGATTTACATCTAGTCATAGAATGGTTTAGGTTGGAAGAGACCTCAAAGATCATCCAGTTCCAACCCCCCTGTGCCATAGGCAGGGACACCTCCCACTAGAGCAGGTAGTCACCATCTTGAAAGTTTTTCTCCAAAGCTCTTTTTAGTTTACATCTTCCTCTCTTAAAAAGAGGGCCACGAAAATGATCAGAGGGTCTGGGTGGATGAGAAGCTCAAGATGAGGCTGCAGTGTGAGTGCAGTCTATAATTTGTCTGTAGCNCCAGTTCCAACCCCCCTGTGCCATAGGCAGGGACACCTCCCACTAGAGCAGGTAGTCACCATCTTGAAAGTTTTTCTCCAAAGCTCTTTTTAGTTTACATCTTCCTCTCTTAAAAAGAGGGCCACGAAAATGATCAGAGGGTCTGGGTGGATGAGAAGCTCAAGATGAGGCTGCAGTGTGAGTGCAGTCTATAATTTGTCTGTAGCACCTTTTGAAGATTTTCCCAGTGGAACCAAGCCTGTAGATAAATCCAAACTAATTCTGTACAAAGTAATTCTATTTTTTTTACAATTCCTGACTTGGCCACATNCTGTCTGCAGCTCTGCAGCCCCCAGCACAAGAAGGACCTGGAACTGCTGGAGAGAGTCCAGAGGAGGGCCACAGAGATGATGAGAGGGCTGCAGCAGCCCTGCTATGAGGACAGGCTGAGGGAGTTGGGACTTTTCAGCCTGGAGAAGAGAAGGCTGCCAGGAGACCTTATAGCAACCTTCCAGTATCTGAAGGGGGCTACAGGAAGGCTGGGGAGGGACTGTTCACAAGGTCTTGTAATGACAGGATGAGGGGGAATGGGTTCAAACTGGCAGAGGGGAGATTTAGACAGGATGTTAGGAGGAAGTTCTTCACAGTGAGGGTGGTGAGACACTGGCACAGGTTGCCCAGGGAGATTGTGGAGGACAGAAGCACCCAATGTGATCTTTGGATCACATTGGGTGCTTCTGTGCTCCACAACCTCCCTGGAGGTGTTCAAGGCCAGGCTGGATGAGGTCTTGAGCGTCCTGATCTAGCACAGTGGGTTGGAACTGGATGATCTTTGAGGTCTCTTTCAACCTAACCCATTCTATGATTCTGTGGAAAAAGCAAGGACACAAACAAATTGGTAATGGTTGGTGGTGAAGCTAACTTTGCTCCAGCAAACTTGGACAATTGCTGTAGTGTGGTCTGTGCAGTTCTAATGAGGTTCTTTATCACAGGCAAATAAATTAAGGGACTAAGCATTTTTGGGGCGGGGGAGAAAAGCACAACTACTGAAGGGAGATGGTATGCACTGTCAGCTGGCCTATCTCCAGCAGCACTGGTGAGCACTGATGGATAGAGAGGGGTTTTAGCTGAGCCATGAAGTATTGTCCAGCTCAGCATCCTTCAGGCAACAGCGCCTGAAGCAGCAGAGCCACCACTAGCAGAGCCAGCACCAGTAGCCCCTCACAGCAGCAGCAGAGCCAGCACCAGTAGCCCCTCACAGCAGCAGCAGCAGAGCCTCACAGCAGCAGCTCAGCCCAGGTTTCCCATCCCAGAGCAGACTGTCCCTGCCCAGACAGGAGGGTGAGCCAGGGCTTTGCTGTCGGTGCTCAGGCTGCTGCTGACACAGCTGGGTGCTGCTTCACCCCACTGCCTGCCTGCAGCAAATGCCCCAGAGGCAATTCCACACCTACAGCACTTGGAGAGTTTCTTTCCAGCTAGTACAACATAGGTATGTGTTCATCCATGCACCTGTGGAAGAAGAGTCAGTACCTTTGCCTTTCTGCTTTGTAGGAGCTTGTGAGCTCATCAAAAAGTTTGCCATTCATTTCCATCAGAGTTTTCAGCACATTATACACCAGTGCCACTATAGTTCTAGAGAAAAAAAACAAAAGGAACACAGATGTTACAATTCCTCAGCACAAAGTCAACCTCACTCAGTAAGTGCTCAAGTTCTTTTTATTTTTGGGCTCTGAGCTTTTTTTATTTAAGGCGGTGCTGCAAGGTCAGGGAGTTTCTGAAATGAAATCCTTTAGCTAAAATTTCCCCTGTAACTTAATAAAATGTCCTATTCAGGCATTTTCTGAAATGGCTTTTGGTAAGCTTAGCTTCCTGAGCCCTCGTAATTGCACAGTATGGAATTATGAGTACTGTGGTGTACTATAAAGCCATTCAAGTCATGCTTAATGAAGAGAGTTCTACCCAGAGGCTTGTGATATCTGAGCAGTCCTAGGCAGCAGATGCTTTTGCTGTATATGCCCCATTTGGCAACCAAATTGAGAGCATCAGATAATTGCTTTCCAGGACCTTGATTCCTTTAAGGAGCTAAACAGCTTGAGCAGCACTGGCAGTGCCTTATGTGGCTGTCCATACCCACGTTGGGTGTTGAGTCTTTCTCTTCCTATTTCAATACATTACCTTAACTACTGTGGCATTTCTCTCCTTTCCACCCACTCCTGATCATTCACACCAATGCAAAACCAGCAATAAAATGAAAGGTGAAGAAGACAGCTAATCATTAAGCTCCTCACTAATGCACTAAAGCAGCCAGACTGCCTTCCCCATCACTCCCCTCACCAGCTGTTCACCCCTACACAGCAGGACTGACTGTAAGGTCCTGGAACAGGAGTGCTGTGTGGCCTCCTGACCTCAAAAAACAAGTGAAAGAAAAAAATCTAAGGTTTGCCTCCTGGGTTCACTCTGTTCCTTGGGGCACAAGGAAGTCTCCCAGCTCTTCAGAGGCCTCACACACATTCCAAGTGCCGAGGACACAGCACTGTCTGCACAACTTGGGGTTTGGTGGTTTTGGTATTTGGTTTTCACATGGTTGGAAGACAAGTTCACTTTCTAAGAGTGAAAATTTGATTTTGGGCAAAGCAGTTAAGTCTATATTGGACAGCTAGATGGAGAGAAGCAGGTTCCTCTGCCCTTCAAAACAGAATGGAATTAGAGAGACTTTCTTCCCCAAATTTCCTTGTCCCCTTTCACAACTTCTGTCTGGAGCTAAGGAATGAGAGGCTTCCTTCAAATTTGCTGAGCTCCCAAGTACTACTATTAATGCTTCAAGAACTAGATCTCCAAAGTTAGTATTCAGTCTCAGCTGATACATTTGCAACTGGACACCATCTACACCCACTCAAGCATTTCAGAGCCTCCAAGGGCTTAGAACACCTCATTTAATTCCAGGAAGGCTCCTGCCCAACCTGGCTTTTGCCTGTACATTCTGCAAATGGACTTGCAGCTCAACTCAGGATGCTGGGTGCATGCACACTTTGCTTTTTAGTATTTCAACATAATTACTGCTTCTTTCAAAGCTAACAGAAAAATAGCAGTCTGTAACTTATGGCATTAAAAAGCAGTAGGCACTCATTTATAGGGGTAGGCACTGCTCTTCTCTGGCAGTATCTTTTCTCCTTGTTATCTCACCAAGCAATAACTACTCCTGAAGACACTGACAGTTTTGTTGATCTGAAGTAGTAAAGGACAGTACAGCATCAATATAGCAGAAGCAGCCTGGGGGAATTGCATTTTTAACTTACACATAAAATCCAGTATGCTTACAGTATGAATTGCAGAAGGTTAGGGGTTGGAAGGGTCATCAAGTCCAACCTCCTGCCACTGCAGGATCACTTAGTGTAGGCTGCACAGGAGTGCATCCAGGGGAGTACTGACAGTCTCCAGAGGAGACTCCACAGCCTCTCTGGGTAGCCTGTTCCAGCACTCCATCACCCTCACCACAATGTGGTGTTTCCTTCTGTTGACGTGGAAGTTCCTGTGTTCTAGCTTGTACCCCAAGATAATCATCTGACATCCTGTCCTGGACACCCTGAACTCCTTCCTTCTCCCCCACCACGAGTGAATGGGAGAAGAGGGAAGGCACAAAACTGCTTTCCCCCGATCCCTGTAGGCTTGCAGGGGGTGCAGCAAAAGGCCCTTTCTGCCTGTGTGAGAACCTGTGCAGTAGCCCACGCAGGGAGCTGGGCTGGTGACTGGATGCATTCTCACACCCAGTGTGGAATTGGCCAATGAACATTTTGTCCAAAAAGGCATAAACAGGGCAAGAAAAAAGGCAGGAGTGTTCCTGCCTGGAAGGTTCCCTGCCCGAAGAGCTGCCTGTGTTCACAGAGCTCTGCCTTCTGCAGTAGCTCCCTGTTTCTGGACCTTCCCAGCTTTGGACAGCTCCTCTCTTTTGCACTGTTTCCCGTGCAGCTACAGTGCCCTCCACTTCCCTACTGTCCTGGGCAGCTGTTGCAAGCAGTGGCAGGTCCTGGGTCCTTTTGAGAGCACTGCCAGCAGCACCTGGACCCGGTGGGTCTGGGACCAGCTTTCCTGGCTGGGGGATTAAGCAGCTTGTTGCTGCTGGAGGTAGTGTGCTGCTCTCCACAAGCCTCTGTCTCGTGGAAACCATATTTTTGAAATACTGAGCTTTGCCTTTTGAATCCAATTGGGTATTGTTTACAGCCAGAACCAACCAAGCCACAGAGAGAATACAGCAAGGAACCCACAGCGAGCATCCATCTCCTCAGTGTCGTGAGTAAAGCTGTGGTGCCCCTTAATTCTCTGCTCAGCCAACCTAGTGACAGTGAGGTGAGAAGCTGTGTTACAGCTTAGCCTTTCCTGTTTTCTGACTTCCTAAGCCTCTGAATTTGTCTGTAGCACCTTTTGAAGATTTTCCCAGTGGAACCGAACCTGTGGATAAATCCAAACTAATTCTGTACAAAGTAATTCTATTTTTTTACAATTCCTGACTTGGCCACATCAATTCCTCTGCTCTTGACAACACTTCCTCATACTTTTTTTTTCCCCCAAGTCCAGGTGTCGACCACCACAAAGCAGAACAGTGCAAGCATGGGTGGTGAGTGGCTGGAGAGCAGCCTGAAGAAAAGGACTTGGGGGTCGGAGGATGAGAAGCTCAACATGAGCCTGCAGTGTGCACACACAGCCCAGACAGCAACTGTGTGCTGGGCTGCAGCAAGAGCAGCTGTGGGCAGCAGGGCAAGGGAGGGGATTGTGCCCCTTGGCTCTGCTCTCCTCACACCCCACCTGCAGCACTGTCTGCAGCTCTGCAGCCCCCAGCACAAGCAGCACATGGAACTGCTGGAGAGAGTCCAGAGGAGGGCCACAAAAATGATCAGAGGGGTGGAGCAGCTCTGCTATGAGGACAGGCTGAGGGAGTTGGAACTTTTCAGCCTGGAGAAGAGAAGGCTTAGAGGAG
>VWZI01013335.1:60570-83874 GCA_013396835.1 Psilopogon haemacephalus | reverse complement strand
TCTTCACA
This sequence comes from Psilopogon haemacephalus, assembly GCA_013396835.1. NCBI lineage: Eukaryota > Metazoa > Chordata > Aves > Piciformes > Megalaimidae > Psilopogon > Psilopogon haemacephalus. Next base: position 83,866 of record VWZI01013335.1, on the reverse strand, counting down.
GTGAGGGTGGTGAGACACTGGCACAGGTTGCCCAGGGAGATTGTGGAGCACAGAAGCACCCAATGTGATCTTTGGATCACATTGGGTGCTTCTGTGCTCCACAACCTCCCTGGAGGTGTTCAAGGCCAGGCTGGATGAGGTCTTGAGTGACCTGATCTATTGGGAGGTGTCCCTGCCTATGGCACAGGGGGGTTGGAACTGGCTGAGCTTTGAGCTCTCTTCCAAGCTAACCCATTCCATGATTCTATGAAGCATGGTATCACTACACCTGGCATCCCATTTACCAGCTGCATTCTAACTGATCTAACCTGCCAGGTGAAAACATTTCCAAGCTCATGATCCCAGCCTGAAGGAGTGGAGCATTTCTGGTGCAAGAAAGGGAAAGGTTACATACGGGTTCCAGTGCTCTTTGGAGATCTTGTACAAGCTGCCAAACATAATTGGCAGAATTTTATCAATGTTCTCCTCAATCAGGCTAAGGATGTATTCATTATTCCAGAAGTACAAAGCTCTTTCTGCGACCTGAAACGAAATTTAGGGGTCCATAATCACAAATTACTATGAGCAATAAGAAATAATAATAATTTTTTAAAAAATATTTATATTTCAATTTGTTTTTTTACCTGAAAATGTGAGCTTGACACACACTTGGATATTTGCTTAAATAAAGGCTCTTCTATTTTTCTGAACTGCGTGGGTTCTATGACATCTAAGATTTCTTCAATTTCACCTAAAAACATGACCTGTTTGTATAAAAGAAACACATCAAGAAGGCTGAGGATGGTTGATGACATCACTGTAAACAGGGGAGGGGGAGAAAGCAGCTTCTACACTCCTCATGAATCCCTCAGAGAGCTCTAATTACAATGCCCTAGAGACAGCCTGAACAGAGTCAATCATCAGTTGCAGCTCCCAGGTTACAGCTCGCATCTTGGATTTCTTCTTTTGTGGGGTTGGTCTAAACACAATGCAGAATTGCTTCTGCAGAACATTTTTTCCAGCAAAAACCTGCTACAGCATTTTCTTTCTTCAGGAAAGGCTGCAGAGACTGCCACTATCTGACATCTCCAAAGCAGCTTTTGAGCTGATGAATTCAATTGTTAATTCATGGTTTCAATTTGAGCGCACAGGAAACTTTAACACTGCTCACACAGAGAGGGACAACCCTGTTACAGGGTGGCCACACTCTACAACAGCTTACCCAGAGGGGCTGTGGATGCCTCCTCCTTGGAGGTGTTCAAGGCCAGGTCGGATGAGACCACAGGCAGCCAACTCTGTTTATGAGGTGTCCCTGTCCTTGGCAGGAAGGTTGGAATAAATTACCTCTAAGGTCTCCTCCAATCTAACATGTTCTGAACAGTGTTAAGATTGAAGTGTTGTATGAAGTGTCATAAGTGTTATGATTGAACAGTGTTAAGGGAGGGGATTCTCTCCCTTTACTCTGCTCTCCTCACACCCCACCTGCAGCACTGTCTGCAGCTCTGCAGCCCCCAGCACAAGCAGCACATGCAAGTGGTGGAGCCAGTGCAGAGGAGGACACCAAGATGCAGCTGAGAGGGCTGCAGCAGCTCTGCTGTGAGGACAGGCTGAGAGAGTTGGGGCTCTGCAGCCTGCAGAAGAGAAGGCTTTGAGGAGACCTTATAGTAACCTTCCAGTATCTGAAAGGGGCTACAGGAAGGCTGGGGAGGGACTGTTCAGAAGGTCTTGTAATGACAGGATGAGGGGGAACAGGTTTAAACTGGCAGAGGGGAGATTTAAACTGGATGTTAGGAGAAAGTTCATCACAGTGAGGGTGACGAGACACTGGCACAGGTTGCCCAGGGAGGTTGTGGTTGCTCCCTCCCTGGAGGTGTTCAAGGCCAGGCTGGATGAGGTCTTGAGTGACCTGATCTAGTGGGAGGTCTTGAGTGACCTGCCTATGGCACAGGGGGTTGGAACTGGATGAGCTTTGGGGTCACTTCCAACCTAAACCATTCTGTGATTCTATGACTCTTGAGAAGCAGAGCAGGGCTGCAGTGTCTTTACCTGCTACACTACATTTTACACCACAGCAGACACCAGAAACAAGAGACAAAACCAACCTCTTTCTGACTGCAAGTTTTTGGCCAAAATTTGAGCAGTCCTCTGATTACCTGTATTAAAAACACAAAGAAGTCAAAGCAGAAAAGCAGAACATGTTTCTGTGACCTATTTGGTAAGTTTTTGGGTTTTTTTTTTTTAAGTATTCATTTTCTTATCTATAGGTTCACTGAAAACTGAATACCCTTAAATGTAGTTCCAGTAAAAATAATTACTGTGCTGTCTCATCTAAATATTTGTCTCATTCAGGTTATCAGAATAATTCAATCTCTCTTCACAAACATTTGATTATCTGCTCACACTCCACTTGACCCCATCCTGAGTACTGCCTGCAGTTTTGGGCTCCCCAGTTGAAGAGGGACAGGGATCTGCTGGAGAGGGCCCAGCAAAGGGCTATGAGGGTGATGAGAGGCTGAGGGACCTGGGGCTGCTTAGACTGGAGAAGAGAAGACAGAGAGGATCTAATAAATATTTATAACTATCTGAGGGCTGGGGGTCAGGAGTGGGGGGACAGGCTCTGCTCACTGCTCCCTGCCATAGGCCAAGGAGCAATGGATGGAAGCTGCAGCACAGGAGGTTGCAGCTCAACACAAGAGGCAACTTCTTGCCTGTGTGGGTCCCAGAGCAGTGGCACAGGCTGCCCAGAGAGGTTGTGGAGTCTCCTTCCCTGGAGCCTTTCCAGACTCTGTCTGGATGTGTTGCTGTGTGCCCTGAGCTAGATTGTCTGCTCCTGCTCTGGCAGGGGGGGGGTTGGTCTCAATCTCTTTGGATCCTTTCCAACCCCTAACATCCTGTGACCTCTTTGGGTCCCTTCCAGCCCCTGACATCCTGTGATCCACTCCTGTCCCAAGTCTCAGGACATACTTTGCTAGGATGCTGATAACATCAAGGCATCACAAAATGAAGTTCTCTCCCGTGTAGCTTGATTCCCTGCAATACTTTTTGTCTTCTATTCACCCCTAGCTTGAGGAGCATTTGTCTTGGCATCAAGGTTTGAAGCCCAACACCTAGGAGTATACCTTGACTGCAAACCAAGGCTCTGCAGGGCAGCCATGGCCTCCAACCTTTTTTTCTTCCAGAATTTGCACATTTAAAGACTGGAAACTAAAATACAAAATAGCCACGAACATAACAGAGAAAATAGATTCCAGGATCTATTCCAGACTGGAAACTATCTGACACGAGACTGGAAAAAAACAAAAAACAATCCAAACTTTGGGAAATTGAATTAGAAAATACAGGCCCCAGGAGGAAATAGGAGCGGGGGAGAAACAAACAAATGCTGGAGGCCTGTTTCCTAGAAATGAACCTCTGACATGCCATCTAAATTACAAAAACAACTCTGCCAAGAAAAGAAAATTAAACTAAAAGCTGCCATGTTTCAGAAGCAGAAACCTTCTCAGAGCCTCATAAAGTTTCCTTCTGAGGAAAAGATCTCCATTTTTATGATAATATACAACTCTAAAACTATGCAATTGAGGAACTTTCACACTTGGGGTTTTGCCACGTTGAGTTCCTCCCAGCTGGCTGGTTTATTCCACTATGTGGACTATCAAAAGCAACTTTCTTAGAGAACAACTTTATTGTGAGCTTAAGTGCCCACAAGTCTTTATCTGAGCCCCTGGGACAAGAGGGATGTGGAGATGCTGGAGGTGTGCAGAGAAGGGCCCCGAGGATGCTCAGAGGGCTGCAGCAGCTCTGCTGTGAGCACAGCCTGAAAGAGTTGGGGCTGTGCAGGCTGCAGAAGAGGAGGCTCCCAGGGGACCTTCTGGTGGCCTTCCAGGATCTGAAGGGGGCTACAGAAAAGCTGGGGAGGGACTTTTTAGGCTGTAAGAGAGTGACAGGACTAGGGGGAATGGAGCAAAACTGGAGGTGAGGAGATTCAGAGTGGAGGTGAGGAGGAAGTTGTTGAGCATGAGAGTGGTGAGAGGCTGGAATGGGTTGCCCCTGCAGGGAGGTGTTTGGGGCCAGATCCCTGGAGGTGTTTTTGGCCGGGCTGGCAGAGGCTGTGGGCAGCCTGCTCTAGGGTAGGGTGTCCCTGGGCATGGCAGGGGGGTTGGAACTGGCTCATCCTTGTGGTCCCTTCCAACCCTGACTGACTCTATGAATCTGATAAATAAAGAGCACATTCCAAGTCCAGAGCTCCCCATAAGATGCTTAGTCCTTGCTCCTCAGAGTATCAGTTTCCAGCTTAACTACACACACATCTGCAGAAGCTGACACATGCACATTAATGTTCAAAGAGATATTCTGCAGATCCCAAACCTTGCAGCTCTTCCTACACAAAACTCTTAGTATTAACTCTTCCCAGAGCTACAAAATTGCCATCAAGTGACTTACAACAATAGGCACCTGCTAGAAAATTTAACCTACAGACCAGAACTGCTTGTTCAGCCTGATTTCTTCCATGCAAAGGCCACTGCACTTAACAGGGTTAGGTAACAACCTGCTCCTGTCAGCTCTGCAAACATCAGCACTGACCCTAGGCAGGCTACCATAGTTACAAAAGCTCAGATTGAATGTCCTCTAAATTGACCCTGAGTGACAACTCCTGCCAGAAAAATAACAGTAAGATACTGGTGAAGGCAGCCTTCTGATGGGGTTCCTAAAATATTACTTGACCTAAAGCCAAAAAAAAAAAAAAAATCATTTCAAATGCCATCTCATCCGTTGCCCCAAAATTCAATATTTACTTCTCAGGCACTTCAGGAAGTTTCTTAAAGCTTCAGTTCTTATCTTGCTGACTTTCACTCATTTATAAAGCAAGCAAAACACCCTCAGAGTAATGACCAAAGCAAGCACAGACAGTTCTTGTGTGTCCTCCACTCTGTATTCATCTTTACTGAGGAGGATACACCCCAAAATCTATATACTGTAGTTCAGATGAAGTCTCAGTGTTGCTCTGTGGCACTCCTTCAAAACCCTTTCCACCTTGGCCTGGGATCCTGCACCACAGTTCTGGACATTCCTATCAGGAAGTTCTGACTTTGTCACATTGTAGTTTCATTCAGTCCCAGAGGTTTTTAAATTAATGCTACACATTATCTGCTGCAGCACCTCTGGAGCACCTCTGCTGTGAGCACAGCCTGAAAGAGTTGGGGCTGTGCAGGCTGGAGAAGAGGAGGCTCCCAGGGGACCTTCTGGTGGCCTTGCAGGATCTGAAGGGGGCTACAGAAAAGCTGGGGAGGGACTTTTGAGGCTGTGAGAGAGTGCCAGGACTAGGGGGAATGGAGCAAAGCTGGAGGTGGGGAGATTGAGGCTGGAGGTGAGGAGGAAGTTGTTGAGCATGAGAGTGGTGAGAGGCTGGAATGGGTTGCCCCTGCAGGGAGGTGTTTGGGGCCAGATCCCTGGAGGTGTTTTTGGCCAGGCTGGCAGAGGCTGTGGGCAGCCTGCTCTAGGGTAGGGTGTCCCTGGGCATGGCAGGGGGGTTGGAACTGGCTGATCCTTGTGGTCCCTTCCAACCCTGACTGATTCTAGGATGCTATGCTCAACTTTAAGTGAGAAACCACCAGGGCCCTTTTATCACTTAGCTTAGGGAATCAGCCAATTCCTTTCTCCTCACCCTATCCAACCAAAGCAGCTACCTGGCCACAGTGCTGTACAGGGGAAAAGAAGATGCCTGAAGCAGACACAGCCAATTTGCAGCCAGCCAGGTCAGCCATCTTCCACCACCTACAGAGTAACTTGTCTCCTGATGAAGAACATGAGTATCTAAGCAGCAGAGCAGAAAACAGGCTTCCACTGCAAGCTCAGTCAAGAGTCACACTGCTTCCCCAAACCACTTTCTCTTTTTTCCTCTATAGAAAAATTTAGATTTTGCATAAGCTCTTTACTTTTCTGTCACAAAAAGGCATAAAATATTTAAATACCAACATACTCCTGACTGAAAGATCTCTGATTGTGCAACTCAAACCAGTTTGTGTTGTAGCTGGCCTGACAAGTCTGTGTCCTCAGGATCTGCTGCACTGCCCTGAGCCTCCATTCTGCACTGGCAGAGCCCTTGCAGGGAGCACTGCAAGCCCCTTTCTAGCTGGCCTGTCAATATCTATCATGCCAGACTGGCTCTGCCAAAAGCCACTGATGCCTGCAGCACCTGCAAGAGAGCTGCCAAGCGGCACTGCAGTAACTGAGGAGACAGAACAAACACTGCACTTGGAACTTGGAGTGGTGACTAAATAAAGTATTGTTCTTCTTTCCAACTTTTATTTTGAGACTGTTTATTCCCTAAAACATTTCAGCTTCAAGCCACAAGCTATCAGAACCAAAACCATTGCAATTTGAGCTCTTATCAGGAGGGAACACAGTTGTTACCTGCTTTCTCAGATGAGGTATTCTTATTATGTTAGAGGTTCAAACTGTTCCTGAAATTTCTCCTTTTTCTTGGCCATGGGTTAACTGCCCTATCAAATCCAGAACTTTTTAAACAACTGTTCTAGATTTTAAAACTTTTTGTGTGTGTGTGAAACTAAACCACCCCAGAAGCAAAAAAAAACAAATAACCAACCAAAAAATTCCCAAAGCAAAAAAAATCCAAACCCCAAAAACTCACCCCACACATGCCCCTAGCACAGCACAGAACCAAGGCTGCAGAGAAAGCATCACTGCAGCATCCTAGCAACTTACACTGGAATATTTAGTTGAAACTAAAACCAGAAGAACATTCAATCAAGGCTGCACAGAAAGCATCACTGCAGCATCCTAGCAACCTACACTGGAATATTTAGTTGAAATTAAAACCAGAAGAACATTCAATCAAGGCTGCACAGAAAGCATCACTGTAGCATCCTAGCAACTTACACTGGAACATTTAGTTGAAATTAAAACCAGAAGAACATTCAATCAAGGCTGCACAGAAAGCATCACTGCAGCATCCTAGCAACTTACACTGGAATATTTAGTTGAAATTAAAACCAGAAGAACATTCAACCAAGGCTGCACAGAAAGCATCACTGCAGCATCCTAGCAACTTACACTGGAATATTTAGTTGAAACTAAAACCAGAAGAACATTCAACCAAGGCTGCACAGAAAGCATCACTGCAGCATCCTAGCAACTTACACTGGAATATTTAGTTGAAATTAAAACCAGAAGAACATTCAATCAAGGCTGCACAGAAAGCATCACTGTAGCATCCTAGCAAGTTACACTGGAATATTTGAAATTAAAACCAGAAAAATATTAAACTGAGACCCACTTACAGGTTCTGTTAAAGTTGTATCTTTCTCCAGGAACTGTACAACACAATAGGCAAGCTGGAACATAAGGCAGATGATTATTAAAGGGACACTATTCAAAACTGCAGCATCACAAAATAACACAAAGAATAGAAGCACTTCAGATTGTGAGGGGTAACCCAACCCAAGCACCTCGACAGAGTAATTTTAATTCTTCCAAACTAACCAAAACAGCAGTTAAAGCAGCAAGATATACAGGCCTGCTCTAGCTCACAAAAACTTCCTGCATACCAGAAATGTTCCATTTTTAACTCCTGGAAGAAAACTACTTTCAATTGCTTCCCTAACTCGGATCCAGTATCCAAAACTAATTTTTTTTTTCAGTATCAATTGCTATGTTAGCATCACAAAACAACCATTTTAAAGCATCTATAATGGGATTACAAAAATGGTGATACTTTCAATCAGACAAAAAAAAACCTCAAATGACTGTCAAAGAGGTTTGACAGAGCACACAGTGCTCAAGACATCCACAGCATGTAAGGTTCAGGGGTAAGGCTACAGGTGAAATTAGAAAGTGTGATATAGCCACAAGAGATGAGGCAGCATCTGCCCAGCTAAGTATCCTGTCCCCTGGAACGTCCAGCAACAAGTACCTGTGGAAGCCTGTATGAAGTGGGGGAAGGCACAATGAGGTTAATCCAGCAGCATGCTCTCCCACCTTCTACTGACTTCTGTCCAGTGCTCTTCCCAGGCCAAAACATGAAATTCTAGGTTCTATAATTATTCACTCACTTAGCACCTAGTCAAATAACTAAACAACTGCACTTTTCCCCTGTACAGAGACCTGTTGCTAAAGCAGTTACAATTCTGGATTGCATGAAGACTGATTTTCAAGTCCCAGCACTTTTCACCTCACTACATAAAGCAAGGGCAAAAATTATTTGCATGCATTACCCACACACTGCAGATTTAATATGCTTGAACTCCAACATTACCTTTCCCTTCACAGAAAAGAAACCACAACACAAAACCACCCCAAACAAAACAAAAAACATCTAAAACCCCACCACAACAATTTTTTATCCCAAAGCAGGTAACTACAATGCTGTAATTACAACAGGCCTAATTATTTTTTTTTTTTTTTGCCCTTAGGCTAAGGATGTATGTGAAGAACAACAAAAAGGTCACACATTAATCCCATGAAATCCCAACATGCAGCATTGTACAGTAATGCTCCATTGTTCAAAGACAGAGACTCACACTTAATGCAGCTTTAAGGCTTTAACTTTTAAGGGTAGGCTACTTGTACTGTAGCAACAAAGCAACCAGGCCACTTCTGATTATAAAGCTGATTTAATGTTCATTTACACCTGGTGGAGGAGAAGCTGAAGATGAGGCAGCTGTGTGCACTTGCAGGGCAGAAAGGCAAGCAGAGGCTGGGCTGCAGCAGGAGCAGTGTGGGCAGCAGGGCCAGGGAGGGGATTGTGCCCCTCTGCTGTGCTCTGCTGAGAGCCCACCTGGAGTAGTGCATCCAGTGCTGGAGCCCCTGGGACAAGAGGGATGTGGAGATGCTAGAGGTGTGCAGAGAAGGGCCCCAAGGATGCTGAGAGGGCTGCAGCAGCTCTGCTGTGAGCACAGCCTGAAAGAGTTGGGGCTGTGCAGGCTGGACAAGAGGAGGCTCCCAGGGGACCTTCTTGTGACCTTCCAGGATCTGAAGTGGGCTACAAAAAAGCTGGGGAGGGACTTTTGAGGGTGTCAGGGAGTGCCAGGACTAGGGGGAATGGAGCAAAGCTGGAGGTGGGGAGATTGAGGCTGGAGGTGAGGAGGAAGTTGTTGAGCATGAGAGTGGTGAGAGGCTGGAATGGGTTGCCCCTGCAGGGAGGTGTTTAGGGCCAGATCCCTGGAGGTGTTTTTGGCCAGGCTGGCAGAGGCTGTGGGCAGCCTGCTCTAGGGTAGGGTGTCCCTGGGCATGGCAGGGGGGTTGGGACTGGCTGATCCTTGTGGTCCCTTCCAACCCTGACTTATTCTAGGATTCAGGATATTACAAACCCCAGAAAGACAGTGCTGAAATCCCCCACGATTTAGAGAGGGCTAGAGGAGCACCAAACACTACTTTCAGGTACAGAGTATAGCTGAATTAATAGGACCCTCTGAAGTACTGATAAACTGGATTAAAGACAGCATAGAAAAAGGGGAGCCTGCTGTTCTCATCTGTTAGCCAGAACAGCCCTGGCAAGTCACTGGTCCCTTGCACATTCCGTGGAGCAGTCTCTTACACAGCAGTAAGCCACAAAGGCAAGCAACAACTGAGCTCTTGACCTGATTCTGTCTGTAGATTGTACACTCATAATGATTTCACTTTAATTAGAAACTAATTTCCTTTTATCTTTAGGCTGGAAGAAGCTGTGCAAATGAGCCAAATTAACAAAGCAAGTTTTTAATTGGCCACAGAGTAATTACTTGTGAGTTTGCATCAGCAGCATTCAATACCCAAGTGCTGGAAAAGACACATATTATTCCTTAAATAAAATTCTGACTGTGTGAGGTCAAACTGAGAACTGCAGCACTCTGACAGCACGTCAGGGATCTACAGGAATTGTTAGTGGACCCAGAGAACTTCTGTACTTTCTGTTGTATCTATCAAGTGCTTTCCTCCTCACTGCTGGTATGGTTTTAGAAATGAAAAAGTACTTCTGCAGTAAGCACCCAGCCTGGCTCAAGGTCCCCTTATATACAGCCTTTAAATTACATAAAAGTAGTGATACCAGCACCGGGTCCTGGGTTTAAATAAAGATTAAAGACTGATAAGACTGGCAAAGAAAAAAATCTTCCTGCTTCAGCTGACATAATCTTATCTTGAATACTGCTTTCAGTTTGGGGCTCCCCAGTTTCAGAGGGACAGGAACATGCTAGAGACGGTCCAGGGGAGGGCTGTGAGGATGCTGAGGGGACTGCAGCACTGCCTGGAGGGGAGAGGCTGAGGGACCTGGGGATGCTTAGTCTGGAGAAGAGAAAACTGAGAGGGGATTGAATCAATGTTTATAAACATCTGAGGGCTGGGGGTCAGGACAGTGGGGGGACAGGCTCTGCTCACTGCTCCCTGGACAAGGAGCAATGGATGGAAGCTGCAGCACAGGAGGTTGCAGCTTAACACAAGAGGCAACTTCTTGCCAGTGGCACAGGCTACCCAGAGAGGTTGTGGAGTCTCCTTGTCAGGAGCCTTTGCAGACTCTGTCTGGATGTGTTGCTGTGTGCCCTGAGCGAGATTGTCTGCTCCTGCTGTGGCAGGAGGGTTGGACTGGATGATCTCTTTGTGTCCCTTCCAACCCCTGACATCCTGTGAGCCTGTGTCTTTGACTCACTGTTGTACTATTTAACTTAACTAATATATGCTCAAGATCTAAAAATTAACATTTCGACTTAAGATTCTTATTATCTTTTTTACAGAAGTGACTGAAGTTGCAAATATTTTTTCAATACTGGTATTAGAACACAAACTCCTCCACAATTCAATAGTTTCAAATGCAAATACAGAAACCCCACCACTCTTAAGAATAGGCAAAAGCTTACCTGTGCATGAAACAAAGCTAATCCCTTTGCAGTATGCATGGGAATCAGAACTTTCATAAGGAACTGTTTGTGTTCTGCTTTCAGGGGCAGTGCAAAACCATTGATAATACTGAAAACATGAATAAGCAGGATTTATTTTTATTAAAAAAAGAAAAAAAAAATTCTTCCCAGCAAGTCAAGAATTTCTGCAAATTCAAGAGACACTCCATTTCTGATTCAATTTCTAACCCTGATTATCTCAAAGTCATAAAACAGCTCTACATGTACACATCCTTTTAAATGTTGGTGCCAGGGTCTTGGTGGGAATATACCAGAGAACTGCAGCAGCAGCCAAAAACCACTCATTAGATGTGCTGAATTGGTTTTTTTTTGGTAACCTCCACTAAAAGCCAAATCACCTACAGTAAGTCTTGGCATCTAACTCTAAAGCTTAGGAAGATGCATCAGGAAGCTGATCCATTTCACCCACAACCACTGGCAACTCACAAGCAAATTGGTGGCATAGAGATTTCAGCTATTTTAACACTCCAGTCTGAACATTTGCTTTTGAGATTGCTGAACAACCTATGTTTGGTTGTTTTTTTTTTTTTCCCCNGAATCTGAGAAAATAATGGTATCTGGCATTCAATCTGCACAAAAATTTGTTTCACAGTAGTTCCAGAGGGCTTTGATTTTCAATTTGCAAACTTTTCTACTGTTAACCAGGGGTGAGTTTTGGGAAAACACTGAAATCCTACAGGAATTTCCTATTAAAAAAAATAAACTAGTGAAATAATATCAAAAAGAACATTAAAAGTCCTTAGCACTTATAGGCTTTCCTGGATAGATCTGAATGAAAAGCAGCCTGCTGAAGATTAAAGCTCTTCATTCAGCATGAGGGCAAAGTTAACATTCATTTTCTGACCGAAGAACAAGCCACCAGATACAAGCTAAGCAAGGGTAGATACTCCTGACAAACGAGGACTCTTGTGAAATATTTTGCCAGCCACCTGCACCAAAAGAGAAGAATTTCTACTCTATATACTGGTTTGATATTCACATGGTAACCCACATGGCACTAGGTGGTATCAGTGACTGCACTTCATCACTTGGTACAGTAAAAATTCTCTCCCCCCCTCAACCCCTAAAGCAGGAAAGCTGAAGCAAACACCCAAAACATTTTGCTTTTCTCTGTATCAGCTCAGACTTACCTTCCTAAGATCTCAAGGAGTTCAGCAACACCATTGAAGTGCTCTGTTTCATATATAAACCTGTTACGAAAGAGGCAACCACCAAAAAAATCAAACCAAAGGACAGAAGTCTTGAAAGAAATAACTTTTCTTAATTTTGAAGTAGTTGAAACCCAGAATACAGACAAAANCCAAAAATCAGACGAAGATCACAGACCCAAAAATCAAACGAAGATCACAGAGCCAAAAAAGTCAGACCCAGATCACAGAGCCAAAAACTGAGACCCAGATTATAGACCCAAAAAATCAGACACAGATTACAGACCCTAAAAAATCAGACCCAGATTACAGACCCAAAAAAATCAGACCCAGATTACGGACCCAAAAAAAAGAGACCCAGACTACAGACCAAAAAAAAAGAGACCCAGATTACAGACCCAAAAGTCAGACCCAGATTACAGACCCAAAAAAACAGACCCAGATTAAAGACCCAAATAATCAGACCCAGATTACAGACCAAAAAATCATACCCAGATAACAGACCCAAAAAATCAGATTTTTATTTCAGGAACAAGATGGCTGCAAAACCCACACCATGCAGGCTAAATAAAACGTTCCTCAACCTACTTACACACACAGAGGATACCTGAGGAAAATGTTGTTTATCTGTTTCCTGATGAATGCTCTTAAGCCAAGGAACTTCCCATAAATGCGATGTAGAACTGTCTTGAGGAAATCACGTTCCCGAGGGTCCTCACTATCAAACAGCTCCAGCAGCTACACAAGTCAAAATGCAAAAACACCACTTTCAAAAGACTCACATTTGGTTAGGGTGCTGGTTTGAACTAATTGGAGAATTTGAGTGAGAAATTAGACTATTGGCTGAGAGAGGAAAGCACAGGATGGCACTGCACCCAGAGCTGCACTGAGAAAGAAAGAAAACAAAAAGTTGTTTTAAAAGTTATGACCAAAATATAGATAGGGCAGATGGTTTCAGAGCTCGCTGGGCTGCAGCTGCTTTTCTTGCATGGTTCCTTTGTCTCTCTGCCTTGGTAGCTAATTCTGAGTAATTCTACCAACTACTTTCCTGCTGCTAACCCCCCCTGGCTGATCTACCTCAGCTTATCTGCAGCATCAACAGGTGGTGAGATAAGATTAGGGAAGGGGGGAAAGGTGGTAGGGGTGGTTGNGGGAAAGGTGGTAGGGGGTGGTTGGTTACCCCTCTTGGGGATTTTGGTCTCTGGCAGGGCTGTGGTGTTTCTGTATTACCTTTTCACTGTATATATCTGTAAATATCTGTTATACCTTGTAAATATCTGCTTGGATATTGTGCATTGTTCTAAATATAAAGCTTCATTTATCAACTTCCAGTGTGCTGAGTCCTAGCCCGGGTTTATATCAAAAGGCAGGTAAGTGCTAAACCACCACAGTTAGTTAAGCTTTATCTTTAATTTACAAGTTTATCTTAGAAACATTAGAATCAGTTTAATCAAAAGTTGTCTGGATGCCTTTTTTTTTTTTTTATTAGATTTTTACTAAAGTTGATGATTTCTTATAAAAATAAGCTCGGCACCTTCACTCTCTTCAGGAGCCTGAAACCACTGCAACAACTACTACGCTATCAAAATAAATATTAAATTGGAGGAATAAGATTATCAAACCTTAGCTAAAGAGTTTACACTTGGTCTCTAAGAAATCAGGACAGTTTTGTGCCAGACACTTCCAATTCCTTAATTAAGCCACTGAACTGTTCATCTCAAGAATCTACCTACCTTGAAGGTCAGGTGAAAGCATTCTGACATAGAAAACTTCACAATTTATGATTTAAGATGGAGTCCAGCAGAGGGCTATGAGGATGATGCAGAGAAGGGGGACGAAGGTGGTGAGATGTCTGGAAAACAGACCTATGAGGAGCAGCTGAAGGAGCTGGGCTTGGTTAGTCTGGAGAAGAGGAAGCTGAGAGGGGACCTTATTGCCCTCTACAACTATCTAAAAGGAAGTTGTGGTGAGGCTGTGCTGGTCTCTTCTCCTGAATTACTAATGACAGGACAAGAGGAAATGGCCTCAAGTTGCATCAGGTGAGGTTCAGATTGGATGTTGGGAGGAAGTTCTTTACTGAGCTGGACAGGCTGCCCAGGGAGGTGATGGAGTCACCATCCCTGGAGGTGTTTAAAAAAAAGAGTGGATGTGGCACAGCTTGAGGCTATGGTGTGGTGATGCAGGATGCTGGGATGAAGGTTGGACTGGCTGATCCTGGTGCTCCTTTCCAACCACAACCATTCATAGTGCTTAGAGGTTGTGCTGAGGGATTTGGGTTAGCCAAGGACATGTCAGTGTGAAACTAAGGATTGGACTCACTGATCTTGAAGGTCTTTTCCAATCTAAGAAATTCTGAAATTCTATCATGAGGGGACTGGAGCACTGCCTGATGAGGAGAGGCTGAGGGACCTGGGGCTGCTTAGGCTGGAGTAGAGAAAACTGAGAGGGGATTGAATCAATGCTTTTAAACATGTGAGGGCTGGGGGTGAGGAGGGGAGGGACAGGCTCTGCTCACTGCTCCCTGCCATAGGCCAAGGAGCAATGGATGGAAGCTGCAGCACAGGAGGTTGCAGCTCAACACAAGAGGCAACTTCTTGCCTGTGTGGGTCCCAGAGCAGTGGCACAGGCTGCCCAGAGAGGTTGTGGAGTCTCCTTGTCTGGAGCCTTTCCAGACTCTGTCTGGATGTGTTGCTGTGTGCCCTGAGCTAGATTATCTGGTCCTGCTCTGGCAGTGGGGGTTGGACTTGATCTCTTTGGGTCCCTTCCAAACCTTCCATCCTGTAATCTGCAATTTTTAACTGTCAGATTAAATTCTGCAATAAGCTGGCAAAGTACTCCATACGTTTTTTTGCTTGTATAAAGTTTTTCAAGGATACAGAAAAGACCATACCCACCTGAAGACATCAAATACCCCAGTCCCATTATTTTAGCTTAGTTTATTTTAGTTTGTTACATTTTTCCCCTGCATGTCCAAGTAAGAGCAGACTCAGAAATGCTACCTGCACTAAACAAGCTAGTAACTGAGCTCAAGCAGTCACTACAGCCTCCTGTTCTGTCTAGGTCTGTGAGCTTAGGTATATCTACACCAAGTAGCATAAGGGACTGGAAACAGCTGTTCAGGAATTTTGTCCAGTCTCATTTCATTTTTCTATTTAGGAGTTTCTGAGGCTCACTCCTTCCCTTTTCTCCTATATATAAGTAGCTGTTCATGGCATTGTCTGTCTTGCACTCTGGGGAAAGACCAAGTGAAATGTCAGGAACTGCAACTCCACATCACAGCTCTTTAGAACCACAATCAATCAGTCCATTGGATACCTATGACCAACACTAACAGCTCAGCAGCAGCTTCTGACCTAAATTCTGTAGGACAGCTGAATAAGCCAGAGAAGAAGAAAACACCTATAAAGAAGAGCAGCAAAAGCAAACAAGTGGAGATTCAATGCAGTCACTAAACACAGGGATGGAAAGTGTCCTTCTGAGCTTTTGCTTTTCACTGCTGGACTATGACTGCCAGCAGTCATCACCAAGGATTTTGACATGGTTTAACAACAACAACAACAAAAACCCAAAACCAAACCAAAAACCTTGGAAAAAAATGTTATAGCATTCTACAGCCTAATTTGTTGAGAAGTTCCATTTAATTTGAACTCTCACTTCCCTTTCTTGCTCATAGTTACTGTGCAAGGTAAAGCATAACATTCCCAGGCACGACCTTGATCTTCACTCTGTGGTTAACATATTAACAGTGAAGAGAATGCCACTATTTAGTCACAAATTAGCAGATGCTGGAACACATCTACTGTACATGAACCTTTTACAGGAAAAAGAAGCTTGTTTTAAGCTTTACCCACAGAAACAAACGTAAAAGCACTGTAAAAATCTAACTGGCACATTATTGATACAACTGCAAGTTACCAATCATTAATAACAGAGCTTGCATTGACATCTCTTGGCATTAAGCTAAGCCTGAGAGGCTGATGGCCACAGCCAAAGAGTGGCTGCCAATGGCTCCATGGCCCAGTGGAGTGCCTCAGGGGCTCAGTCCTGGAACCAGTCTTGTTCAGCATCTCTGTGGGTGCCATGGACAGAGGCACTGAGTGCAGCCTCAGCAAGTTTGCTGAGCACCCCAAGCTGTGTGGTGCAGCAGCCAGGCTGGAGGGCAGGGATGGCATCCAGAGGGAGCTGCACAGGCTGCAGAGGTGGGCACAAGACAACCTCAGGAGCTTCAACAAGGCCAAGGGCAAGGTCCTGCAGCTGGGTCGGGGCAATGCCAAGCACCAATGCAGGCTGGGCAGAGAGTGGCTGGAGAGCAGCCCTGAGGAGAGGGACTTGGGGGTGCTGGTGGAGGAGAAGCTGAAGCTGAGGCAGCAGTGTGCACTTGCAGGGCAGAAAGGCAAGCAGAGGCTGGGCTGCAGCAGGAGCAGTGTGGGCAGCAGGGCCAGGGAGGTGATTCTGCCCCTCTGCTGTGCTCTGCTGAGAGCCCACCTGGAGTAGTGCATCCAGTGCTGGAGCCCCTGGGACAAGAGGGATGTGGAGATGCTGGAGGTGTGCAGAGAAGGGCCCCGAGGATGCTCAGAGGGCTGCAGCAGCTCTGCTGTGAGCACAGCCTGAAAGAGTTGGGGCTGTGCAGGCTGCAGAAGAGGAGGCTCCCAGGGGACCTTCTGGTGGCCTTCCAGGATCTGAAGGGGGCTACAAAAAAGCTGGGGAGGGACTTTTGAGGCTCTGAGGGAGTGCCAGGACTGGGGGGAATGGAGCAAAGCTGGAGGTGGGGAGATTGAGGCTAGAGGTGAGGAGGAAGTTGCTGAGCATGAGAGTGGTGAGAGGCTGGAATGGGTTGCCCCTGCAGGGAGGTGTTTGGGGCCAGATCCCTGGAGGTGTTTTTGGCCAGGCTGGCAGAGGCTGTGGGCAGCCTGCTCTAGGGTAGGGTGCCCCTGGGCATGGCAGAGGGGTTGGGACTGGCTGATCCTTGTGGTCCCTTCCAACCCTGACTGATTCTATGATTCTAGGTCTTTATGAGCAGGAAAACTCTCTACTTACCTGTTGTACAAATTTCTGGTCAATGTATCTCTTTGCAATGCTGGGCTGGAAATCTGGGCTCTCCAGAAACCTCAGGAAAAATTCATACACCAACTGCAAACATCGAAATGAAAATTTTCAAGTTCATAAGTACACTATGACAAACATCTCAGCCCCAGCACAGCCACAAAGTCAGCAGCTCTATTCACATGCTTAAAAAGTAGAAAAGGGTAGAGGTACCTCATGCATTACTGCTTAATCACAGCCTCTACTGCAATCTGTTGAAAGAATTACAGCAAGCATCAAGAATACTTTGATTCCCAGGAGAGTCATGGCTTAATAAACAATCTACTGAAAATACAACCACTAGACAAAAAACCATATTTTAACTATTACCTATATTCTCACATCCTACTGTATTAAGAATGTACTATATAGAAACGTTACCAAACACTAATCAACACTGAGAGCAAAATTTACTGCTCTGACATCTGTAATTCTGCAGATTAAGTGTTCCTGAACTTAAGTTTCAGCTGTGAACTCCAAAAGTGAAAAGTTAAATGCATACACAGAAACTGAAGGGCCTGGCTTAAGATAGGTTTCTATATCCTGGACACTCAATCCAAACAGGAACCCTCTGCAGGTTGATCTTCAACATCCTTTCTGCTTTGTAGCATATTTCTACTGAGTTCAAGTTCCCATTTGCTACGATCCCACAATGCCCACAGAAGGAAGCACAGGCAGCAGACAGAGCTAGGGAGAGCTTGTGGTAGCAGAGAGGTGTGATAAAGCCCCAGAACACAAGTTCCACATTTTGGGGTTGATCAGAAGTCCAAGACACAAAGTACTGCACTTGCATGACAATAGCAGCTTTATCAAATACACAGGAGGCATCTCTTAACTAAGAGCTGAGGGAAAAGGCACAACACAGCACTGCTCATGCTACCAACATCTATTTCTTAATTCCACATCAGTTCAACAGCTTGATAGTAATAACACTAAAATACAACTGACATCACTGCCTGCACTTCCAAATAAAAGGCACCCAGAGCTTTGGGCATACTCCCAGGCATGCATTTCAACTGTTATCACTCTCAGTGCTTATTAAACTGAGAGTCAGCACCTGAGTAACCCATAATTATACTCAGGACATTCACTTGGGAGAAGTGCTTGGCAGTAAGTGCTTTATTTAGAGCATCTGAGATGACAGCTACTTAATGCACAGCCTCAACAAGGCCATGCTCTATCTGCCAAGCAGCACAGAAACAAAGTTCCCCTTTGCTCCTTCCTCCACTGAAAGGCCACAGGAGCTTCTCGTATCAGTGGTTTAAATGCCTGTATAAATTTCATCTAAAAGAGCTGTATAAAACCCCAAGATTCCCTGGAGAGACTTAATTTGTTGTCTTGTGCACAAAAAACACAGCTGCACAACAGCCAATACAGGGCAGGGTGTTTTAGGTTGGTAATGGCCAAGACAATCCTACAGTTTTTAATGCTACTCCATCCTCTGTCCCAGAGATCAACCAAAGCTGTTTAGCATCTTCACCACTAAAACATGCAGCAGGATTGAGTGTACCCTCAGCAAGTTTGCAGATGACTCCAAACTGAGTGGTGCAGTGTGACTGGCACGCCTGAGCAATAGATTGACATCCAGAGGCACTTGGACAAGCTGCAGAAGTGGACCCATGTGAACCTCATGAGGTTCAACAAGATCAAGTGCAAGGTCCTGTGCCTGGGCCAAGGCAATCACCAGCATCAATACAGGTTGAGGGATGAAGGGGCTGAGAGCAGGCCTGTGGAAGAGGACTTAGTGACACTGGTGGATGAAGTGGTGGACATGAGCTGGCAATGTGTGCCCACAGCCCAGGAGGCCAACCACACCCTGGGCCAAATCAAAGATGTGTGGCCAGCAGGTCAAGGGAAACTACTCTGACCCTCTCCTCTGGTGAGATCCCATCTGGAGTTCTGTCTCCAGCTCTGGAGTACCCCAGCACAAGACAGACATGGCAGAACAAGTGCCACAAAGATTATCAGAACACTGGAAGATTTCTCCTGTGAAGAAAGGCTAAGAGAGTTGGTGGTGATCAGCCTGTAGAAGAAAAGACTTTGGGGAAAACTTCTTGCAGCCTTTCAGTGTCGGGGAACCGCGGGAGACAAGCACAACATTTCAGTACCTACAGGGGGGTTATAAAAAAGAAAAGGGGCAATGACTTTAAACTACAAGAGGGTAGATTTAGACTTTATATAAGGAAGACAGTTTTTACAATAAGGGCAGTGCAAAAAGGAAAAATCAGGTTGCCTAAGAGATACAAGTCCCATCCCTGATGAAGATCACATTGCTCAGGGCTCAAAGCAATATCACCTAGTTAAAGCCAGCCCTGCTCATTGGAAGGGGACAGGACTAGATGACCTTTAAAGGTTCTTTCCAACCCAAACCATTCTATGAATCTAATGATGTATCTCAAACTAAGAGGAAACTGAGTGGTTTGTACTGAAATGGAAAGCACAGGGCTGAAGGGACATGAGCAGCACAGCTCCACAGGGATTAATTTTAGAAATAAATTACTTCAGGTATTTCTGTAATAAATTCCTATAACACACAGTTCTGTCAGTGCCCACGACAAAGAACAGTCACCTGTGATAACTGCAAGGCTGATCATGCCACACTGGAAACTACCACTGGGAAAGAAAAAAACAACCACCACCCCCCAGGCAAAATGAGAGTATGGCAGCTTATCAGTAACAACAGACACACTGACCCTGAAGGCTTGGATATGAAATACAGGACAAAACTCCAGGATCCCAAAGCCACAGTTAGAGATCTGAGACAACATCTTTGTGGGTGCCATGGACAGAGGCATTGAGTGCAACCTCAGCAAGTTTGCTGAGCACCCCAAGCTGTGTGGTGCAGCAGCCAGGCTGGGGGGCAGGGATGGCATCCAGAGGGAGCTGCACAGGCTGCAGAGGTGGGCACAAGCCAACCTCAGGAGCTTCAACAAGGCCAAGGGCAAGGTCCTGCAGCTGGGTTGAGGCAATGCCAAGCACAAATCCAGGTTGGGCAGGGAGTGGCTGGAGAGCAGCCCTGAGGAGAGGGACTTGGGGGTGCTGGTGGAGGAGAAGCTGAAGATGAGGCAGCAGTGTGCACTTGCAGGGCAGAAAGGCAAGCAGAGGCTGGGCTGCAGCAGGAGCAGTGTGGGCAGCAGGGCCAGGGAGGGGATTGTGCCCCTCTGCTGTGCTCTGCTGAGAGCCCACCTGGAGTAGTGCATCCAGTGCTGGAGCCCCTGGGACAAGAGGGATGTGGAGATGCTGGAGGTGTGCAGAGAAGGGCCCCAAGGATGCTGAGAGGGCTGCAGCAGCTCTGCTGTGAGCACAGCCTGAAAGAATTGGGGCTGTGCAGGCTGAAGAAGAGGAGGCTCCCAGGGGACCTTCTGGTGGCCTTGCAGGATCTGAAGTGGGCTACAGAAAAGCTGGGGAGGGACTTTTGAGGCTGTGAGGGAGTGCCAGGACTAGGGGGAATGGAGCAAAGGTGGAGGTGGGGAGATTGAGGCTGGAGGTGAGGAGGAAGTTGTTGAGCATGAGAGTGGTGAGAGGCTGGAATGGGTTGCCCCTGCAGGGAGGTGTTTGTGGCCAGATCCCTGGAGGTGTTTTTGGCCAGGCTGGCAGAGGCTGTGGGCAGCCTGCTCTAGGGTAGGGTGTCCCTGGGCATGGCAGAGGGGTTGGAACTGGCTGATCTTTGTGGTCTCTTCCAACCCTGACTGATTTTATGATTTTAAGAGAATAAGATCTACTAAACATTCCCAAGCCTTTAAGATGAGAAAACACTAATGACAGGATGACTAATATCTATCCTCACAATGAAGTCATGGGAGACAGAAAATGCTGGGACATTTCAGGGTGTAAGTAAAGATGCACAGTCCTACTTATGTTTGAGGAAATTTATTCCAACCTGGAACAGCAGAGAATGAGCCATGCAGAGCAGAGCAGAGAACTGCCATGGAGCAGAGCACCTTTTACAAGTGAAGACTCCATTGCCATGTTTTCTCTCCCTAGATAAACGAGGGTACAGAATGTTAAGGGCTGGAAGGGACCTCTAGAAATCAAGTCCAATCCTCCTGCCAAAGTAGGATTACCTAGAGCAGACCACACAGGAATGCATCCAGGTGGGTTTGGAAAGTGCCCAGAGAAGGAGACTCCACAAACTCTCTGGGAAGCCTGCTCAAGTGTTGTTACCCTCACCATGAAGAATTTTCTCCTTATGTTGAGGTGTGCCAGCTTGTACCCATTGTTCCTGGTCTTAGCATTAAGCACCACCAAAAATAGACCTTAGAATAGAATCAGCCAGGTTGGAAGAGACCTCCAAGCTCATCCAGTCCAACCTAGCACTCAGCCCTAGCCAACGGCACTCAGTGCCCATCCAGGCTTTGCTTCAACACCTCCAGGGATGGGGACTCCACCACCAACCTGGGCAGCCCATTCCAATGCCAATCACTCTCTCTGGCAGGAACTTCCTAATAACATCCAGCCTGAACCTCCACCAACACAACTTGAGACTCTGTCCCCTCCTTCTGTTGCTGGGTGCCTGGGAGAAGAGCCCAAACCCCACCTAGATACAACCTTCCTTTAGGTAGTTGTAGAGAGCAATGAGCTCTGCCCTGAGCCTCCTCTTCTGCAGGCTGCACACCCCCAGCTCCCTCAGCCTCTCCTTCAGATTCTGGAAGGCCGCTGCAAGGTCTCCTGGCAGCCTTCTCTTCTCCAGGCTGCACAGCCCCAACTCTTTCAGCCTGTCCTCATAGCAGAGCTGCTGCAGCCCTCTCAGCTGCATCTTGGTGGCCTCCTCTGCACTGGCTCCACCACTTGCATGTGCTGCTTGTGCTGGGGGCTGCAGAGCTGCAGACAGTGCTGCAGGTGGGGTGTGAGGAGAGCAGAGCCAAGGGGCACAATCCCCTCCCTTGCCCTGCTGCCCACAGCTGCTCTTGCTGCAGCCCAGCACACAGTTGCTGTCTGGGCTGCACTCACACTGCAGCCTCATCTTGAGCTTTGCACCAGCCCAGACCCCCAGGTCCTGTTCCCCAGGGCTGCTTTCACGCTGGGGGCCCATCCCTGGAGGTGTTTACAGCCAGGCTGGACGAGGCTGTGGGCAGCCTGATCTAGGGTATGGTGTCCCTGGGCATGGCAGGGAGGCTGCAACTGGATGATCCTTGTGGTCACATCCAACCCTGACTGGCTCTATGATTTCTCACAGGGCTGTGTTCCAGGCCCCTCCCCAGCCTTGCTGCCCTCCTCTGGACACCGTCCAGCACCGCAGCATCTCTCTTGAATTGAGGAGCCCAGAGATGGACACAGCACTCAAGGTGTGTGCTGAGCAGTGCTGAGCACAGGGGCAGAAGAACCTCCCTGCTCCTGCTGCCCACACTGCTCCTGCTCCAGGCCAGGATGCCATGGGCTCTCTTGCCCACCTGGGCACACTTGACATCCATCCCTCAGGTATTTGTATCCATTAATAAGATTCTCAAGACTAAACAGCCCCAGGAAGGACAACTATGCCTTTCCATAAATAGATACGGGAACCATGACAAATATCAAGCAGAACAACTAAGTTAAAGGCAATAATGGTGCAACAGCTTGGCACAAAAATTAAGTTTAAGGTATCAGCTATCCTGAAGATGTACCTTTTACAGTTAAGGAAGTCCAGTTCTTAAGTCAGAGCACTTGCTGATACATTAGAACTGATGTATGATAGGCACAGAGTAGCACTTCAGCTCTCTGAATAAAGGGGAGAGAATGGTACTCAGATGTGCAGTCGCTATTAATTCTCTACCTACTACTAGCAGTTGCTACAGATAAGATGCTACCTTGATGACAAGTGATTAGTGGCTGAAGAGCAGCTCTGAGGAACAGGACCCGGCTGCAGTGTGCATACACAGCCCAGACAGCAACTGTGTGCTGGGCTGCAGCAAGAGCAGCTGTGGGCAGCAGGGCAAGGGAGGGGATTGTGCCCCTTGGCTCTGCTCTCCTCACACCCCACCTGCAGCACTGTCTGCAGCTCTGCAGTCCCCAGCACAAGCAGCACATGGAACTGCTGGAGAGAGTCCAGAGGAGGCCACCAAGATGCTGAGAGGGCTGCAGCAGCCCTGCTGTGAGTACAGGATGAGAGAGTTGGGGCTCTGCAGAAGAGAAGGCTTTGAGGAGACCTTATAGTAACCTTCCAGTATCTGAAGGGGGCTACAGGAAGGCTGGGGAGGGACT
>VWZI01013335.1:41103-52803 GCA_013396835.1 Psilopogon haemacephalus | reverse complement strand
AAAAAAAAAAAAAAAAAAAAAAAAAAAAAAAAGGAAGAAAGAAACCTTTAAAATCTCCTAGAAGTTTTACTACAAAGAAAGGCCTGAAGCCTGACACATGTGTTGTTTGGAGGGAGAGACCCAACCAGAGCTCTTTCTGAAAGCTGGTACTTGGTCCTAATTCAGAAGGAAGACCTGCTCTGCTGCCAGTTGCCAGGGAGACCAGAAGTACCATTCAGGCTCGGAAGGATCTTTTGTCTCAATCTCTGAAAAAGCTCTCACTGAGCATTTAAGGCCTTCTTCATTTTCTGTCATTTTAGGGGAGAAAAGTAGATGGAAATTTGTCATGGAAGGAAAAAAAACAAGCATCCAGAGGGCCAAATCATTTGCACAACAAGAACCACCTCAAAAGAAGAGCTCAACACCACCTTATACCCGAAAAAGGAAACAACTCCACTATAAAAGAAAATCTCCCTTCATAAAGCATGAGAGGCTAGTTAGAATACTGTTTCTTCTAACAAGAGGGCATAGAGGGCACACAGAAGAAGAAAATACTGCAAGGCTTCAAGTTTGCTACCATCAGAAGACCAAAAAAAACCCAAAAGCCACAGGAGCCAGAGATGAAGTAGGCATATTCTGCCCTTGATTTTCCTCATGTGTAAAACACATTTAGGACAGAAACAACACTTCCATTAAAAAAAAAAGTAACTATACAAAACCCCCCTGTGTCCTAGATCTTTCGTAAAACTTAATAAGCATCTGGTGATACAGCCAAAATAATTAGAAGGGTTTCCACAATCCCAGCCCTTCAGCACAAAAGAAAAAAGCTCTGTGCTTATTTGTATGAAAAATCTGATTAACTGTATCAGCTGCTCCCAGGAAAAAAAAGAAAGAGAACAAAATCCACCAAACCAAACCTTCATCTGACACTGCATAGAAAGCCACAAAAGTCATGGGCTGTATGGGTGGACAACTCACTGGGTAAGGAATTAGCTGGATGGTGGCACAGAGAGAGTGGTGATCAAGGGCACAATGTCCACCTGCAGACCAGTGCCAAGTGGCTCCCTCAGGGGTCAGTGCTGGGACCAGTGCTGTGCAACATCTTTGTCAGTGACCTGAGCAGAGGAATCAGTGCAGCCTCAGCAAGTGTGCAGCTGGCACCAAGCTGTGTGGCACAGGAGACTTGCTAGAGGGCAGGGATCCATCCAGAGGGAGCTGCACAGGCTGCAGAGCTGTGCCCAGGACAACCTCAGGGCATTCAACAAGGCCAAGTGGAAGGTCCTGCAGCTGGGTGGGTGCAATCCCAAGCACAACTCCAGGCTGGGTGGTGAGTGGCTGGAGAGCAGCCCTGAGGAACAGGACCTGGGGGTCTGGGGTGGTGCAAAGCTGAAGATGAGGCTGCAGTGTGAGTGCAGCCCAGACAGCAACTGTGTGCTGGGCTGCAGCAAGAGCAGCTGTGGGCAGCAGGGCAAGGGAGGGGATTGTGCCCCTTGGCTCTGCTCTCCTCACACCCCACCTGCAGCACTGTCTGCAGCTCTGCAGCCCCCAGCACAAGAAGGACATGGAACTGCTGGAGAGAGTCCAGAGGAGGGTCACGAAGATGCTCAGAGGGCTGCAGCAGCTCTGCTCTGAGGACAGGCTGAGGGAGTTGGGACTTTTCAGCCTGGAGAAGAGAAGGCTGCCAGGAGACCTTATAGTAACCTTCCAGTATCTGAAGGGGGCTACAGGAAGGCTGGGGAGGGACTGTTCACAAGGTCTTGTAATGACAGGACAAGGGGGAATGGGTTCAAACTGGCAGAGGGGAGATTTGAACAGGATGTTAGGAGGAAGTTGTTCACAGTGAGGGTGGTGAGACACTGGAACAGGTTGCCCAGGGAGGTTGTGGCTGCTCCCTCCCTGGAGGTGTTCAAGGCCAGTCTGAATGAGGTCTTGAGCATCCTAATCTAGTGGGAGGTGTCCCTGCCTATGGCACAGGGGGGTTGGAACTGGCTGAGCTTTGAGGTCTCTTCCAACCTAAACCATTCTATGATTCTATGCTGGAACTGCTCTGCTTATATTCCTGACAGTTACTCTGAAAGTGATGGTTGTGCCTGCATAAAGTTAGTTGAAAACGAGAGAAGCATTACCCTAAATGCACAGGCACTAAGCATTTACTTTTTTTTTTCCTACTTTTCAAATTTTGAGGGGGAAAAAAACCCAATTGAAAAACATTTGAGATGTCTAATGTCTTTCAGTTGTGATGCCTGTACACAGAGTACAGGCACAGATAGCTAAAACATCACTTATGTGAGACTGGAAAATGCATATACAGAAAGGGAAAGTCAGCAGATAACAACCACAAATTTTTTGTTGCTTATCCAAGAGGCCATTTGCAGGGATTTCACAGTACAAGTCATACTCTGGTTTACAACTCAAGCAGCGCATTTAGACTACTCCAACACAGCTCTCCTAGGCCAAAACAGTACCAACCAACCAGAGGAAGTACTGAAAAACAAACCTTGCTTTCTTAACTGATAAACTTTTCTGCTGACAATAGTACCAGAAAAAAGCTTCACCACAAAGCTCTACTCTGCCACTCCATTGCCATTCTCAAATAAACAAACACAGGCAACTCCAAAGTGTTATAGAATCATAGAATAAATCTGGGTTGGAAGGGACCACAAGGATCAGCCAGTTCCACCCCTGCCATGCCCAGGGACACCCTACCCTACCCTAGAGCAGGCTGCCCACAGTGTTCTGCCAGCCTGGCCAAAAACACCTCCAGGGATCTGGCCCCAAACACCTCCCTGCAGGGGCAACCCATTCCAGCCTCTCACTACTTTCATGCTCAGGAACTTCCTCCTCACATCCAACCTGAATCTCCCCACCTCCAGCTTTGCTCCGTTAGTCCATATTGTCATTTTCTGAGTGAGAGCAACTTCAAAGCTTACCCAGAGTGCAAGCATCTGCAACATACCAGTTCTGCCATCTTAATTATAGAATCATAGAATGGTTTAGGTTGGAAGAAACCTCAAAGATCAGCCAGTTCCAACCCCCCTGTGCCATAGGCAGTGACACCTCCCACTAGAACAGGTCACTCAAAACCTCATCCAGCCTGGCCTTGAACACATCCAGGGAGGGAGCAGCCACAACCTCCCTGGGCAACCTGTGCCAGTGTCTCACCACCCTCACTGTGAAGAACTTCCTCCTAACATCCCGTTAAATCTCCCCTCAGCCAGTTTGAACCCATTCCTCCTTCTCATCTCATTACAATACCTCCCCAGCCCTCCTGTTGCCCCCTTCAGATACTGGAAGGTTGCTCTAAGGTCTCCTGGCAGCCTTCTCTTCTCCAGGCTGCACAGCCCCAACTCCCTCAGCCTGTCCTCACAGCAGAGCTGCTGCAGCCCTCTGAGCATTTTCATGGCCCTCCTCTGGACTCTCTCCAGCAGTTCCATGTCCTTCTTGTGCTGGGGGCTCCAGAACTGCACACAGTACTGCAGGTGTGGTGTGAGGAGAGCAGAGTAAAGGAGGAGAATCCCCTCCCTTGCCCTGCTGGTAATGCTTCTCTTAATGCAGCCCAGGACACCCAAATACATCATATTTCAGCTGCTAATTACAACTTAGAAGTTGTTTGTTTTTACAAGCCTTTCCAAGCAATCCTGTAAGCCAAGTTATTATTAACAAATTACAATATATTGTATCAGCAGAGTCAACAGTAACTCTGAGTTGGATGTCATGGCATTTTCTTAAAATACAAGAAGATTGTACTCACCATTTTCACTATGTCAGCATAAGCTGACTCAACAATGACTCCACGATTTGTTGAAACGTATTCAACCAGTTCGTTCAGCGTGGCTCTCTTAATTTCTTTGCTTTTCAGATCTGACACCGAGTCCATGAAGTCGAAGAGTATGCAACACTGTTGCAATTTCTGACAAAAAAGGTCCTGCTGTTCATTGAAAGTGGCATCTAGGAAAGAAACGAAAACAAACCCATGGGTATCAGGCTCCTACCGCGGGGAATTACAGGCTGCACAGCCAGGAAATTAATAGGAAACACTGCCAGAAGTGGAAAGGACATCTTTAAGAATGGCAGAAGGCAAGACCTGCCATTCACAGCTTGTGTTTCACACCAGAAAACAAAGAGCATAAAATATATCCACAGAAAATGAGTTCCTGAATTAACTTTATGTGAAGTTGGAGGAAGTTCCTGAGCATGAAAGTAGTGAGAGGCTGGAATGGGTTGCCCCTGCAGGGAGGTGTTTGGGGCCAGATCCCTGGAGGTGTTTTTGGCCAGGCTGGCAGAGGCTGTGGGCAGCCTGCTCTAGGGTAGGGTGTCCCTGGGCATGGCAGGGGGGTTGGGACTGCCTGATCCTTGTGGTCCCTTCCAACCCTGACTGATTCTATGAAGTGCAGGCATGAATAAGTACCAACTCTCCCTCACCAGAAGTCACATACATAAGCAGTGCATCATACTAACCTCCCATTCATCCGATTTGTCTCACTCTGCTCTCTAATCCCTTATTATGTAACCTGCTTAAAAGCTGTAAAATCTGCTTTGAAGGAACCTTGTCTTTTTACCCCAATGCAAAATACTTCGCATACTTCCAACATCATGTGATGAGTTGTTTCTCCTGAGAATCAATTCCAATATTTCTAAAGGATTAATTCTGAATGTTCAAGCTTTGCTCTAACTCCTTTACTGCAATCTGAGTCATGTAAGGTTTCCCAGCTTTTTTTTGGCTTATCAGGATGGATGTATTTGGCTAACTCAGCATTTTCAGCTTAGATTGAGTTTCTTTATCAGCTGATAAGAAAAATTACTCCCATTAGCATTAAGTGTGCTGGTTTGAACTAATTGGAGGATTTGAATGAGAAATTAGACTCTAGGCTGAGAGAGGAAAGCACTGCTGGTGCTACTGCACTCAGAGCTTTACTGAGAAAGAAAAAAAATTGTTTTAAGAGTTGTAACCCAAATATAGATAAGTCAGAGTGCTTCAGATCTCTTTGGGGCTGTGGCTGCTCTTGCATGGCTCTCTCTCCCTGCCTTTTGTAGCTGAATCTGAATAATTCCACTGACTTCTTTCCTACTGCTAACCCCCCTGGCTCATCTATCTCCACCGATCTGCTGCAGGAAACAGCTGGTGAGATAAGATTGGGGAAGGTGGTAGGGGTGGTTAGAGACCCCTCTTAGGGACTTTGCTCTCTGGGAGGGCTGTGGTGTTCCTGTATTAGCTTTTTACTGTATATATCTGTAAATGTCTGTCATACATTGTAAAAGTCTGCTTGTATATAGTGCTGAGCTGTAAATATAAAGCTTCATTTTTTAACTTCCAGTGTGCTGAGTCCCAGCCTGGGTTATTTCAAAGTGTGTGTGGGGGGCAGATAACTGCCAAACCACTACAATCTACCCTAGTCAATAGTTGTTAAGGCCTCTAAGTTTGCCAACATTTGCATACAGGAGAAGGTTAAGTTGACTGTCCAGAAATGGCCTTTGCAGCTTACTTGCTGAAATGCCTTGAATAAAGCTTCATGGCTTTCCCAAGGCTCCCCAGGATTTCCAAAGTTGTTCAGTACCTTTTATCACCTTTATGTGCTCTAGGAGCACTGTTACTATTTACCAGGAGGAGAGATGATTCTGTCAGCTTCACAACTGCATAAATACTCTTCAGTGCACAAAACATCCCTGTGATACAGTTCAGGAACTGGATTTTTGAGCTCTTTTTTTTTTCCCCCCTGAAGGCCCTTTAAGAACTGTAGGAACAATGATGGTTCTGGAATGGCATGTGAGTTTGTGAAGCATTCAAATAGTTATTACTGAGACTCTTCATATAGTAGAAAAGAGATGTGACTGATTAATTGGTCACCCTATATTGACTGCTTCTATTTGATATATGAGTTGTTACCTTGGTGTTGACCCTAGCTGATACCTTAGACTTCATGTTTGTGCCAAGCTGTTGCACCATTATGTTTTAACTTCATTGTTCTGCTTGTATATATCTGTAAATATCTGTTACACATTGTAAATATCTGCTTGTATATTGTGCATAGCTGAAAATATAAAGCTTCATTTATTAACTTCCAGCCAGCTGAGTCCTAGCTTGGGTTATTTCAAAGTGTGGGGGAGCAGCTAACTGTCCTAGTCTGGGTTATTTCAAAGTGGGGGGGGGGGGCAGCTAACTGCTAAACCACCACAGCATGCCACATTTTGAAAATTTCATACATCCTTACAATATTGCAGCTGTTCAAAAGTTCCATGATCACAAAAAAAAGCAGTCATACTTCTAACTGAAAAACTGCTTTAATGTGCCTTTCGTCCTTGTTTTCAATTGTTTCTTGAGGGTCTAAGCCACTCCAGGTCTAAGCATCACATCACCTATTTGGGATTTCAGCTGTTAAAAAAAAAAACAGTTTCCAATTTTATCTACAAATTTCCTCCTCTGAAGAACTTAAGGCATGTCTATACCCATATTGATAGCAGCACTAGCTTCATTTGGAGTCTGTAAGTTTAATCACTCAAACACCTGTGCCAGTCCCTCAAGTCTCTTACCAGAACACCTTCCACTTTGTGAGGGCAAAACCAACAGTCAAACAGTGACTTTAGCATTCAGTAATTGTCTCATAGAATTAGGGCCACAAAGATGATCAGAGGGCTGCAGCAGCTCTGCTCTGAGGACAGGCTGAGGGAGTTGGGGCTGTGCAGCCTGCAGAAGAGAAGGCTTCGAGGAGACCTTAGAGCAACCTTCCAGTATCTGAAGGGGGCTACAGAAAGGCTGGGGAGGGACTGTTCACAAGGTCTTGTAATGACAGGACAAGGGGGAATGGGTTCAAATTGGCGGAGGGGAGATTTAAACTGGATGTTAGGAGGAAGTTCTTCACAATGTGGGTGGTGAGACACTGGAACAGGTTGCCCAGGGAGGTTGTGGCTGCTCCCTCCCTGGAGGTGTTCAAGGCCAGGCTGGATGAGGTCTTGAGCAACCTGTTCTAGTGGGAGGTGTCCGTGCCTATGGCACAGGGGGGTTGGAACTGGCTGAGCTTTGAGGTCTCTTCCAACCTAAACCATTCTATGATTCTGTGATTCTAATTATTTAATTTCCATAAGCAAGAAGTAATTGTTAAAACACAACGAAAACAACCTCACTGCAATCCCAATCGTTCACTCTGCTCTGGAAGTTCAAACACCAGAATCCTGTACTGTACTCCCTTTCCCCAGCAGACAGTTATGATCCTATTAACTGAGCTTAACTTCAGCAAGCTTTAAAAAAAGCTAGCAATTGCTACTCCCCCAAAAGAACGATTCATATTTTTTTACTGCTCATTTGGCAATTTCAACCATTTTTCTTTGGAATAAAAACCTTTGCGAGATGCTCACTTCACGCAGATAACCACAAAGACAGGAAATGTTACGCTCTACAAGATAATGAACATCAGCTGTGAAAACATTTGTAAGTTACATAACACTTCAGCTCCCATCTTGTTATATCCTACAGCAGGCTGCATGAGCAAGTATTGTATCATAGCAACAAAGCAATAACAGTGACATGCTGAGGATAAAATCCAAACCCCCTAATTTAAGGAACCGACACAGAGGACAGCTTTTTTTGACATTAGCCCCAAGCTGATAGCCAGATTCAAGCAGAAGTCAAACCCACTCTTGTTTTCCCTTGCTACAGATCTAACTATAGCCCACGTTAGAAAAGCCCAGCAGCGAGGCACAGCTAATGAAATGTGTTTAGTTGATGCTCAATAAATTATCATTAACAAAAAATTGCCTCCAAGTATTAGAAACCAGCAGACAGCATCTTAATGCTAACAGTGGATAAAACAGACTAAAGACCCAAGGTTAAAAGCAAGTAATAAGAACTGTTCAGACAAAAAATCAAATCACTTATGACCTTCCCTCGAATATATATATTTAAAAATCTCTGTATCAGCCAACTTTAGCTAGACATTAGGGTGAGATCACATCTCTCCTGCAAAGCATCACCAGCCCATTTAATTAGCCATCTGACTTACCTCAATTAAACCTGCTTTCTTAGATGAGAAACCTACCCTTTAATCTGTTTTGTTACTCTTCCTTAAAACCAACACAAAGGAAGTACTCTTCTACATGCACACCCATCTTCCCTGCTCACAAGGGGAATTACAACAAAATACATCTGCAGCAGATGTAAACTGCGTGCAGAGTAATAAACAAGGCAGTAAGAAAAACCTGATCTGTTTTATCAGCACTACCTGTCCTCATGCACTCAACCCCTGCCACCAGAATTGCACCAATGCTGGTGCAATTTTGCTAGTTTAACAATCTGTGGCACAATGTTAAATCTGTGGCAGCTTTGCTAGTTTAACAATCTGTGGCACAATGTTAAAACCAGTTCCAAGTCATTATCTATCAAGACACACAGCACCCAGCTCACGTTCAAGACTTAGGGTATTTGAGGAAAAGCAATTATATCACAGAAGATAATGTAGGTTCAGAGGAGACAATAGATGCATCAATAAAATAAAATAATGACAGGATGTGTTTTGAAAGGAAGGGGAAGAGAAAGAAAAAAATTAAAATGAAGCCTGAATTCTATTACCAGCCTGTTCCTGCACTGCTACATCTTCTTGTAAAGACACTTTGGAGGGAGAGAGGGGAGAAAAGAAAAAAAGAGGGGGGAAGGAGACAAAACATGAAGGAGCCTAAAGTAGGAATAAAAGAACAAAGGCATTTAATGACAGGATCACAGCATGTCAGGGGTTGGAAAGGACCCAAGGAGATCTTCGAGTCCAACCCCCCTGCCAGGGCAGAACCACAGAGTCTAGCTTAGGTCACACAGGAACACATCTAGACAGGCCTTGGAAGTCTCCAGAGGAGACTCCACAACCTCTCTGGGCAGCTTGTGCCACTGCTCTGGGACCCTTCCAGGCAAGAAGTTCCCTCTTGTGTTGAGCTGCAACCTCCTGTGCTGCAACTTATACCCACTGCTCCTTGTGCTGTTCACAGGGAGCATTCCTTTTTAGAAGAGTGTAAAGATTCATAAGTTAAACTCCACATCAGAAAATTATCTCTGTAACATCTGATCCCTGTGATCAAAATGCAATTGCCTCAACTTTGTTTTCTAGAGGCTATTTAACAGAAGTGTGGTTTAGGAAATTCAAAGTCTACTATCACATTCTTTGAAAGGTTGGTTGCACTTTGATCTCACGTTCCTGAGAAGGTAGGGAAGGGATTTAAAGCAACTGCAGAAAGCCAACTCTTAAATGAGGCATGATGTCAAAAACCCTAAAGACAAAAATCTCCATTCAACACCAAAAGCATTATTATAAATTATGATCTACTTGAACTATGACTAAGGATATTTATTGCCTTAGGACATTTCCACTATAGCTGGTAAAAATGGTTTTAACTGGTGAAAATAGATCATGGCACTTCATAACACTGAAATTCTCAAGCCATTTCTGCCATGTATAGAAACCTGATCACTACAGACAGTAGCCACAATATCAAAGAACAGTTAGGAACAAGTGACTTGAACGTTTCACTGAATCACCAAAATGTCCAGGGCTGGAAGGGACCTCCAAAGCTCATCCACTCCAATCCCCCTGCCAGAGCAGGATCTCCTAGACCGGATCACACAGAAATGCATCCAGGCAGGTTTGCAGTATCTCCAGAGAGGGAGACTCCACAACCTCCCTGGGCAGCCTGTCCCAGGGTTCTGTCACCCTCACAGGGAAAACATTCCTCCTCATGTTTACATGAAACTTCCTGTGCCTCAGCTCCCACCCAGTGCCCCTTGTGCTGTCCCTGGGCATCACCCAGCAAAGCTGGCTCCAGCCTCCTGCCACTCACCTGCACACATTGGAAACCATTGCTGAGGTTACCTCTCAGGCTCCTCTTCTCTCAGCAGCACAGCCCCAGCTCCCTCAGGCTCTCCTCCTAACAGAGCTCTTCCATTCCCTTCAGCATCTTTGTGGCTCTGTGCTGGACTCTCTCAAGCACTTCTTTGTCCCTCTTCAACTGGGGGGCCCAGAACTGGACACAGTACTCCAGATGTGGAGTTCCTACTGAG
The DNA here is from genome assembly GCA_013396835.1 of Psilopogon haemacephalus. NCBI lineage: Eukaryota > Metazoa > Chordata > Aves > Piciformes > Megalaimidae > Psilopogon > Psilopogon haemacephalus. The sequence goes on along the minus strand of VWZI01013335.1, from coordinate 42,791 downwards.
CCAAAGTTGTTAAATGTAGGAACTGTGTAATTGGGCAAATTTGTCTCTAAGTCAAATGCTTTCAAATTTATAAGGTCATCAATTGAAGATTAAGCTTGGACTACTGAGTAAATATTAAAAGTATGCTTCCAGGTTCTCATAAGTCTACCTCTGCAGCCTGACAGGCAGCAAAATAGTTGACTGACAATGAAAATGAGAGTGGTCTCTCCTCCCCCTACCCCCTTTCCATTTATTCCTCTCTTCTCCTCTGCTCCCAGTCACATCCATCCCTCAATACTGGCTCTGGAACCTGTCAGACTCTTCTGTGAGCTGCTTTAACTCAATAACATGGCCATATTAGTGAGGCTAAATGGCTTCTGCAGGGGCCAGATGTGCATCAGCTCCAGCATGAGATTAGTAGTGGGAACAGAAACTCCTTTCAGCTGCAGCGAGCTGTTATGTTAGTCTACCATCTCCTTTAGAACCACATCATCCAACCACTGAGGTGTGAGATAACTGAAATAATTCTACCTACACATTAAGGTAGCTACTACTTTGAAGAATACATTTTGTTGGAATCCTTCTGTTTCTGGTTTTTGTTTTTTTTTTTGGGAGGGGATGGGTGGGCTGGGGTTTTGTTTGCTTAGAAAGCTCCTTCCTCAAGAAAAATACAGCCCCTGTAAAATCTCACAGTATGCTTGGCTATGTTGGTAGCCTCTAACATTCACCACTAATTCCATACACCTGTAAAGTAAGTTCCTACACTTCCAGCTTTTGGTATCTCAGCAGCCCAAGTGACACTGGTGAGGCTACTCAGGTAAGCACTGGGTACCCAAGGAATCTGGTCATCAGTATTTTCAGGTTTTCCACACAGAAAAACTTTGCCTGTTTCTTAACAGACTAGGGCTGTACATTGGCACACACCCCCATGCCCACTCCATTCAGAGTTCCACTGCAGTGGAACACTGAGTTTTCAAATTACCTATAACCACCAAGTCTAGAGGTGTTGCTGGGTCTCTGAAGGGATTGGATTCTTTGCATAACCTCAGAGAACAGATCTCTGACTTTCCAGATCACCTAAGGGAGTCAGAACAACACACCCAAGATGCCAACCAGCTCCCCTATACAGTAAAAAGGTTTGCTTGCTAGAGAAAGGAGGTTTGGAAGGTGACAAAGTGGAATGATGTTCTCAAATCCAGCACTACAAGGAAATTCATGCTACATGTAGGAGATAACCAAAACAAATACTTAGGAGGTTTGGATGGTGATCAAGTAGAATGATGTTCTCAAATACAGTGCTACAAGGAAATTCATGCTACATATAGGAGATAACCAAAACAAATACTTGGGAGGTTTGGAAGGTGACAAAGTAGAATCAGCATCTCAAATACAGTGCTACAAGGAAATTCATGCTACATATAGGAGGTAACCAAAACAAAGACTTGGGAGGTTTGGAAGGTGAAAAAGTAAAATGATGTTCTCAAATCCAGCACTACAAGGAAATTCATGCTACATATAGGAGGTAACCAAAACAAATACTTGGGAGGTTTGGATGGTGACAAAGTAAAATGATGTTCTCAAATCCAGCACTACAAGGAAATTCATGCTACATATAGGAGATAACCAAAACAAATACTTGGGAGGTTTGGAAGGTGACAAAGTAGAATCAGCATCTCAAATACAGTGCTACAAGGAAATTCATGCTACAT
>VWZI01013335.1:7242-28469 GCA_013396835.1 Psilopogon haemacephalus | reverse complement strand
TTTAAATACAATAAAATTGACACTCTGCTGAATAACACACTGAGGAAGCCTGCTAACATAAAATAAATTAGTAGCTTGCTTCCCTTGTGTATCCTGACACCAGTCATATTTTGCCAAGCATTCACAGAAAAATGACAGATATCTTCACACACCATGAGAAATCGAATGTTAATGACAACACAATCCTGCTGCCCCTCCTCTCAGCCTCACTCCTCCAACAAAACCTGCAAAAAGAAGTACCTGCTGTCTGGGAGCGACACCTACTAGTCACAGGTATATTTCGTCTCCTAGCAGTGATGAAATATGCAGCCAAATTAAGGAACTTGCTAATACACGGCAGCAGCAGAACTAACTCCAGTAGTTTTGAGATTACCTGCCTATAAGCCTTCAAATAACACAACTATGAACGTGTGTTACCCAGTCTGATCTGCCCAGTTCAGTGGCAAACGAGTCTCTAGACAACTGGGGAAGAAAAAAACCAACAAAACACCAACCCAAAACAAACCAAAACCAAAGCACTATCTACCTAGGAAGGGACTTTTTAAAGTAGATGGGCAAATATCATTTTTCTTCTAGAATGTCTCTCCCTCCAATAAAATAGCTTTTAGGCCAGTTTGACAAACCAATTGGTAAGTTTTAGAAACTGTTTGGTTTACAATATTTTTTCTTAGAAGTGCTAAAACCAATTGGTAAGTTTTAGAAACTGTTTGGTTTACAATATTTTTTCTTAGAAGTGCTAAAACAGTAACTGTGACTAAGATCACTTTACAGTAGCATAATATCAAACTGCTTTTTCAACCACAAAACACTAGTTTTCTCCCAATACAGGCTTAGAAAAAAATCTTGCATTTAACCACTTATTTTAAGGTATCTGGAAAAGCAAAAAAAAATCTTCACCTAATTTTTGTAAATGTATGCTGAGCACCTTGAGGTAGGCATCAGTATAATGATTATATTTTCCTTTTACAGCCCCTCCCTGGGAGCAGCAGCTACTACTCAGTATGTGATGCTGCACACCAACAGCATCACGACTAAATTCCATATTAGCTTTAAAGAATAAAGCAAAGCTTCATCCTCAAGACATATGTGATTATAAAAATTAGCTATAGGAAATTATACATTTGCAGAAAGAGCAACCACTTACTAGAAGTTTTTTGGGTTAGGGGTCAGGGATGGTTAAAGAGAGGAAGGGAGAGAGGGAGCCTCAAGTTTAAGAGAAATCATCCTATGCCCATTGCTACATTCAGAACCAACCTAACGTGACAAATCCAAGGGAGAAGGTACACAGAAGAGGCTACCCAACTTTCTGCTAAGTGGCTTGTTGGGATACTGTAACTCACACAAGTATATTCTGCCCACAATTTATGTTCCAAAGCAGCTTTGGAGGGCAAGTCTTTGAAAATTACTTCTGTCTTTATGCTTTTAAACAACTATAAAACTCTGCATAACTGAAGAAATTCCTCCAACAGTTTATAGGCTCAAACGTCCAAACATCTGAGTTGTTGATGCCCCACAAAATTTCTGTGTTGTTAAGTAAAAAGCTGTAAAATCACACTCACAAAGTTGTCAGACATAGCCATAAAAACTTTAAATTTTAACATCGAAGCCCCATCTCAGCAAAGAATGTAAATTGGGACATTTTGCTGATTTAAGCTGGAATTGGTCCCTTCATGAAGCTTGCATATTTAACTGTTTGCTGGACCAGGACTCAAACTTTCTGAAGTCTGCCACCTATATGCAAGATTCACCAAGTGCTTTTACAAGGTTTCAAACACTGCTTTACAAAAATTATCTCCAAGGAACATACACACTGTCTTAAGCAGCCTGTCAACAGCAAAAACTCAATCTTGATTTCAAGCAAATCACTCTGGTTATAAGCTCAAGCCAAACCACTGTACCAAGACAGGACACAGCTTCACAAAAAAAAAACCCCAACCTAAGCAACAACAACATCCCTGATGTTGTTAAAATTAACACTTGGGGCCACTGCAACACATATGCAATAAAATACATCCTGCCTTGTTACCCTTTCTGCCTAAACTTGTTTCATAACATTTCTGCTAATAGCCAATTTTATGGCTCATGAGCAAAATGCCTTTTAAGTATTACAGGCACAGTTGTCAAAGCTACAAAAATCAAGCAGGACAAATTACTCCCAGATATTAAGTTATCTGTATTTAATTTATATTTTGCCTATTTGCCTGCAAATCATCAGTGATTTTTTTTTCCCCCCATCATACGATGCAGCTTCAAAAATCCTTAAACACCACTAGTGGAAGTGAAATTAATATGCTGGGTCATGTTAATGCAATTTCTCTCCCTTATTACGAAAATATTTTAGAGGTAAGTGAAAAATAAGTTTATGCTAGCTACTAACTTCTTTTACTACTATTATATTTGAAAGAACAAATGTACAGAAACACTAACGTTCAAAAGGTGTGGAAAGTTACAATTAACTTTAAAAAAAAAACTTTTTTTTTTTAGTCTCTTAAGATTTTAGTCCTCCAGTGCAAGGGCTAAACCCTTTGCTATGTCTTTTAATGTCAGCCATGCCAACATCTGCAGTTCTCATTCACTTGTGAGCTACTGCACGCAGCACTACGCAGCAGGTCTCTTAAAATAAGGCAGGCAAAACAGCACTCAGACAATGTCCAAAAGCGACGAGGAGGAAACAATGAGCCAAAAGCAAACTCTCTCCCGTAACTCAGGATACTATGTCAGAGTTCCTCTTTGCAAAATTGCCCCGTGGGAGGAGCCACCACTCACTCCAAGGTTTTCCTGCTGTTACCTGCGCTCCTAAACTCAACTCGATCGTCTACGTTTTCAGCGGTGAGTCCTCAAGAAGCAGACCTGCCCTTATTCCTGAATTGCCCAGAAAAGGGGGGTGGCAAGTTAATCCCCAGGACAGCAAGCAAGAACCGACCCATACTACACTTGTCTGTGTCAGCAGAAGGAACGAGCCCATTCGCACGCAGAATTACTCCCGCAGGATCCCTTCCCTGGAAAGCACAAAGCAGCACACGGCAGAGGGACGGAGGGTGCGGGGCACGGGACGGGGCAGCGCCCGGCAGGCAAGCGGCGTCAACAAAAGGCAGCCCCGGGCGGCCAAGGGCACCGGCACCTGTAAGCGGAGGGGTGTGCGAGGAGGGGGGAAGCGGAGAGGAGTACCTTTGAGCTGGGGCAGCGGCGAGAGCTCCACCTGGCTGCTCTGGCTGCGGAACTGCGAGGAGCCCTGCGAGCGCTTCTGCCTCTGAGCCTTGCGCACCGATTTCCGTGTGAAGCCATCCACTTTCTCCGCGGCAGAGATGGCCGCCGACATGGCTGGGCGGTGAGGCGGCGCAGGGGGACGGCGCTCTCCAGAAGCATATATTAAAGCGGAGGGAAAAGCGGGCGGGCAAAAACGGGGCTTAAAAAAAAAATCTGAAAATCCAAAACCAAGTCCTCCCTGCCCTCTCCCCCGCCCGCGTACACCAACACACCGACGGGAGAGCCGGCGCGGGCTGCCGGACGCCGGAGAAGCTCCTGGCTACGGGCCGCCACCTCGCCCCCCAGTTCCTGCTTCCCTCGCCGTTTCCTCTCCGTATGGAGCCAGCTGCCGGGAAGGAGGGGGAGAGCGGCGGCCAGGGGGGGAGCGGAAGAAGGGGAGGAAGAAAGGGAAAAACAAACAAACAAACCCAGCGTCAACTCTGCCCGGCAGGGCGGGCGGGCGCCAAACTTTCGGCGGCGGGAGGACAGGGCTCCCGCTCTCCTCAGGGCAGGAGCGATGCGGGGCGACGCCAGTCGCCACGGGCCGGGCTCCACAGAACCGCTGCCCTGTTCCCGCCTCCTTCGGTCCGCGTCTCTCCTCACTCGGGCTTCCCTACGCCAGCCCACGCCGAGCCTCCTGTCATCGGCCGGACTCGCCCCTGGGCCGAGCTCGCCGGGGAGGCGCTTTCCACTCCCCGTTCCCTAGTCCCTCGCTTCCACACACGCCCCTTCTCCGCCTTCAGCCACCGCCGGGCGCTCCCCGCGCCTCCGCCGTCATCCTGTTCCCTCCCGCTTCACCGGAGGCCGCCACAAGTCTGTCCGCTCGCCGCAGCTCCGCCACCAAAACCCCTAACACGGCTCGGGAGCGGCCGCACAACTTGGGGAAGAGCAGCGGAGTTGAGCCAAGGGGGGAAATGGGCGGGGCCGTAGCAACGGCGGTAGGGGCGAGTGGCGCTGCCGTTGCTGACGGCGCTATGTGATTGACGGCGCCGCTAGCCAATGAAAAGGCAAGATGGTAGAACAACCTCTTTCCCTCCTCCGCGAAGGGTCGAGGTGGGGGACGCGGGAGTCGAGCCGAGCACCGCGACCGCATGATTGACAAGAGGCCCAACCAACCGAGAGGGCTGGAGCTGAGGTGGGTGGGGTTCTCCTGGCCGCCGTGCAGCCGGCGGGAAGGGGAAGGCGTACCCCTGGAGGGTGGGGCGCGCACTGGCCAGTCGGTGTTGAGGGGCGGGTGGCCCGTCCTAGGAGCGGGAGAGCTAGAGGCAGCGGCCAAGTGCCGGAGCGGGGCTGTTGGGCGTGCAGCCCCGCTGTTACCGAGCCGCTCCGTCCGCGGCGGCCGTCTCTGGGGACGAAGGCCTTCTGCCCTTGCTGAACCCGAGCCCGCTCGCCGTTCCTTCTGTGGAGGCATGAGGCGCCGGGAGACTGGCGGGCGGGAGGAGACGCGGCCAGGGCCCAGGCTTGCTTCCCGCCGCAGTCGCCCTGCCTTGCCACGTTTGATTTGAGGGGCGAGGGGGTTGTGAGAAAGAAGAATGTGGCGGGACAGAGGGCAGGTGTCCTTGGGGCCGGGCAGTGAGCGCGCTAAGGGAGCGGCGTATCGCGGCTCGGGTGTCCCCTGTGGGGTGAGGGCTGCGGGACAGGGTAGGGCTGCCCTGCTAGTGAAGAGCTGCGGAGAGAGCTGGGGGCGCGCTCCCTGCTCTCTGCAAGCCGTTCCCCACCGGCGCCTTTAGCTGGAGATGCTGCTCATGGAAGGAGTGAGGCTTCCGTGAGCTGGGAGTCACGGCCAATGTGTTTTGCCATCCTCCAAGTGCTTCTGGCTTCTTTGCTTCTTTTTTAATTTTTTTAAAAATTTTTTTCCCCATCCTCCCGGCGCCTCAGCATTTTGGGTCTTCTTCACCTTCTCGGATTAATTTGACTCTCGGCAGCCTGTGTTTCCACGATGTTCACTTTTCCGCACTGAGTCACAGCCTCGTTTTGTAGGCTTGGAGGCACAGAAGTGCCTGAAACAAGAACGTGTCTCGCTGTGAAGGACAGGATATTTGCAGGGTGATCTTTACGTTTTGTGCAATTGGTGTGGCTCAGGCAGAAGTTAGGCTGTAAGAAATGTGACTGCTGCAGCGTGTGAAAATCGTGGTTGTGTGTGCAGTGCACGGCCGCGTTAAAGTGACTTTTGCTGAGTCCTCTTTCCATATATGAGTGACTCCTTTTGAACTGCAAGCGTGGGATGCCTTAGCTTGTAGTCACTCACGTAGAGGTAAGTTTTTTGCACGTCAGCACATTTCTTCTTACTGCATAGTTGTAGGCACCCGTTCAGCAAATAAGTATTTGTAGTATTTTAAATACACGCTCAGGTTTCAGTAGCAGTGGTAGGACATGAATGCCACATGCTTGTTAAATGCCTTCATGAGTGAGAGTTTAATCTTAAATGTAAAAACCATAAATCAAAGCCAAGTGTGCATTATAGTTTTATGTCGACATAAAGGGATGCATAGATGTGGTACTGAAGGGTATGGTTTAGCCCCAGCATTGATGGAGTTAGGTCATAGTTGGGCTCAGTGATCTGAAATGTCTGTTCCTACCACAGTGACTCAATAAAAGACGAGGCCTGCTCAACAGAAAATGCTACCTGTTGCCTTCTGTTCTTGTTTCCTTTGTCAGCACAAGCTCTACTATAAGGTATGATTACTTGTGCACCTCCTGCCTTTTCTGCTTTTGGTGAAATAATCTTTAGTATTTGGAAATAAAGGGACGGTAAGAGAATGCTTTGCTGCATACTTTAGAGTCAATTCTGGATGCAACACATCTAGAAATGGTAAGGGACAAGCACACCATGCTGTTACCTTTTTTTTTTGTGGACGTGTAGGCTTGTAAATTTTTTTTTTTTTTTAATTTACAAAGTCTGTTTTATGGTCAAAGTGACAACCTTTATGCACTTCTCATATTCATTGCAGTATAATAAATCCTTGTGTTGCTTATGTAGCTAATTCGCACTTCCCTCCGTGGCTACAGCTCCTAATGAGAGAATGCTAAGGCCCAGACTCTCCTGCCTGCCCTCCAACAGCTGTCATTTTCCTCTGCAACCATTTTTAGCATGTCACACTGCCCAGTGTGTTCTTTACACTGCTTGTTGGCTCAAAGCCTTGCTGCCTGTTCCCAGTTTGAAAGATTCTAACTTAATCAGTTGAATATTTTGGAATTTGTGGGTGGAAAGCCTTATATAAAGTCTAAGTAATGTAAAACAATTTTTTTGAGACTTCATAGTGTTTTGTTTAAGGTTAGTAGGCTCTGTGATGACTGCAGTGCTGTTTAAAACTGTGGTAAAAAATCTGTTGGCAGTTGACATTCATAATGCAAAGACCTCAGTAATAATGGGTGTCATCTTGCAGCGGTGGGATTTTCATGGCACTTGCACTGAAAACTATTTTCAGGCCATATCTTCATCTATCACTCATAAAAGAAACAGTGGGAAGTCTGAATCAGGCAAACAAAAAGAACCTGTTCTATTCTCTCAAGTAAATGAGAAGTATTTTTAGCTGCTGAGATTTCTTTTGTCTTTTTTTTTTTTTTTAATGTAACCCTTTTATTTCAGAAAAGAATCAGCAACATCTTTGTAGACCAGCTGCAATTTTCCAGGCTGAAATGGCAGTGTCTGAATTAAAGTACACTTGAAGTCAGTGGAAATTACCTGGACGCATGAAGCCTTTGGAATGTACAGGCCTGCAGGACCAGGGTTATTTAAAAAAAGATAAAAAGAAAGACAAGAAAGTGATAGCTCTGACTGGTAGTCTGAAATAGTTGTGTTCAAGAAGGCTGAAGGTTGCACTTCCTTGCTTTCTGCACATACAGCTTTCTACATCTGTCAGAGCTACTCTGAGACAGCTTCTGAACCCCCTGGTTTTAGAGTGTATTTAAAGGCACACAGTGATGATGCCAGGTTATGAGCTACTGGCTTCAAATTAAATCCATGGGAGTCCGAGATGCCCACAGAGAGTGCACTGTTGTTAATAGTAATTTCATACCAAATTATCCCCACTTTTAAATCGAAGAACTCAATATGCGTTGATTCTGCAGAACCTCAAATTTGGCTTGGGAGAAAGCTCATTGGCATTTATGATCATTATTCAAAACAGAGAAGCAACATTCTGGGAGAGTTGTAACTCAAAGTCATGTTTGCAGTCCTTATCATAATTCAATCACAGGGGCTTATAGCCTACAATTTCTCAGCATCTCCTTTGCTCCGGAGCACAACCTTTGGCAAGGTGAATGAGAACATGATGTGCCATTCACTTGCAAAATCCTGACCGATTCGGGAGCCTGGTGCTTTGAGTACCAGGTTGCCACTGAGTTTTTGCTACAGGAAGCTGGTTGGTTGTCAGCAGATGATGAGTTAACTGCAGCTCTGCTTTGCCATTCTTCTGTACAGCTGCTTAGAGGCCAAGTTGCCAGACTCTTGTCAGAGATGGGAAGAAATATTTTTAGCAAAGAGGATACCCTAAGTAGGTGAACCCTAATCTGGGGAGGCTTTAAGGAAAACCCATGTTGACTGCAGCCATGCTTGGTTTACTGCCATACCACCTCATTTCTTGGGGGGTGTTTCAACTAACTGACAATACTTGTTGGGCTAGGGCTGTGCACTTTCCATGCGTACTTGTCCATGGAATTGAGTTTATACACTTGGACTGCCCCAGTTAGACCAAGTGACCTATTCACACATTTTCAGGTTAAACTCTGTTTCCACATTGGGTTACTAGCACTGGCTAGTTGCTACCCATCAGAAGTGCTCCCTGGTCTTCTGCTATATAAATCTTTAGATAATGTAGCATTGTTTGTCTTAGGAACCACATGACAGACTCCTTCTGGAATAGGATTTGAAATTCTGTAACATGGAGAGTAGTTGGTGAGACCTTAGTAAGGGCCCTGAGTTCAGTTTCCTTTGGCATACCTATGAATGCATCATTCCAGTCTTTCCAGGCCAAAACTATGCGCGAGGGCATCTGCAGGCAAAGGATTGTTAAAACCAGCTCTGATTCACGTTGTTATTTTGAAAGCCTTTTAATTGAATGTTCTGTTAGACAATCCAAAGTGGCTGTGTTGCAAATACAAAATGTATTTTAAGCAGCTTGTGTACACAGGCACACCTACACTGAGTGTCAAAACTGGCAGTTCAATGATAGTGCATCCCAATTTAACTGCTGAATTCTGCCTCTGTCTTTGACTGCCATTTTGAGTGGGAAAAGTGCTATCCGAGAACTCGGCAGCAGTCTTTCTGGCTCAGTAAGATGCAAAGCATCCCTTAACGATACAGGTTTTCAACTAAGCTTTCAAAATCAGTTAGTATCTCTGCTGTTATGGCATTTCCTTAGCAAAAAAAAAGCTACAGAACATGAGCGTATGTGCATTTATTAATCTATCATCTGTGCTGAAGCTTTCTTTGCATTTTATATATAAAGTGGGGAAAGATCTTCGGCAAGAGGAGTGGATTTTAGTGTTTTAAAATATAACAAATGGCACTGAAATGCAAAAAAACCCAACCAAACCCCAGCCACTACTGCTAACAACAAACAACACTGCAGCCTTCCCTCTGGCACTTTGTAAGTGCTTTTGTCTGTGGCAAACAAGACCTTTGTAAATGCCAGCAAGTGCTATCCTCCGTGTTACAGTCTTCTGTAGAGATTGTTCAATATGGCACTTAGAAAATAAAAGGGAACTATTTGTGTTATGAAATACTCGCCTGTAAAAGTGGACACCTGGAAGCTTGAGTTCTTTCAGCCATAATTCTTAATGCCCAGTGAAGGGAATTAGACAAGAATGTTTATTCTGTCAGCTTCTCAGCAGGCTAAAAAGAATTACTGCATGCTAAGAATCAGCTGCTCTTGGAAACTTAATGAATGTGGCAGCCAGAAAAGCACAAAATGTGATTAAGAGATGTAAAACAGTTACATAGGCTGTCACGAAGAGATGTGAAGAGTGCTGGGAAACCTCTCCCTAAATGCAAGGTGGAAACAGTCTGCTGTACCAGAATTTCCAAGCACTTTCAGTGTACTTTCTGCACTTTACTTTCTGTAAAGAACTGGGTTTGCACCTGAAATTGTAATTCTAGTCCCTTGTAATTCTATTCTCCTTAGAAAATAATAGCAGAGAAGTATTATTTTTAAAATTTTCATCTGCCTGTGCTGTGATTTAGCAACTGGAAACAAAGAGCCAAGGCTGTCAAACAGCCAGTTCTATGCAGCCCACTAGCAAGTGGGCTGGCACCCATTGTCTGCACAGTTGTCCTGTCTAATAAGGCTCAATTTCATACTATACCTCCTCAGGGACATTTTTAAAACCGTTTTTTTGCAAGAGCAGAGTGAGAGCTATTAGTGAGGAGGAGTCTTAAATGTTGATCCATTATAATCGATCCTTCCACTCCCCACTTAATGAACAAAATCAAGTCACGTGCACTTGTGGACAGTAATTTGTCATAAAGTTTATACAGCTTTTGTGTGCACTTCTTTCACGTTTTCAAGTTTTTGTCAACTCTTTTGAGAACTACAAAAGAGACCTAAGAGACAGCTGTGGTTCTTAAGCAATGACGTGATGGAGCACGTCCAGAAAAGGGCCACAAGGATGCTCAGAGGGCTGCAGCAGCTCTGCTGTGAGCACAGCCTGAAAGAGTTGGGGCTGTGCAGGTTGCAGAAGAGGAGGCTCCCAGGGGACCTTCTGGTGGCCTTCCAGGATCTGAAGGGGGATACAAAAAAGCTGGGGAGGGACTTTTGAGGGTGTCAGGGAGTGCCAGGACTAGGGGGAATGGAGCAAAGCTGGAGGTGGGGAGATTGAGGCTGGAGGTGAGGAGGAAGTTGCTGAGCATGAGAGTGGTGAGAGGCTGGAATGGGTTGCCCCTGCAGGGACGTGATTGGGGCCAGATCCCTGGAGGTGTTTTTGGTCAGGCTGGCAGAGGCTGTGGGCAGCCTGCTCTAGGGTAGGGTGCCCCTGGGCATGGCAGGGGGGTTGGGACTGGCTGATCCTTGTGGTCCCTTCCAACCTCGATTGATTCTATGATTCTATGAACATGATCCCCAGAGCTAGGGAAAAAATATCAATAAGCAAGATCCAAGATAAAGTCATACATGTAGATGAGCACATAAAAGAGCTTGACAGGAGCTTTAGAGAGATATAAATAGTGTCTGTAAGTAATTTAATAGTTTGTCTTTTTGTTACATCCAAAAACACTTTTGGCAGCAGATTAAATAAGTGGGCTTATTGCTATTGAAGAAGTATATTGGGACTTACCAGCTTTGGGGAAATGTACTGCCCTCCCTAGAGAAATAGAGCCATAGTGGTTGGATTTAAGCAGCACAGTGATGCCTGTAGATGTGGTAAAGGCTGTGGCCCTTGTTAGACTGTGGCAGAAATGTGACATTCTAGGCGAAGCTGCCTCTCACAGGTCAGTGAGTAGAGCCAGATCGCAGCATTTCCCCTGGTTTTGCTGAAGGATGAAGCACCTCCAGTGACCTGACTTGCTCTCCTTCCAGTGGGTCTGCCACCACAAGTCACTAAGCGCAGACTGGGCAGCGAGCTCACTTAATCCTAGCCAGCCAACACATGAGCCACAGCCTGCATTTCGGTCTGTAAATTGTTCTTTTGTTTTGCAGGCTTTACTGAACACAGTTTTATTTCATGTGACTGTGCTATTTAGGGAGGAGTAAATATTGCCGGGGGTCTATTTAAAAAGGCCAATGACCTGGATTCTTTTCCATTTGAATTATCTCCAAGAGCCAGACATGTTTAACAAATGGGGCCCACCCCCCCCTCCTCGTTTCTGCAGATTGCAATAATTTATAATATCTTAGATCAACACCAACTAAAAAAAAAAAAAAAGGTTTTGAGGTAAATAACAATTCAGGTAGTAGGAATGTGATCAGACAATATGTGTCCTTGCCATTTTTTATCAGTTCCGTGCTGAATTACCAGTTATGATCATGGAGTGTTTTTAACCTCTGCATGTTTGCCTTTTCATACCGTTATTTCAGCTCATGACTCACGTTTGATATATGTATATTTTTTTTTTTACTTTTTTTTTTTTTCCAATTGTGTTTCCTCGTATTATAAATAAATAAGCAGGCAATTTTGTTTTCCAGAAAAGGAAGGTTTAAACAGAGCAAGTGTTCTTTCTGTTCCTGCAATCTAAGTAGCAGCACCGCTGCACGGCTTGAGAAACAGAAGGTTAAAAATTGCCAAGAAAATTGTGACATACAGAATCATAGAATGGTTTAGGTTGGAATAGACCTCAAAGATCATCCAGTTCCAACCCTCTGCCATAGGCAGGGACACCTCCCACTAGATCAGGTCGCTAAAGGACTCATCCAGCCTGGCCTTGAACACCTCCAGGGAGGGAGCAGCCACAACCTCCCTGGGCAACCTGTTCCAGTGTCTCACCACCCTCACTGCACTGCAAAGAACTTCCTCCTAACATCCAGTTTCAATCTCTCCTCTGCCACTTCAAACCCATTCCTCCTCGTCCTCTCATTACAAGACCTTGTCAACAGTCCCTTTCCCAAGCCTCCTGTAGGCCCCTTCAGATATTGAAGGCTACTCTAAGGTCTCCTGGCAACCTTCTCTTCTCCAGGCTGCACAGCCCCAGCTCCCTCAGCCTGTCCTCATAGCAGAGCTGCTGCAGCCCTCTGATCATCTTCGTGGCCCTCCTCTGGATTCTCTCCAGCAGTTCCATGTCCTTCTTGTGCTGGGGGCTCCAGAACTGCACACAGTACTCCAGGTGGGATCTGACGAGAGCAGAGTAAAGGGGAAGAATCCCCTCCCTTGCCCTGCTGGCAACATTGCTCTTAATTTTCACTTTCAAGAAAGAGCTTTTGAATGCAGACAGGTAGCCAATGTCAGGAATGATGCATACGTTTGAGTACTCTTAAAAGATTAGCAGGCTGTATTGTTTTTTAATGTATAGCATTTGTAACAGTAGAAAATTAATTGATCTCAGTATGTTTAATGGGCTCTAACCTGAAATGTTGCTGCAGACATACTTATCTTCACCCAGTCATGTTAAATCATAAAAAGATACTGTTTTTTATGCTGAACACCAAAGTTTGTGGGGTTTGTCATGCTGTTGTAAAGTACCCTGGCACAAGTGCAAAGCCACCTTCCAAACTCACAGCCTGCTTCTTCTCTGGAAAATGGAGCAAAGGATGGGATTCTGTGAGACCAAGGACATCATCTCATCTGACTGCACGTCATTAAAACCTTATCTTTACTGGGCAAGGAGCATGATGTAAATGATGAGCACATATTGGATGTTTTTCTGGTTCAAACCAGAGTGCCATGGAGTAGCTGTGCTATACGATTCACCTGAGCACTAATCCTGCTGCATTCCTGCTTGGAAAGTGCCAAGAAGCAATGGGGGAGTTTAGAATCCTAGAATGAGTCAGGGTTGGAAGGGAGCACAAGGATCAGCCAGTTCCAACCCCCCTGCCATGCCCAGGGACACCCTACCCTAGAGCAGGCTGCCCACAGCCTCTGCCAGCCTGACCAAAAACACCTCCAGGGATATGGCCCCAAACACCTCCCTGCAGGGGCAACCCATTCCAGCCTCTCACCACTCTCATGCTCAACAATTTCCTCCTCACCTCCAGCCTCAATCTCCCCACCTCCAGCTTTGCTCCATTCCCCCCAGTCCTGTCACTCACTCAGAGCCTAAAAAGTCCCTCCCCAGCTCTTTTGTAGCCCCCTTCAGATCCTGGAAGGCCACAAGAAGGTCCCTTGGGAGCCTCCTCTTCTGCAGCCTGCATAGCCCCAACTCTTTCAGGCTGTGCTCACAGCAGAGCTGCTGCAGCCCTCTGAACATCCTCGGGGCCCTTCTTTGCACACCTCCAGCATCTCCACATCCCTCTTGTCCCAGGGGCTCCAGCACTGGATGCACTACTCCAGGTGGGCTCTCAGCAGAGCACAGCAGAGGGGCACAATCACCTCCCTGGCCCTGCTGCCCACACTGCTCCTGCTGCAGCCCAGCCTCTGCTTGCCTTTCTGCCCTGCAAGTGCACACTGCTGCCTCATCTTCAGCTTCTCCTCCACCAGCACCCCCAAGTCCCTCTCCTCAGGGCTGCTCTCCAGCCACTCCCTGCCCAGCCTGCATTGGTGCTTGGCATTGCCCAGACCCAGCTGCAGGACCTTGCAGTTAGTCTTGTTGATCCTCCTGAGATTGTCTTGTGCCCACCGCTGCAGCCTGTGCAGGTCCCTCTGGATGCCATCTCTGCCCTCCAGTTTCTTTGTTGTGTTGTTGTCTTAGGAAAAACAGTTAGTTCAAGGTGTTGGAAAAAATACTCCGTCTTGCTAATCAAACCAATAGAAATTTGCATTGATATTTCTTCAAATGAAACAAAATTGAAGCCTTGGTTTTTTGGTTTTTGTTTTTTTTTTCCTGTGAATTAAATCTTTTTTGGAAGGTCTTCCCATCAAGCTCACCACAGTTACTTTGAACTTTGTGTTGTTATTGTCCCTTTTCAAACATCAAAGTAACTAGTAGGTTATTTCTCACTTGAAAGTGGCCCCATCCTTCCTGAGTGAGAACTGTTACTGCAAAATGAACCTCTGTCAGTGACACCTGCAGCATCCACTAAGATGAGCTGTGTAAGTCCTCTTTCATCCTGAGTTGTAACATATGTCTGTATTATTAAGCAAGAGTTTTCAGATTTTAACTCCAACCATCTTTCAAATTCAAATTAGCTAAACCCTAATTAGCCAGCACTGATGAGAACAGATAGTGATGATTACATATGCTACACCACTAGTCTGACTCTTAGTTAAAAAGCTTCCAGCTTTTAAGGAGAGAAAATAATTCAAACTATATTCTATCTCAACAGACCTTAGAACTTTCTGAGGTGAAGCAGAGTGATTATACTACCACCAAACACCTGCTGTAATTCCTTTCCAGATTATTTCTCACTGGTTAAAAAATCAAAACATAAAACAGACCTTAAAGGAAAAATAAGGCTAAACCATTTGGTGACATATGCTCTCATGCAGGGGTATGCTACAATCTTCTTTCATTCTCTTCTTCTTCTCCAAAGTGTTTTTTTGAGGCTATAAACCCACCAAAGCTGTCAAAGTTGCATTGAGTCCTTGAGTGACCTGTTCAAGTGGGAGGTGTCCCTGCCTACGGCGGGGTTTGGAACTGGATGAGCTTTGAGCTCCCTTACAACCTAAACCATTCTGTGATTCTATGATGACAATTATGCCATTAAGGGCCAACTCCTCCAATGAGCCAGGCTGGATATTGGGAAGTTCTTCACAGAGAGTGATTGGCATTGGAATGGGCTGCCCAGGGAGGTGGTGGAGTCCCCATCCCTGGAGGTGTTGAAGCAAAGCTTGGATGGGCACTGAGTGCCATTGGCTAGGGCTGGGTGCTAGGTTGGACTGTATGAGCTTGGAGGCCTCTTCCAACCTGGCTGATTCTATTCTTTTCTTTTCTATTCTATTCCATTCTATTCTATTCAATTCTAGGCTATTCTATGCTAATCTACAGTGGTCTGAGAGAAAAGTGGGATCATGTCTTGTTCAAATATCTTGTCAAGTATCATGGATTTTGTGGAAGTGAAGTGTTTGTAAGATATTAAAAATGTAAATATGCAGGAATGGATTTTTTTTTAAATTAAATTTTACTTCAAAATACCAATTTTTCTTTAAAAGTATAATTGAAGTGAGTGTATGGAAAGCAAATGTGTCTCGTTTCTTACGGAGCGGGTATGCAGCTAAAATACAAGTTGATCACTAAGTAGGGCTTGACCAAGTCTAGCTGAGAAGCATCCCTGCCCAGAGAAGGGGATTGGAGTAGATGGTCTTTGAGGTCCCTTCCAACCTAAACCATCCTGTGATTCTGTGACTGCTTCTCAAGGCAACTCATTAACTTGATCTCCCAGCCACATTTAAAAACACTAAATGTATACAGAGAGAAGACTGGATTAGGACTGTGCATATATACAGTCTTAAATATCTCTATTGGGTGTGTACCTTTTTATATTCTGAAGTATGTGTACTTCAGACCAGGATACTTCTACCTCTTTGATTGACTCTACTGGTTTGTGCTAGACAATCTTGCTAGGCTAACATCCACTTCCTTAGTCACTGCCTGTCTGATTGCTTCTAGCATCCTACCACTGTATTATGTTAAATGATAAATCTGTATTTAATTTTATCCTGTATGTTTTATTCTGGTTATTATGTTATGATTAATTGAGTTCAAGACAGTCCCTTGACTTGACAGAATGAAAGGATCTGCAGTATTCCTTCATACTGTGCTACTTTAGAAGCTCTTTGTTTGGTGATTTAATAATTGGCAGAGTTTGGTGTGAAGCCTCTATGCAGTCCAGATCTATGCAGTTCTTAGCACTAAATATCCCAAACCACTGGGTATACTTTACTGCACCCTTCTGCAGGTTAAGGACATGATGCATAAGGATTCTGTTCTGCTGTGAGCAGGATATCACACAAAATACTGGTTCCCAGCCTTTCTGTTGCTGACACCCATTGACATTCATTCCTTGTGTTGTGCCCTGCTGGTCTGCACATGCTGCATCCTTCCTCTCCTCCTTGCCTATTATCTTTATTCTGCTGCTTCTCTGCGGAGCTGCTGCTGTTGGTACTGCCTCCTCTCCCTTTTTCACCAAGGTGGTGTCCTGCTCTCCCACCACTTCCACCAGCTGCAGCCAAGATGATTTCTGGCACCATATGGGTCTGTCCTGAGTTTTCTCTGCCCAGACCTGACATGAGTGCTGCCAGATTTATAAGCCTGCTCCACACCTCACTGGTGTTGCATACATTCATTAGTTGGGAACCAGCGCAACAAAGTGGAGCACTGTGTCTGGGTCAGCTCTGCTTGTCAAACTAACAATGACTGAGAGGGCTTTCAGTAGAAAAATAAAGGCAATTATCTTTCCACAGCATGCATCACACTGTCACTGTATGCACTGCCTGCTTGCTACTCCACTGCTTCTGGAGGTCTCTTGTCTTCTGAGCAGCAGCTTAGAAACTTATAAAATAGGAGAGCATTGTGTGGCTTATTAACAATCAAGGACACAGATTACAGAATAGAATAGAATATAGAATAGAATAGAATAGAATAGAATAGAATAGAATAGAATAGAATAGAATAGAATAGAATAGAATAGAATAGAATAGAATCAGCCAGGTTGGAAGAGACTCATCCAGCCCAACCTAGCACCCAGCCCTAGCCAATGGCACTCAGTGCCCATCCAGGCTTTGCTTCAACACCTTCAGGGATGGGGACTCCACCACCTCCCTGGGCAGCCCATTCCAATGCCAATCACTGTCTCTGCCAACAACTTCCTCCTCACATCCAGCCTATGCCTTCTCCAGCACAACTTGAGGCTGTGTCCCCTCCTTCTGTTGCTGGTTGCCTGGGAGAAGAGCCCAACCCCACCTGGCTACAACCTCCCTTTAGATAGGTTAAAGACATTTAACATCACAAAATAGCATCAATGCACCTAAAGTGATACTTGATAAACTGTCATGGAAGATCCATGTCCTGGCTTTCCCAGGCGTGATCTCATGGTCCCCTTCCCTCTGCTGGGAGGAGGAGGCAGAGCACAGGGAGAAGCCAAAAGGCTTGGAGATAGCCACTTTGAGGGGCCAAGACTTGCCCAGACTTGTTCCTCCCAAATAAGGGCAAGCAAGCTCCTGACTTCCCCTACCATGGTCAGGTTTGGCAAGATGCCATTGTGGCTGGTGAATCTCTGTGGCCAAGGGGCCATGACATTCAGGCAAACAGCAAATAGGCTTCTGCCATCTGCCTGCTGCTGCTTTTGCTTTTGCCTGCTCTGTCCTTTATGCTCTGCTTTGCCTGCAACAACTTTCAAGACACCAACAGAGCTCCCTTCAGGTGTTTGGGTACTGCCTGATACTATTCTGTGAGTAAATATTCAAAGCCCCCCTGTAAGAAATTCTGTAACTAGGTTCTATTGTACCTTCTGCCTTAGCACCTGAAGGGAGACTCCTGAGTTCCCTAGGGAGCAAGCAGTATAATTGAAACCAAGAACCTCTTTCCAGTTTGATGTTTGTATTTGTTAGTTGTTTCCTAAGTGCCCTAGATTGCCTGTTCGCTGTGTGTATAAATATCCAAACCTTGCATTTCAAACATTGTCAATAAATGTTCTGTTGAGGTTTAATGTTAATAAACAGCTTCCATAGTTATTAACAATCTTCATCTGGATATCAAAATCAGCATCAATTATTAATTTTGCATAATTTGTAACATAGTGTAGGGAAAATAAGGCAGAGAAATGATAGATGTTCTTTCAACACAATTCTTGGCAAAACAGGATCTTCACTGATCCCTAAATGCTCCCTGCTGTTCTTATTTCAACAGTATTAACGGTGCTGTTTAACATCTTTGTCAGTGCCATGGGCAGAGGAATCAGTGCAGCCTCAGCAAGTGTGCAGCTGGCACCAAACTGTGTGGCACAGGAGACTTGCCGGAGGGCAGAGATCCATCCAGAGGGAGCTGCACAGGCTGCAGAGCTGTGCCCAGGACAACCTCATGAAATTCAACAAGGCAAAGTGTAAGGTCCTGCAGCTGGGTGGGTGCAATCCCAAGCACAACTCCAGGCTGGGTGGGGAATGGCTGAGAGCAGCCCTGAGGAACAGGACCTGGGGGTCTGGAGTGGTGCAAAGCTCAAGATGAGGCTGCAGTGTGAGTGCAGCCTGGANGGGCCCCGAGGATGCTCAGAGGGCTGCAGCAGCTCTGCTCTGAGCACAGGCTGAGGGAGTTGGGGCTGTGCAGCCTGGAGAAGAGAAGGCTGCCAGGAGACCTTAGAGCAACCTTCCAGTATCTGAAGGGGACCTACAGGAAGGCTGGGGAGGGACTGTTCACAAGGTCTTGTACTGACAGGACGAGGGGGAATGGGTTCAAACTGGCAGAGGGGAGATTGAAATGGGATGTGAGGAGGAAGTTCTTCACACTGAGGGTGGTGAGACACTGGAACAGGTTGCCCAGGGAGGTTGTGGCTGCTCCCTCCCTGGATGTGTTCAAGGCCAGGTTGGATGAGGTCTTGAGTGACCTGTTCTAGTGGGAGGTGTCCCTGCCTATGGCACAGGGGGGTTGGAACTGGATGATCTTTGAGGTCTCTTCCAACCTAAACCATTCTATGATTCTATTAGTTTAAAAAACAGATGCCATTGCACAGACCTTGTTACATTAACCTAAGAATGGTTGTTCTGAATCCTGTGTTTTCATGGCCGTTGACAAGCTTCGCTAGCAGGTTTGCTAAATGGGAGGAGGCTTTTTAGTCCTGTTGCTGTGCCCTGGATTTCTTGTGTCGCTTGCTTTTTATTCTGTCCGCATCAACGTCTGTACTGCACCATGTGTCAAGTGTCCTGCTGTGAAAGATACACCTGCTTTTCCACTGCACAAATTGAAGTGTTCAGGGAAAAAAAAGAAAGATGGGGATATAGTTAAAAGATGCCTCCCAGTTTTATTCCATACAGGCATGGCTGACTATTATTCTAGATCAGGCTAGTGGATAGCAGGTGGGATCACTTCTGACTTAGAATCATAGAATCAGGGTTGGAATCTCTACTGATGTTTAGAATCCTAGAGTGAGTCAGGGTTGGAAGGCACTACAAGGATCAGCCAGTCCCAACCCCCCCTGCCATGCCCAGGGACACCCTACCCTAGAGCAGGCTGCCCACAGCCTCTGCCAGCCTGGCCAAAAACACCTCCAGAGATCTGGCCCCAAACACCTCCCTGCAGGGGCAACCCATTCCAGCCTCTCACCACTCTCATGCTCAACAACTTCCTCCTCACCTCTAGTCTCAATCTCCCCACCTCCAGCTTTGCTCCATTCCCCCCAGTCCTGTCACTACCTGAGAGCCGTTGGTTAATAGTCACTGCATGTCCAGAGTAATGTAGAGAAGTTGCAATAAGAGCGTGCACATGATTTCTGTGGTTGAAGTGACTCGTTTTTACCTCCAAGTATGCATCCTAATTTAAAAAATAGTTTTCTGTCTTCAGCAATTTTTACCACAGAGGTTTCAGAGGATGTCATCCTGGACACCCCAGACTCCTTCCTTCTCTCTCCCTCCAGCTACAGGTTTTGGGCAGGAGGAAAGGAAGGCGCAGAACTGCTTCCCAGCCCTGTGGGCTTGAGGGACAGAGCAGCAGAGTGTCCTTTGGCACATGCAGAGGCTCCTGCCACCAGCCTGCCCAGGGACCTGAGCGCCCTGTTGGCCAAGTTATGTCACCCACTGTGTATTGGCAAATGAACATCTTGTCCAGAAAGGCATAAATAAGCAAGGGTAAAGGCATGAGGGTTCCTGCCTCAGAGGTTTCCTCCTGAGAGGTTCTTGCCTGAGAGGTTTCCCGTCTGAGAGGTTCCCTCCTGAGAAGTTTCTCGCCTGAGAGGGTTCCCTCCTGAGAGGTTCTCACCTAAGAGGTTTCCTGCCTCAGAGGTTTCTTGCCTGAGAGGTTCCCCTCTGAGAGGTTCCCTCCTGAGAGGTTTCTCGCCTGAGAGGTTCCTCTCTGAGAGGTTCCCTCCTGAGAGGTTCTCGCCTGAGAGGTTCCCCTCTGAGAGGTTCCCTTCTGAGAGGTTCTCGCCTGAGAGGTTCCCCTCTGAGAGGTTCCCTCCTGAGAGGTTTCCCTCCTGAGAGTTTCCCGCCTCAGAGGTTTCCCGCCTCAGAGGTTTTGCCTGAGAGGTTTTTGCCTGAGAGGTTTCCCTCCTGAGAGGTTCCCGCCTGAAAGGTTCTCTCTTGAGAGGTTCCTGCCTCAGAGGTTTTTGCCTGAGAGGTTTCCCTCCTGACAGGTTCCCGCCTGAAAGGTTCTCTCTTGAGAGGTTCCCGCCTCAGAGGTTCCCGCCTGGGAGGTTCCCTCCTGATAGGTTCCCGCCTGCAGGCTCCCCGTTTTGGGCCCGTCCCGGCTCTGACGGCTCCTGTCTTTTGCACGGCTCTTGGGTTGGTACTGTCGCTGCCTTTTGGACAGTCCCCACTCTGCACTACCCTGCAGCTCTGCATGCTCGGCAGGCCCTGGGTCCCTTGGCGACACCTGGACGCGGTAATCCCTGGGACAGCTGCCGGCCAGCTCCCTGCCTGGCTGTGTCCTGTGGAAGGGATGGGAGCAGCTCGGCTCTCCCTCGTCGCTGCTGGAGGCAGCGATCCCCACCCCTCGTGGTGAACACACATTTGAACCCCAGACTGAGCCTTTGGGATCCCATTGGGTATTATTTATAGTCCAACCAAGGCAGCCGCAGAGAGAAGGCAGCGAGGAGGCCACAGCCAGCAGCACCGTCCTCAACGCGGTGAGTCAGACCTTGCGCCCTTCATTCTCTCCTTAGCGAACTGTTAGCAGGGTAAAAGCTGTTTAGGGCTCAGCCTTTTCCCTTTTCTGACTTCCTAAATCTCTGAACTTGTCTGTAGCACCTTTTGAAGGTTATTCCCAATCAAATTGAAACCTGTTAATAGATTGAAAAATTAGTTCTGTATATAGATTAAGGTGGGGGGGAATAAAGTAAATCTGTAATTCCTGCCTCAGCCACATTAGCCCCCCTGCCCCTCACAGCAGATGTACAAATTCTTGGCTTTCTATTGAGGAAGTGTCTGCACTCTAGGCTCTGTTGTTGAATGTGTCACTGTCCACACATAGAGCTACTAAACACCTCCCTGCAGGGGCAACCCATTCCAGCCTCTCACCACTCTCATGCTCAGCAACTTCCTCCTCACCTCCAGTATGAATCTCCCCACCTCCAGCTTTGCTCCATTCCCCCAGTCTTCTCACTCCCTGATAGCCTCAAAAGTCCCTCCCCAGCTTTTCTGTAGCCCCCTTCAGATCCTGGAAGGCCACCAGAAGGTCCCCTGGGAGCCTCCTCTTCTGCAGCCTGCACAGCCCCAACTCTTTCAGGCTGTGCTCACAGCAGAGGAGCTGCAGCCCTCTCAGCATCCTCGGGCCCCTTCTCTGCACACCTCCAGCATCTTCGCATCCCTCATGT
>VWZI01013334.1:66598-99023 GCA_013396835.1 Psilopogon haemacephalus | reverse complement strand
TCCTGTTCCCGCTCGCCAGGCCGGCTGCCTCCAGTGCAGCGGTATCGCGGGGTGATGGCGAGGGGCGGTGGGGAGGGAAGGTGAGGCAAGAGGGCACCGCGGCACGGCACGGTTCGGTTCTCCTGCCCCGCGCCTCAGGGATAAATTTCCGCCGTCGTGCCCTGCCGGGGTAGCACTACGTTATCGGGAAGGGGTCGCGCCGCGCGGTTTTACCTCACGGCCTGTGTCTTCTCTCTGCAGAGTCCTCGGTGCCGCCTTTCCGTCGCTCGACAGGCCCGGAGGGGGCCCGAGGCGACGCAGGGGCCCCCCGGCAGCAGGTGAGGGCGGGGCGCGCGGCCGGCCGTGACGGGTCTGCGGGGACACGAGGACGTCACAGTGGCTACGCTGGTGTGGGGTGAGCGGGTGGCGGCTGCCTGGCAGCGCCCTGGTGAGGGCCTGGCCTGCACGGACGTCGTAGTGCAGTCCTGCTCGCTTTTGACGTTGTTTTTGACTCGCCGGCTGTGGACAGTTCTTTATTTGAAGTTCTGTACCGGCTCCCATGCCCCCAGTGTACGACCGACAGAAATGCAAACTACCTATGCATGCTTCCCTTACAGGGAAACGCAGCCTAATTTTTTCCCCCCGCGTAGCAGTTTTTTATTAGTAGTATGTGATGGATACTACCGAATAGTATTTGATAATGCCAATTAGTTTCCAAATAAAAATGCCAAATTAATTTGTAAACACTGTACTGTAGGGTCGGATCAACACTTTGTAGCACACTCCCACATAGTATGCACTACTTTTGAACTTCTATCAAAAATAAGCATGCCATTTTAATGAGAAATAACTGAAAACATTAATTGTTGTGTACATGTGCTTTTGTTTTTCTGACTACTCAGAAACTATTTTATTGTTCCGTAGGGTTTTCCTAATAGAAGAACAGGAAAAATGATTGATATTAAGGCTTGGGCTGAATACATCGTGGAGTGGGCTGCAAAGGACCCATACGGCTTTCTAACTACAGTGATTTTGGCCCTTACACCATTGTTCATAATAAGTGCAGCACTTTCATGGAAGCTTGCAAAAATGATTGAGGCCAGGGAGCGAGAGCAAAAGAAGAAACAAAAACGCCAAGAGAATATTGCAAAAGCCAAACGAACAAAGAAAGATTAAATGCGGGGGAAGGGGGAGGCCTTGTGCAACAAATCCACCTTTGAGATTAAACACGTGTACATTTTGTTGTTCCTGTTCTTTGATACTTGATCCTGTTACTTCTTAAGTATGAAATTTGATTCCTTTGATGTATTTTTTCTGCTGAGATGATTTGTGTTAAAACTCTGCCCAAGTGAATCCTGTTACAAACATTTAATCTACTACTTGGCATTCCAGTGCAGGTTTTCTAAATTTGCACAGGTGGCTTTGGGGATAGGATTTTTTTTTTTTTTTTCTTTGAGCTATGATTTAATAGGAATCTTAAAAACTGAGATTATGGTGGAAACGTGAATTGAAAACTGGAATACAGAAAGGCAGGTTTTGGTATACCTTCAGCAAAGAAGGAGAAATAAACCAGCTACAGTTACTGATTTTCTTTAAGGACACAGCCTATGATGCTGGTGTCTGTTCAGCTGTGTGCCTGGGTGCTGGGGCTGCTGAAACCTCGAGTGGTGGGGCTTGTCTGCAAAAAGTTACCTTTTCCTCTTTTCTGAACTAGCAACCATCATGTCTTTTAATTCAGCCCAAACTCTAGGAAGCTGAATTCTTGTTCTTGGTACCCTCATATATATTAATCCTCTTGTGTTGTACAAAATACACTACTATATTTGGTTTTCCCTAGTGATCACCTGAACACTCCACCTGTAACTAATTTGTTTCTCCCTTTAGAAACTTTTTTTTTTTTAATGCTGTGAAGAACAGAACAGCCATAAATGGGGTGAGACCAATGGTCCAGGTGGCCTAGTGTCCTGGCAAACTATAGCAGGTGGCTGTAGGAGAATACAGGATGTACATGTTGGTGCCGGTCATGCTTCTCATCATTTGCCTATGCTTGATTCAGGACCTTCTGAGTTGAGGCAGTGTCTTTGTTCTTCTGGCGCGTGAAACTCTGCTGCCTTCCAGGATGCAAAATGCTAGCATGCTGGAAAAAGTCTGAGTGAGGTTTGTGTTGTAAATACGCCAAAATTACTGAATTCCTATTAATGTTTTTCTAACAGGGTGATCAATTTTTCAAAGCCTAACTTTTATTAACAGTATAGGTCCAAAAGCTTGTGTCATTCATCAAGGTTTTTCAGATTTGACATATTTCTAAGCATCAACAGAGCTGTGCTTTGTAGCAACTTGTCCTGTTTAAAAATAAAACCTTGAATCACTGTTGTTCAAATGAGGAGATGTAGGACTAGTTTGCTAGAACAGAAGTGGAGTCTTAATAAACAATAAATGTTGATGCTCCCCTTCTGTTGCTCAAAGCAAGCATTACTAGAATACAACATTTTGGCATTTTGTAACTATATGGGGATAAATCTTCATATTTTGTATGAAATATTGTGAAATGTGCTTGTGTTCCATCTTTGGTACCATTGTAGTGTAAAACATGTAGAAGAGAACTGGTGAAAGATGCAATGCACAAATAAATTTGATACTTTTTTTTTTTCAAAAAGTGATGTAGTCTTTATTTTGACTGGAGTTCCCAAACAATTTCTCTGCAAATAATCTGCAACCTATGGCCAAAGAGCAGAGAAGTCCCTATGTATTCCAATGTACCCCAGAATTAAAATACCTTCTTTTTTCCCCCCCCCACTATTAATGACAGTGCCTTGCCCAAAACCCTGTGTTGTCTTCCAGCAGGTTTAACATCTGCTATATAGTGCTTACATGTGGTTTAGCTGCCTAATTTTGTCCTGTGCTTACTGCTGGCTGCAAACCAAATGCTACTGTGATTGTTTCAAGATACAAGGATGTGCTATCAATAGAGTGCATAATCAGTGTAGCATCGTAGTGATTCTTGTCAATGACATACATTTTTCCATTCAGATGCCAGAGGAAAGCACACTGGTGCTGCCAAGGCAATTAACAAGCATTCTGGAAAAAATACTTCTAACTAATGCCTAAATTTAGGAAAATTTGAGTGTACTGATTTCAATAACATTTATTACATTAAAAAGATTTAAAAAGTAATCAGTCTTTAAGGAAAAATAATTATTTGAGAAAACTAAGTTTGCTAGAAAGCTGCCTGCCTGTGATTTCAAGAGTAACAGATGAACAACAGCTGTCAGAACCAAACTTTGTAATAGATGCTGGTTTTCACTAAACCCAAACATTTTACAATAGTATGTTGTGATCAAGCCTCTTTTGAACAGTTCTGCAAAAATAAATGAGACTGCTTTAATGTTACTTTATTGCACACCCACTTTTATATAAAAGCTGGTTATGTTGTCTGTTTATTTATCCATTAAATGGCATCTACACGTCACCACTGTGTTTTTTGTTATGAGCACTACCACTGCCTGGTGGCATCCAGGAGCCTGGCTGAAAGGTACTTGCAGTGCTGGTTGGATCTTGTGAAGGCTCTTTCTTTCCATAATACGGGGCAGATGCATGGCCTTTAACACGAGTCTGAACTGGTTCAGCAACAAGTCCCTCCTTGTATTCCTTGACTTGAAGCAGCTTCTCCTTTTCTGTTACATCTTTGATTTTCTGTTTCATTTCTTCTCTGTAATTTTCATTCTTAAGAATCTCCTATGAACACATTAGAAAGATAATATGATAAATCAGAAGTAAATGCAAAACAAACTGTTGGAATGAAATATTTTAGACATTAATTAATTTTATAATCCAAATTTTCAGCTACATAGGCAAGAAAAAAATCTGGCAAAAATAATTTGTATTCTAAAACTACAGTTTTAGCCTTAGTTTAGAATGCTTTACTATGTTGATCATGTTGTTGAAAGAAAACTTGTTTGGTCAAAGGTTCACTATCATAGGATCAGAAAGGAAAATATTAAATATAGTCATCAACAAATGTGAAAACACATTATAAAAAGGCTTTTATACTGCTTTCTATGTAGGATTTGCTCCTATACAGTTGTTTGTCACTTGCTTCTCTTCCTGTAACTATGCTTACAACATCTGGTGCAACCTTGACTCTGCTACTATATAAGCTGAACCCGTGCAAGATTAAGAAAACCACAACTGAAAAAAAGGCTAGGGCAGAACTGAAGTACTGAGATGGTACAAGCAATGTGGGAGAAAAAACCCCTCAGTGGTGGTGGTGGATGGGTGAGCAGGCAGGAAGTATAAAATTCCTTGCAAGAAACCTAAGCACAACACTGCTTACATGAGCTGTATTTTTAGCTCCAGTTATCTACCAGGTATGTTGGCTAAAATAAATGTACTTCATTTCTAACAGGTGCAAAATCTTTTCCAGGGATTAATAAAGTTATATTAGTTAGGTATATTAATAAGGTAATAGCAGCTGCAACACGATTCCAGATGCTCCAAAGCACATTGTAAGTGTTGACACATAATTGTAATCTGGTTTTCAGACTCAAGTAAAACTCTTTTAATCAGCTTTCACTGGCAAAAGCATAGTTGTGACTGAGTAAAATAACCAGACTGATCTTGAAAAGAGCATTAATAATCATTCTCATCAGCAAGTGCAGAAAAATAATACTGAAATGACAGTATAATCCACACCAGGAGAAATTTTTTTCTAGTTTGAAGTGTCTGCATGCATCTGGTTTATGCATTAAATTCATGCCACTAACATGTACAGCAAAATCAAGCTTCCTGTGCTTGAACTAAAGAAAATGTGAATCAAGAATCTTGCGTCAGTTGACACATTAGAAAAACTTGGTCAAGTTTACTTTGTATAAACATCTTGTCCTGTGCTACTCGCAAGTCTGTTCTGTGAAATTCTCTTATGTGCACTGATTCTGTCTTTGTTCTAGTGTTATCACCAGCAAATACTAGAACTCTTAAAAGACCCCAAAACAACAAAACAACATTGATATTATATTTCTAAATCACTGCTGTTCGAAACAGGTTTCCCTGCCATTACAGGCATTTAAATAAAAGATCTGAGTAGTTCAGATCTGAAAAGGATAATCAACTGGTTCACAATACAAATTTTAACTAAATTATTGCAAGCATATTTATAGAAGGAATTAAAACATCTGAAATACACAGGATCTTTACAGATTATCTTCCAAATTTGTTTTCAGTTTAGCTGCATGGCTCAATGCAGTTAAATACAGTTAAGTCTTAGAAGAAAGGTTCCCCCCCAGACCCCTGTTTTCACAGGGTTTTCTATGATCTGTTGAACAGTGGTAAAGCCGACATCTACTGGGCTTTTCTACCCATGACAAGTAGACTGTAAATCTGCATGGCACCCAGGCTCTTCCTGCACACAGCAACATTTTAACTTGGAGGCTACCTTGCAACCCAGTCCTTCACTGTTTGCTACACTGTGAACACTGATCAGGAGCTAAAAGTTTGTGTCGGTTTATGGCTTTGGTTGGTTGGTTCGTGGTTTTTTTAACTGTTGTTGTTGTTTGGGGTTTGCTTTGAGGGTTTTTGTTTGTTTGTTTGTTTGTTTATTTACATTGGCAGGTTCAGATCATTTACATTCTCTCCTGCTCCAAGATGAAACATAATAGTTCACAAAATAATAGCTTCACCATAAACTGCCACTCCCAAGGATACCACTTAAGTTTTTTTCTGAAAAACAAGAACATGAACATGTAATATGCTCTTTTAGAGGAAATAGAAAATCATTCTAGCCAAGACAGAGAGCACAGTAACTACCATGTAATTGCAGATTTTTAAAGGTTCAGCTTATTATTCCAACACTCTCTTTATATAAATGATATAAAACCTTCAGTTCTCAGGAGGCACGTCATCTAAAGAGGACCAGAAATGTGTTTCATCATTTTTATTAAAAAAGAAATCCAGAGATTGGGTTAATGCTAAAAAATAACAAATACCTGAAGACATGGCACCATGTAAGGATTTCAACTGACGTAAAACATGTAGATGTGCACCTTGAAACGCATCAGCTTCTAGTATTTGGAACTGATATCCAACCATATGTTCTACAGTTTACTTTTAGGTGAAATGTGGGGAAAAAAAACTACTTACTCCAAGTCACTACTTATCCAGTCTTGGTGATTACAAGGTCTATGAGGTTTTTAATCCTTCTATGTTTAGAGCTACATCCCTTCCATTCTTAGAAATACATGTTTGAGAAAGTAATCTCTAAGATTTTCTTGAAGATCCCAGTATTATCATGAAAGAAATGCCAAAGTGGCTCTAGGTAGAGTTAAGGGCAGCTGCTTTTCATCCAGAAACTCTTGACTTCTGCATATTGTGACATCTTAGTAGTGGTAATAGCTGCATGAACAAAAATCAAAAAATGCCTGTTTGTGCAGGCAACGCAGCCCAAGACATGTAGCAGTATTTCAATTTCATTGTTACAAAAAGAACAAGCTGCATTCATGCCACTGCCATTTGGTTTCCACTTTTCCTGCAAAGGATATTTCTGTTAAATGCTCTTACTAAACTTTGGCAGCTGGGATATATCATGAAGCATCCTCTTCTCCTTAGAAATGTATTTTATCTCTACTCTACATGAAGGAGAGAAATCTAAGAGCTTATCTCTAGTCAAAGGATTTTCACTGCCTATCAGGACATACTGGAAGACTTGCTCTGTTGGCTGAAGATGGTCTTTCACACTTCAGAGACCTCATATCATTGCTGCTTTTCCTGATCTGAATAAACTAGTAGCCTTACAGAATAAAATCATGTTAGGAAAACATAATAAATACATAAAAGGTTTATCTAGACTTCCTTCTTCTCTGAAGGAAAACGTCTGTACTTCATCTTTGCTATTCTGTTGCACCTCCTGAACCCCACAACCTGAGAAACTCCTCTTCCCTTTCTTCTTACCTCCTTAGTGTGTTCCCTTAGCTTGCAGGTAAGCCATCGGTTATAATACCACCTGCTCTCACTGAGCATTTAAATCTCCTGAAGGCCTTGAACAAGTATCTCTAAACCTGCAGGTACTGTTGGAGAGAGTCCAGAGGAGGGCCTCGAAGATGATCAGAGGGCTGGAGCACCTCTGCTATGAGGACAGGCGGAGAGAGTTGGGGCTTTTCAGCCTGGAGAAGAGAAGGCTTCGGGGAGACCTTATAGTAGCCTTCCAGTATCTGAAGAGGGCCTACAGGAGGGATGGGGAGGGACTATTCACAAGGTCTTGTGATGACAGGATGAGGGGGAATGGGTTCAAACTGGCAGAGGGGAGATTTAAACTAGATGTTAGGAGGAAGTTCTTCACAGTGAGGGTGGTGAGACACTGGCACAGGTTGCCCAGGGAGGTTGTGACTGCTCCCTCCCTGAAGGTGTTCAAGGCCAGGTTGGGTGAAGCCTTCAGCGACTTGATCTAGTGGGAGGTGTCCCTGCCTGTGGCAGGGGCTTGGAATTGGATGACCTTTGAGGTCTCTTCCAACCTAAACCATTCTATGATTCTATAGTGTGTCTCTAGGGCACCACAGTGTAGAGCATCCATTTGTCAGACATGTAATGAGAGGCAAAAGGATGAGAAAAGTCACAGGCACTGGAACATACGTTTGCAACACACGAAGTTAGTAGGGGTTTGTGCCTGAATTGTTTTTACAATACTGCAAAGACTTTTGTACAGAACTATATCTGTTCAAGATATAGTTTTGTACAGAACTATGTCTGTTCAAGATCACAGACAGAACTGTGTAGAAGCAGTAAAAATCACAAACTAGCCTGGCACCACTGCACTCTGCCCTGATTAAAGGGCAATGAACAGACTTGATACTCAAAGTGCAAAAAACTACAGCTGTGACTCACTTCCAGTTCGGTCCTCGCCTTCCCCTGACTCTACATATCTGTATCAGCCCTTTTCCTGGTATGTATTACTTCTCTCTCCACCTGTGTTCAATTGTACTGACATAAAATCAGGAGGCAGAGGCATTGCTCCACATACTCCCTCCCATACAGAAAGGAGTAGCAGCAGTTCCTTGCCCTAGAGCCTTGGGATATGAAGCACAGTTAAACCTGAAGTTATGGGACAAACTGCATACTCTTTGTTGGATGCTGATGAGCACTTGTGTTTTGAAGCTGAGGAGAAAAAGAGGGGAAAACTTTAAAATACAATAGTTTCTTCAAGATCTTAATTTTTAAAATTTCTTATTCTTGGAACAACTTCTTTGACCAGTCATTCTATTTACACTTTTGCAGATCAGCTCTTTATACTGTCAGATTTTACTGTCCTTTCACACTCAGTAATAATCACACACAATTTACAATGCAAAGTGCTATTCAATGCAAGTCAAGCAATTTTAATACATTCCAAGTTTTTAGTCTTGACTGCGATTCTGAACAACAATGGTGGAAAATATCTTTCTCAGGGAACTGTTTATCCCTGTGCATTAATAGCATTTCCCAGAGCTCTAAATTATATTTGGTAGGTTTTTGTGGCTTCAGGAGTAAAATACTCATGTGCTAAGTCCTATTCTCTATGCAAGAATGTGTGATTTCCATGTCAAAATTCTCATTTTAGAACTTCTCAAAGCATCTGAAAAAAAATATGTAAGCAAAACTACACTGTGCAGCCCAACAGTGTCAAACATATTTTTTCTGAACTGCGTATCTTTCTGGTTAAAGGAATGTGACTTCTGTGTAAACTAATCTCCACTGCTGAATCTAGTTCTGATCATACCATCTCTTGAAAGAAACAATATTTATGATCAAATAAGTGGACAAAGTAGGTATGCATCCTGGCAGCCAAACAGAATGCAATTTCAATATAACTATTTGGAGCAGGGGAGGGAGAAACAATACTTGAAAACTTATGCTTATTACAACTCACTGTTTCTCCTTCCTTGACAAGGAGGTTGTCAAAACAGATCATTATGGGAATGCTAGAAGTAGTCTGAAAGAAGACAGGAGCTGTCACAAAAAGTTTCTTTTTTTTAACATATCACCTTCTATCCAACTATGCAATTCAGAAGCAAGTGAGTTTTATTACTGTATAAAAAGTACATAATGCATGAAGGAAGCAGTAATTTACTGTGCTTTTCTATTACAAACTATTTTCAGTCTCTTGACACTAACTAAAGGAACATCCATTCTACCTTGCTTCCCATGAAATATTAACATATCTACACGTGCATACAAAGCAACAGTGACGCTTCAATTCAGACTGAGAGTATTTGCAGCTGTGTACACTACAGATGAAGTAGCATCCACCCAAACAGTGATTTCTAGCACAAAGATCTGTGTTAACAAAGTCGTATTGATATATGTGCACATCTAGCAGGGTATGACACTGGTAGGGTCAGAGATAAACTTCATTTATGTCCATACCAGTTTCTCTAGACACGGACATGAATGCCTTCTCTGGTTCTACCTCATGCATTTTCTGGCACCCTAAGATGGTCTGGAACTTTATTTCTATCTCTCTTCTGCAGGAAAGGCCATAAACAATGTCAGGTTACTCAAATATTACTGAAATTCAGGACACTGTCAGAAACAGTGTGTAGCTACATGCAGGGGAAAAAAAAGCTTAGATTTCTAAATGCATTGAAGTACCTCATGCTACAGGCAGAAGGATTCTTTAAAAGCCCCTTTATTATGATTATGATGCCTTTTTAGAAATCAGAAATGCTAAGGAATTCAAGAGTTAGGCACAGAAAGGATTTAAAATTCACTACATGCCTGATATTTTTACAGTTTGCTATACTTTCCAAAATTCCAGCTTTAAAAAGTGAAGACTCCATGTGTCTTAGACACAAGATAGCCAAACCAGGATTGGGTTGACTTTGACTACCTACTGGGAGGAAAGACTAGCTGTGCGTTATATATGCATTCATAGCATAAAGATGGGAGATGGAAACAGAGGCAGAATCACAGGATCATAGCATAGGCTACACACTGTATTAAAACAAGAACTATAACCAAAGCTTATAACTATCTTATGTACCTAGACACAAATTCAGTTAAGAGTGCATTCTGGAGCACTCCAAATTCCTTCCTTCTTCCCCCCACTGCAGGTTTGAATGGGGAGGAGAAGAAGGTGTGAAAACCGCTTTCTCTGCCCACTGCAGGCTTGAAGGGAAACAGCAGAAGGCATCTTTCCACACATGTATACTGACACTGTGGAAGCCCACGCTGGGAATTGGGCTGGTGGTTGGCTGGGTCCTTCTCGCCTAGTATAAAATGGCAAATGGATACTTTGTCTAAAAAACCATAAACAGAGCAAGGGAAAAGGTGCAAAAGTTCCCACCTGGAAAGACTTCTGTGCTTTGACAGAGCTCTTGCCTTTGAAAGAATTCCCGTTTGGACCATCCCAGATTTTGGATGGCTCCTACCTTTTTTACACAGCTCTTGGCTTTGCACTGTCCCTGCTTTGGGTGGTCCCCCACTTCTGCACCATTCTGTGCACTCTTGCAAGCTTGGCAAGTCTTGAGGTTCATTTGAGAGAGAGCTGCCAGTGGCACCTGGACCTGGCTGCTCTGGAACCTTACTGCAGCTGACTTCTTAGCTGCCATTCTGGCTGGGGGAGACCCTGGCATATTGGTTTTCTCCTGATGCTGCTAAAGCAGCGTGGCTTCCACAAATCTCTGTCTTGTGGAAACTGTATTTTTGAGATACTACTGAGTTTGGTGGCTTTTCCACTTGCCTTGGACTTTTGCCACTTGGATTAGCGATTGGATATTACTTGCAGTGTCACAATCAGCCAAGCCGCAGAGAATCCATCAAGGGATCATCGTCGAATACCTATCTCACCATCATGAGTAAAGCCTACTGTTCCCTTAATTCTCTGCTCAGCCTGATTAATAGTAAGGTAAAGCTATGGTTGTAGCTTAGCCTTTTCCATTTTCTGGTTTCCTAAATCTCTAAATTTGTCTATAGCATCCTTTGAAGATTTTCTCAAATTGAGCCTGTAATAAACCTAAACTAGTTCTGTATATAGTTTGGGGACAGAGTTTCCAGGGAAATAAAAATAATTCTATTTTTATAATTCCTGACTCGGCCACATTAATTCCCTGCCTCCACGACACAGTGGCACCAACAGAAAACAACAATTAACATTTCTAATATTAATTATGTGTTTTCTGTACTTCTAAGTAAAGTGGTTTTTGGTTTGTTTTTTTTTTTTTTAGTGGCAGCTGTGGCCTAGAATGAAAACAGGAGACACAGAATACAGACAAGTTTGTGAATGCAGAGTTGCCTATCACCAAAGCGCTGAGAAGTCTCAACATTCTTATCAGAACATCACTTGAAATTCATGAAGGCTTACAGAATGAGTGAGATACACCTACAGTGGTCCTATAGGGGTTTCATTCTTCTAAATTGGTGAGTTCCAGTTTTGTGATGGAATAGCAACTAAGACCCAAAAAAAAAAAGAAGTGCTGAAGAAAACCATTTTCCCTGTCTCCACAGAGAATATCTTCTATATTTTACAATGAAGATGTGAAAAATCCAAAACATAAAGATGCCATGTTTTAACTCAGGAGTGAAACCTGGAGCCAGAAGGAAGACTGGGCAGTAGCAGGTGTAACAGGACATTTACTTTTAGCTCACAACATACTTGGTAAGATATACTGAACATTGACTGTGATTTGAAGACTGAAAGGAAATAGCCTCCTATAGAAATAATTTGCATAAATATCACTGCTATAAAACAACTGCTTTGGTTAATAAATTCTGACAGCATTAATACTTAGCAAGTAAATTAATTTGTATGTAAAGTGAAAAATTATTAAATCTGCTTTCACAGAATAGCATTTGCTTAAAAATATATTAATTGTAGCTTTTAAAACATTTTCATTAGTTCAAAACTGTAAGCTCTCTAGACAAGGTCACGTTTCCTATTTGCCCCGAAACATGGTACATACATCTAATTTCCTATATACAAAATAAAACAAATGTAATACTGTACCTAACTATTCATCATTTATCAAACTGGTTACAATTTTCAGCTGTGGAGGAACAAATGTCAAATTTTCCTCAACAACCTTATATGACAATGCACTATATATACATAAAGGGACAGATAACAGAATGCTTTAGTAATGTAAAAATAGACAGAGACAAGCTGATACCTCACCTGTTATAAAGTAGCATGTGTGTGAACATGTATGTATACACACACATAGATGCTTACACTGCATGCAGATATGATCCAAAATTCTGTGTCAAGATTGATTTCTCAGTTACCATATGAACAGAGTATGTTTAAGCATAAGAAACAACTTCATCTGAATTCATCTGCAAAGCTATCTTTATCATAACTGAGCTGAGATTTGGTGTATTTAAAGCTGTAATAAAACCAAAACGCAACTATCTTCAGTATCCCATAAACTGACTTTCAAAAGTGAAGACTGCTAACATACCTTACATTACTGGTCAGATTATATATAACCAAAGCTATGAGAAGCATTCTCGGTTATGATTGCCTCAGTACAAAGAAGTCTAAGCAATTTCCTCCAGAAATGGGGGAAAAGTGGTAGGGGCACAGGAATGAAATAAGCTGGTAAGTATGTGGAACACTTGAAAATGAACAAGTTGTCTTGTAAAGTAATNGAAAATGAACAAGTTGTCTTGTAAAATAATTTGATAGTCTTCCATTAAAAAAAAAAAAAAAGTAATGCAATTTCTTCTGTTAGAAAATGAGAACTTTAAAATGGAAAAAAAAATCAGATTGACAGATTGCACTGGATTGAAAGGGAACCACAAAGGTCACCTTGTCCAACCTCCCTGCAGTGAGCAGGGACACTTCCAACTAGATCAAGTTGCCCAGGGCCACAATGAGTCCCACCTTGGATCTCTCCAGCAACGGGGCCTCAACCACATCCCTGGGCAACCTACTCCAGTATTTTACCACTCCCATTGTAAAGAACTTCCTTCTCAAGTCAAAGCTAAGCCCACCCTGCTCCAATTTAAAACTACTGCCCCTTGTCCTGTTGCTAGGTGCCCTTCTGAACAGTTCTTTCCCTACCCTTTGTGTAGGTCCCCTTCAGGTATTGAAACATAGTTATAGGGTCTCCCCAGAGCCTTCTTTCTCCAGATTCCTTCAGCCCAAACTCCTTCAGCCTGTCTTTCTAGAAAAGGAGCCCTAGTCCTCTGACCATCTTTGTGGCTTTCATAGAATGGGTTAGGTTGGAAGGGACCTCAAAGATCATCCAGTTCCAACTCCTCATCCTAGGCAGGGACACCTTCCACTAGAACAGGTCGCTCAAGGTCTCATTCAGCCTGGCCTTGAACACCTTCAGGGAGGGAGCAATCACAACCTCCCTGGGCAACCCATTCCAAAGTCTCACCACCCTCACTGTGAAGAACTTCCTGTTATTACAAGACCTTGTGAATAGTCCCTCCCCAGCCTTCCTGTAGGCCCCGTTCAGATACTGGAAGGCTACGATAAAGTCTGCTTGAAGCCTTCTCTTCTCCAGGCTGAAGAGCCCCAACTCTCTCAGCCTGTCCTCATAGCAGAGGTGCTCCAGCCTTCTGAGCATCTTCGTGGCCTTGCTCTGCACTCACTCCAACAGTTCCATGTCCTTCTTGTGCTGGGGGCTGCAGAACTGCACACAGTACTCCAGGTGGGGTCTGATGAGAGCAGAGTAAAGGGGGAGAATCCCCTCCCTTGCCCTGCTGGCAACGCTGCTCTTGATGCAGCCCAGCACACAGTTGTGCACACTGTCAGCTCATGTTAAGCTTTTCATCCACCCAGACCCCCAGTCCTTTTCCTCAGGGCTGCTCTCAGCAATTCACCACCCAGCCTGTATTTGTGCTTGGGATTGCACCAACCTAGGTGAAGGACCTTATACTTGGCCTTGTTGATTTTCATGAGGTTGGCCTGTGCTCACCTCTCCAGGTCCCTCTGGATAGCATCCCTGCCCTCTAGCTAGTCAACTGTGCCACACAGCTTGGTGTCTTCTGCAAACTTGCTGAGGGAGGTCCAGCTCCAGCAGGTTCATGTCTCCTATTTTGGGGGTCCCACAGATGAACACAATACTCCAATTGAGCCACTTCCCAGAGTGGCAAAATCACCCCTTTCAATTTGCAAGGCACACTTTTTTTGATGCAGGCCAGCATGCAATTGGCCCAGGATGCAATGGGCTGCAGGTGCCCATTGTTGGTTTGAATTCAGCTTCTCATCCACCAATGCACCAAGTCCTTTTCTGCAGGGCTGCTCTCAATTTCACAGAATAACAGAATGGTCTGGATCAGAAGGGACCTCCAAAGGTCATATAGTCCAATTTCCTGTGCAGCAAGCAGGGACATCCTCAACTAGACCAGGTTGCCTAGAGGCCAGTCAAGACTCACTTGGAGTATCTCCAGGGATGGGTTCCCAAACACCTCCCCAGACAACCTGTTCTCATGTTCCACTACTCTCATAGTAAAGAACCTGTTCCTAACATTAAATCAAAATCTGTTGTTCTACAGCTTGAAGCCACTGCCCCTCATCCTATCACTACAGGCCTTTTTAAAGTGGCAGAATCACCTCTCTGAATCTACTGGCTACACATCTTTTGATGCAGCCCAGGATGTGATTGGCCTTCTGGGCTGCAAACTCACACTGCTGATGTCTAGCTTCTCGTCCATCAGTATCCCCAAGTCCTTTCCCACAAGGCTGCTTTCTATCACCTCATCTCCCTGCCTCTATTGATAGTGTGGATTGTTCTAGCCCAGGTGCAGAACCCTTGTCCAGGTCCCTCTGGATCACATCCTATTCCTCTGGCATATCAACAGCATCATTCAGTTTGGTGTCATCTGCAAACTTGCTGATGGTGCACTTGATGCCAGTGTTTATATCATTGATGAAAACCATTAAACAGCACAAGTCGCAGTAGAGATCCCTGAAAGACACCACTTGTCACTACTCTCCATCTAGACTTCAAGCCACAGAGCACCATCCTCTGCATTTGACCATCCAGCCACTTCCTTATGCACGCAACAGTCCACCCATCAAATCCATATCTCTCCAACTTAGTAAGTAGGATGTTGTAGGGGACTGTGTTAAAGGCCTTGCAGAAGTCCAGACAGATCACATCCATAGGCTGTCCCTTATCCACTGACATAGTCACTTCATCATAGAAAGCCACTAGGTTGGGCAGGCAGGATTTGCCCCTAGTCAAGCCATGCTGGCTGTCTTGAATCACCTCCCTGTCCTCTATGTGCCTTAGCACAGCACCTAGGAAGATCTGTTCTGTGCTGTTCCCAGGCACAGAGGTGAGGCTCACAGGTTGGTAGTTCCCAGGGTCCTCCTTTCTAACCTCTTTAAAAATGGGTGCAATTTTCCCTTTCTTCTAGTCCTAGGGACTTCACCTCACTACCAGGGCTTTTCAAATACAATGTACAGTGGTTTGGCAACTACATCAGCTAATTCCCTCAGGGCTCTGGGATGCGTTTCCTCAGATCCCATAGAGTTGTGTAATCTTCAGGTTCCTCAGATGATCACGCACCTTGTCTTCACTTACAGTGAAGGACTTTGTCTCCCTGGCCTCCAACTTGTGGGCTATCAATATGAGCCATGAGGAGAGAGGTTGCCAATGAGGATTCTTTCCAGGATGTCTGTCTCTTGTTTTGTTTCTTATGTAGTCCCAACTTGCCCTTTAGTTTGTCCAGCAGGTCATGACTCAGACATGGTGGTCTCTTGCCTTCCTTGCCCAGTTTCTTCCACCTGAGGATTGCAATTGCATGGTCTATATTAATATCAATGACTGCCCTGACCTAGGTGCAGGACCTTGCACTTTGCCTTATTGAACTTCATGAGATTCTCCTTCATCCATCTCTTCCAACCTGTACAAGTAATTTTGTACAGCATCTCATCCTCCAGATTTATCACTATACCACCTAGTTTGCTATCTTCTGCAGGTTTGCAGAGGGTGCACTCATTCACATGTCTGTATCAATGATAAACATACTGAAAAGGACTGTTCTCAATACAGACCTTTGGGGGATACCACTTGTCACCTGTCTTCACCTGAATATTGAGGAGTTGACCACTAACCTTTTCATGCAATCATCCAACCAATTCTTTATCCACTGAACCACCTACCCACCCAATCCATTTCTCTCCAGTTTAGAGATAAGGATGTCGGGGGGCAGTGTCAAAAAGCTTTACAAGAGTCCAGGTAGGTGACATCTGTTGATCTTCCCTTGACCACTGATATAATTACACCATCGCATAAAGCCAATACGTTGGTCAGATAGGATTTGAAACTATGATTGCTGTCATGAATCCCTGTCCTCCATAAGATTTAGTATAGGGCCTTCATCTGACTGCCACAACTTTTCTAATATTATGGATAGTGGCTTTGCAATTACCTCAGCCAGTTCCTTCAGAACTCTTGCATGCATCTCATCACATCCCATAGATTTATGTACTGCTAAGATCTTCAGGTGCACCAGAGTTATTTGAGGAAGAAAAAAATGCCTGAACCCAAGATGTTATCAAGTCTTAAGAATGTATCCTCAACAGACTTGGCTGCTGTGATCACCCAAGTACCTTTACCAGTGTAAGGAAGGGGAACATACATTCATTCTCATGTCATGAAGACTGTGAATGGCATTTTGTTGGCCTACAGTATTTATCAAATCACTGGTTGCTAACATGTGGTCATCAGTGCTACCACTAAGATAGTACGATCCAGCTGATTTGTGAAGCAATATCTTTGCAATATTTTCAGTTGAAGTTTAATCATAGCACTCATCATGATATCTTCAGTAACTGGCAACCTCTATCATCCATAGCTGAGATTTGAATGAAAGGTCAAATATGAAAAAAACCAAACATGAAATACTAAAAAGGGATGGTAGGCAAACAAAGCAGAGAAAGGGAACTGAATTTAATCAAGTTTAATGTATATTATTTGATAACAGAAAGAAAAAAATATAATGGGCAAAGGACTGGGGGAAAAAAACAGCCAAAACCATGCAGTATTACAGACCAAAAAGGTAGGAATACAGGGACAGCTTCAGAAACTTATTCTTTAGGAAATACAACCCTGTTTATTGGTGTTACAATATGATATTGACAGTAAACCATCATTAAAGTAAAAATGAAAAATTTGTGGGCTTCACATCCTATTTCAGAAGTTCTCTAGGGGAGCTGCACCATGAAATGCAGTCACCAACACTCCCTCATC
Organism: Psilopogon haemacephalus; assembly: GCA_013396835.1. Lineage (NCBI taxonomy): Eukaryota > Metazoa > Chordata > Aves > Piciformes > Megalaimidae > Psilopogon > Psilopogon haemacephalus. Next base: position 81,867 of record VWZI01013334.1, on the reverse strand, counting down.
CCATAGCTGTCAGAAAGCAGTTTACCACATCAGCATTACTGTCAAAAAGGGAATGCATAATAGCAGCCAGTGAAGTGTATGTAGCTAAAACGCTACAGCAAATCAGTCTTACAAACAGGGACCCAAAGAGCATTCTATATGTATTTCATTAATATAATTTGAATGATATTGTGGTATAAGTGTTTGTGGTATACAAGTCTCAGAACAGGAGAGAATTAGATCATACATATTACCTGACACCAACACAGAAAAAAAAAACCAACCAAACTTGAGCTGTACTATCACACATATAAAATACGATTGTGGCATTACTTTCAAAACATCAGCAAAAGTTTTCAACATGCATACATCTAAACTACCTTTTCTTATAGAGGTAAGAACTGTTTAGAGATAACTTGAGAAGATAACTGCTTTTCAAATTCCTAGTATATAATTTCTGTACTGATAAGTCCACAGCTCTGCACGTAAAGTATTTGGCTGCTAAATTATTATTTAGATCTACTACCTCAAGAAACTGAAGGTATAAGCAGCCTTGTAACCCTGAATGCACCATTACTCCCAATAATCTTTGATTCTCTGTAAATTGGTTTTGTCTGGAAAGTAAAATATTTAGAACATTGCTGGTCCCCTAATCTGTCACCTTGCTTCTGACTCTTTGCTCCCTATTTTTAAACAGAATTAACACCTCCAGTGCCAAGAGGAGCTTTATTGTACCAACTCCAAACCAAATGCTGCCAGTGTTCTCTGGAGTAGACTTATCTTAGTACCACTACCACAGCAGTCTGGCTCACGGAAAGGAACGGACAAAATACATGCAACAACTAGCATCTTCAAGTATCACATGAAGTGGTAATTTCAACAATATAAGTTGTGTGTATACAGTTAGTACAAACCAGAGATACTTAAAAGATAATTCAAGTAAAGACAGAACTACTGTGTGGTTGATCTGAGTCTTAACTGTGGGCAGTGTCGATTTCTAGGAAACACAGCTCTGTTCTTGGCTAGAGCAGAATCAACCAGAGAGGAAATAAAAACAACGAGCCACCAGGATGTGCAGAGATGTTTTCCAGCAGGTTTCCTGGTGCAGGGGAAAGGCACCCTAGAGCCAAAGGCAAGGGGCAGAGGGGGCGCATGGACAACGGTAGATGTCCAGTTGCATGCCCCAGTGGGGGAGCATGATCAGTGGTAGAAGAGGTTAAAAAGGCACCTGACAGGTGAATAAGGCAGTTCCTGCATGAAACCAATCAGACCACAGTCTGCTGATTTATTGCATCCAGCGACATTACTGCAGTATAACTTCTGTATAACCAGGATGAGGAAGGAGGGGGAAACCAAACTACTGAAGAAGACCACACTTAGTACTTCCCCAAATATTAAAACAAAGAAATGTGTGTTCATTTGCTGTAAGTCCTAAAAATATTTGAGGGTAAGTTTAACTTAAACTTCTTCCACTCATGGATGTATGACAGACATCATTATCTCTATAACCTCATCAGCAAGTGCAAAACAGATGCAGAGAATTATCTCAAAAGCTGTTAAGTTGCATGAGAGCTCATTTCAATTCACTCTTCACAAGGCAGTGTACTCCGTAAGATTTGTGACCAAATCTCTGGCTAAAACACGTCAACATAGCATCACTGAATTCAACACCTATTCCTACTGATTCAAGTCAAGTATCTGCCTCTGTGGGTGTCATGTTTGAATCATGTGTAGTAAATCATGCCTCATCTACTCACTCATTCCTAGAGAGTGCTTAGCAACTTGAAACAAATCCAGGGCAAGCAGTGTACCTGTGTGTGCCTGTATACACAGATCAATGCTCAAAATCATTCCACACTTTATAAATTCTGTGGGATACTTCCCTGTCTTGTTCCATTAGAAACCACATATGGAAAAATGCCATAACTGCAACTCTTGCATCTCATTTGCATTGTAAAATGTTAATGCAATTTGTTTTCCTTTACAGATGAACCCATTCACAATTGGATTGGAAAGCTGCATTTTAATGGCAACTATGATGAAAAAATTTTGCATTAACACACAAAAGGCCTGTTTTAANTTTTCCTTTTCTCCCAAGTGCTAGGTATCTAGTCTATGCATAACTGCATCAATTAAGCAAGCAATATACTAAATGCTACTCCAAAAGCGAATAAATTACTGAACATATGTGATCACTATAAATTAATTATTGCAGTTTAATTACAGCAATTGAAAATCTAAAGACACTTCCTCTCTCTCACCTCAATGGTGGGTGGATCATTTCTTTTTTTTCTTATCCATGCTGCAAAAGAAATAAAAATACAATTTCAAAGATCACAGACAGTATCCCAGAATTACAACAAACTGAAAACAGAAGCAAATATTTACATAAAAAATTGCAATAGAATTTGCCACCACCTAACAGACCAACTAATCTTGCAAAAATACAAAGACTTATGGCTAGCTCCTCCCAGGTAAGTCAATTCACACTGACAAAGGCAGCAGAGGAATGAAAGTAGTGGCAGTGATGAGTGTCCTGTTGCTCAGGTTTTCCATGATGAACCTAAATCAATAGACTTCTGCCAACTCCTATTGTAAACACTGATGGTTAGTGTGAAGGTAGTAATCCAAAGGAACCCCATTGGGATAGAGAAGTGGCATTTTATCAGGTCTTGCTTCATTTAGTAGATGAATTATTAGAGATAGCTCCAACTATTACAGGCATTATTTAGACAAACAAATTACCTGACTGCATAAGGCAATAATCTATTACTCCTTACAAGTATCATTACCATACCATTTTTTCACACCTTTTCAGTCCAAATAACTGGTAGGTACCAGCCTGTGTATTTTATAGACATTTGTCTTTTCTGCTGTTTTTCAAACAAGTAAGTGGCAGAATGCATGTGGCCAGTAACAAAAAGAAGGATAAACATAAGGAAAGTCAGTTCCAAGTGCTGAGACATGGCAAAATGTTCTTTTGTGTGTCTGTGTGGATAATTAAAAGTTTTGCTACTATGTTGAAAAATTAGACCAAAAAAGACATTTTTGTTATCACCCAGTAAAATTATTGCTTTGATCTGTTTACAAAGTTTAAGAAGTGCTTTAAGAAGAAGCTATTCCAAGTTTTAATTTTCTGATACTACCTGTGCAGTATTTTGAATGGAACTACAGAATTAGTCAGACAGCAAGTCCAAAACACTGAAAGCTGCACAGAGTCATAATGTCACTACTGAAAAATACAATAATACACAAAGTGAAACACTAACAGCACTCTGCTGCAGCAGCACAAAGAAGAACAGAGAGGTTTTAGGAGGAACAGCTTTCAGTTAACATAAGAATAATTAAGAGAGGCAATATGGCTGTACGTAGCTTAGGATATAGCCATGAGGGCACGGCCTTCAAAGTTTATGATAAAGTACCTGCAACAATATGAAGGAAGGTTTCACTTTGGTTCTTGTTTATCAGATGACACTTTCTAATGATGTATTCTTTAAAATATCATTCTCAAGCATCTTTTCTTAAAAGCAGTCCCTGTCAGCTCTTGTCAGAAATCTTTTGGCACTAATCAAGTTAGATTCAAGTTGGCCATTGTAGAGAACCAGCTGAGCACTGAATAGTCAACACTGCCTTTTTTATTTTAGTGGAATGAAAAATAGCTGATTAAGATAATCCAAAACACAACTAAATTACTTTATACTAAATCCATAGAACTAGAAAACATTTTGCATGCACCTGTAGCACTTTCCAACATTTAAATTTTATGAGAATTTCCAAATGCAAAACCTAGCAACAACAGCAACTAAACTGTTTGAGACTAGCACTTCTCAGCTTGCATACTCTTCAAAATGACCAACTATGACGTTAGAGAAAATCATAGCACAAAAGCCTCTAATCCTGACAGAAGTCATCTTTGTCCATATTTAGCAATAGCTCCAACATAATCCACAAAAGCAAGAAAGTGGCAGAGATATCAAGTATAGTGAATTACATATGCTAAACACTAATCAATAAAAGGTACAGCTGGAGAGGAAAAAGGAAATAGGGTAGTTTAAAATGTTTCATTAAAAAATAAGTTTTAACCCTTCAAAAATTTAAGGAATTGCTTTCAAAAGAACTATGGTCTTCTGCCTTGCCATACCTTGCTTCAGCCACATAGAAGTACAGTACCACCAGTTTCAATTTTACAGTTCTCAGCACCTAAAAATGTCTTAATTCTTTAATAAAGTGCCAGTATGTTCTTTAAACATTGCATTTCCACTTCAACTAAGTACAATTCATGATTCTTAAAGAAGTCTTCAAATTTGAAATCTTACCAAAAAAGATGTTGTTAGAAACTACTGCTGAAATACAACCATGACCATAGATTATTTAAATTTCAGATGCAACTTTTAGTTAGTTATTTGATTAATATTTTTCAGATAAATACTTAAAAGATTTTATCATTCAGTTATCTGCCTCAGTTTAACAAGCCACAGATGGAACAGCATAGGGTAACATTGATGAGACTCTGGAGAACAGAAGCTGTAAATCAAGGCACGTTATGCAACACAACTTAATTCATCATCAGAACTCAGTACCACTCAAAATTAACAAAACAATTCTTAACTTGGTAAGATTTTTTGCATCAAACAATCCATTATCAGACTGTATCTATTCAAATACATAAATAATGTAAACAGTTATAACACTGGACCATTTCTCTTTCCAGCTATAACAAGCATTTGGATGCACACTCTTAGAGGAATGATCAACCTTCCTTCTTGTAAATAAATGTCCAGACAATAAATCTTTTTCAGTTTAACCCTAAATAAAACTTGCTGACACACAGATAGGACACTATTTTCCAAATTACTACAGGAAATTAATTTTAACATTGCTAATGAGCTTCCTTAGAAAAATCATTATTTAATGAAAGATTCTTTCACTGCCGTGTAGCTGAGGGAGAAATACAGTAACAAAATGTACTAAAATCTCTTTACAGCCATAAGATGACCTTAGTTACCCATAATATATATTCCCTCTGTAGAAACCTATTTCTCAAATATTCTACATAAAGCACAGCTCAAGATGCATATACAAGAATAAAAGCAAAAAAAAAATCAACTGATTTGAACTTATTTTAGTATTATCATACTTTAGCATCTGATAGTTTTTCAAGCTTAGTTTATCAAAACCAATGCATTTTTCTAAAAATTCACCTGACCACTACTCAGACTTTGTGAAGAATCTAAAAACTCTAATATTAACCATCATGGATTTTTAGGTGGTTCCCTTTTAGACAAAATTTTAGAGGTCTTTCAATGTTTTTAAATTTATCAACAGTAACTTGCACATGAAATACAAGCTTCAAACAAATCAGCAACACCTCATAACTCAAGCATAACACAAATTTATAGTAACAAAGGAAGAACAAATGTTTACAAAATATATAACCAGTAATATACTACCAATTGATACCTTAGTATTACAGCATTCTGACAAACATAGTCAGTGATTACAATTTAGCAGTGAAAAAACTCTCTCACTTTTCTTTGTGCTCTCCATTGCACTTAATCACTGTAGATTTAAATAAATGAGCATCTTTGTCAGTGACATGGAAAGTGGCATTGAGCACACCCTCAGCAAGTTTGCTGACAACGCCAAGCTGTGTGGTGCATTCTACATGCTGGAGAAAAGGGATGCTGTCCACAGGGACCTTGACAGTCTAGAAGGTTGGGCCCATGCCAACCTCATGAAGTTTAACGAGGCAAAGTGCAAGGTCCTTCACACAGATCAGGGCAAAATCCAAGCAACAGGCTGTGGGATGAAGTTACTGAAAGCAGCTTTATGGAAAGAGGCTTGGAGGTATTGGTGGATGAAATGCTGAATACAAGACAACTGTGTGCTTGCAGCCCAGAAAGCAAATTGCATCCTGCGCTGTATCAAGTGTGGCCAGAAAGTCAAGGGAGGGATTCTACCCCTCTACTCTGTTCTTGTGAAACCCCATCTGGAGTACTGTGTTCAGTCTCAGGACCTCCACCATTGGAAACATATGGATTTGCTTGAGCAGGTCCAGTGGAGTACCATAAAAACCATTAAGGAAGTGCAACACATCTCATACAAAAAAAGACTGAGAGAGTTGGAGTTGTTCAGCCTGGAGAAGAGAAGGCTCTACAGAGACCTTGTATCAGCCCTACAGTACTTAAATGGAGACTACAGGAAAGACGGGAAGGGAGTCTTCATCAGAGAGTGTAGTGACAGGATGAAGGGCGATGGTTTTAAATTCAAAGAGGGTAGATTTTGATTAGATGTAACACAGAAATTCTGTATAGTGAAGTTGTTAAAGACACTGGAACAGGTTGCTCGAAGGTGTTCCAGGTACTCCCTTCTCAGAAGTGTTCAAAAACAGGCCGAACCATGCTTTGAGCAACTGGATCTACTGGAATGTGTCTCTGTCCAGTGACAGTTACAGCTGCAATGCTCCCATTTTCTACACTAATAAAACCAAACAAAAATGCACTTATCATTGTCAGCCAAGATGTTTTAAAAATAGTAAAGCAGATAAGGTACCATGTCTGTACTGAACACAACCAAAAACATGTTTTCTTGTTCCATATAAGTTTTGGCAAAATGAATCTTTGCCTCCATTTCAAACTACTTATGCTGCTCCTAATTTTATCTGGATGGCACTTTCTGCATTCTGTATTCATTAAGATGCTACTTTTTTTTCTGAAAGGAATTTTAGAAGATAGATGGACATTTCCTACCATGAGATATTCTTTCATCAGTGCTAATTTGCATTCTTGTTAGTATGCTTATGATTTTCATTGAATTTTAAGACCCCTACTAGCACATAACACACCATAACAAGTGTGAAAATAAGCATGCAAAATAATACTCCCATTAATCACTAGATGTTACAAGGAAGAAAAAGGAGAGAGAAAAAAAGATGGGTAGTAAAGAGCTGCCTGAAGCAGGCAATTTCATGAATCACTGTAGGTGTGTGAAATTACTGATGTCCTCTAAGAAGCACTATTGATGTGTCCTGAGGAGGTAAATTACAGATTCTACAGTAGGTGAACATTCAAAACTAACATTACAGAAAGGTTATCTGTTGTGTACATCCATATACAGGGAAAACTATGCACTCCCACTTTGTAGTAGAATTTAAGAGCCTTCATCTAAACAAAACCGAGTTGTATAGTGCATATGAATTATGTCCTAAAGGAATTAAAAAAAAAAAAAAATTAAAACCCACTTAGTTTTCTTTGTACAAATAATTAACACTAAGGATAACAGAAGAGATTATAGTCCTATTATTTTAATATTGAGCATGTTTCAATTTTACAAAATCTCTAATGGAAATTCAGAAGTTCTGTAAAATTCACAGGTCTGAGAATGTAGAAAATCTATTCCTGTGGAGCATATAAAACTAATATCTTCAGAAGAAAAATTCCAGGCAAACCTTTCTGGAGTAAGTCCAGACGTATATTTAGTAAACTCTCAGGACTAATACACAAACATCCTTTCAAGAGTCTAAGAAACAGCTTGCAGAGATAGAGTCTGTAATGCATGATTAGTTTATCTGACTGCATTATAGCTTTCTACTTAGTCTTGTTCATCTTATTATAGGTTTGTAACTCGATAAACACAGCACCAAAACCAGCTCCTTCGTTACCATTTGTCCAGGCTGAATGTCTCAGATATACAGTAAGATTTAACTCGGACTCTATTAAAATTTTAGTACTGTTCCCAGTCTTCAAACAATGCCTTGCCCCTGGTTTTGTGCAAGTTTTTCTCAGACAACTCATGCCCTTAGGTATTTCCAGGTAGGTACTTTTATTTGTTTTGGTCATAAGGGGTTTCTTTTCTAATCACACAGTGTGATATCAGAAAACACAGATAGAGAAAGAGTGCAGGGATAACTGCTTTTAAATCAAGTAGTAATTAAGGATTATCCGCAAGTGAAAAAAAAAGAGCCCTGGCAGAACAAAGACAGCACAGGTGAAAGCAACTCTCTGTAGCATCCAAAATAGTGGTAAGGAAATAAGGCAATAGTTCTTAAAGTGAAAAGCCTGAGATGGCTGTGCAATGAGATTGTTATTGCTGAACCACCCAAAACTAAAGTAGAGAGACTGCAGACATCAAACATCAGGATTTTGAAATAAAGCCCCTGGGAATGTAAGCATGTACTCAGTAGAGAGGATTTAGAACACTAAAAAATCATGCTTTCATGAAGAAAGAGAAAATAGAAGTAAGATGTATTACACAGCTTTCTAACCTAGTATGAATCTTTCACTGTTCACAGAAAATAGGGAGCATTTTAGAAATCCTTCTGCAAAGTTTCAGACTATCTGCTGGAATGATCAGCATCCATGGCAGCACAAATTATGAAGTGAACACCTGTAAAAAGAATGTGTTGGCAAGTTTTCCAAAGTCTGAAGAGAGCATATAGAATTAAAGTTTAATACAGGTCTTGCAGCATGGGAAATTTCTAAATCAGCATTAAAAAGAGAAAAATAGCAACAGAATTGTAATGAGCCTTTCGCAAACTGTGTCTAAAAACCTTTCATTAAACTGTTCCCACTCAGATAACTGGGTATTACTTGAACACTCTACTCTTCCTACTCTTAATTTGTTGGTGATAGAGAATTTTCATTTAGTAGAATGTAGAAAAGAAGTAGTGAACTGAAATTCAGAGCATCTCACATCCCTAACTGGCCCCCCAACACAAAGCAAAGCACAGTAGTTCTTTGAATGACCTCTATACACACAACAGAACCACCAGTTTTGGCTTTTCAAAATTATGTTACATTCCTACAAACCTGTTTATAACATTTAAATTGGCATAGGACAAAAGAGTATAGCTGAGGTTTTTGGTGCAATTCCTATACTTTAACTGTCAGAAATATGAACTACATCCCTCTTCTGCTTGAGGAATGCAAAGGGGGAAAAAAGATGCATGCACCTTTTCTTTCATTTTCTACAGAAATTCAGTAATTAAGAAAAACCTGTTACCTAGCTGCATGTTGCAACCTTTACTTTTCTCTATGATTCAGATTCATAGAATGGTTTAGGTTGGAAGAGACCTTAAAGATCATCTAGTTCCAATGCCCCTGGCTTGGGCAAGGAGACCTTCCACTGGAAAGGGTTGCTCAAGGCCTCATGCGACCTGGCCTTGAACACCTCCAGTGAGAGGACAATCATGACCTCTTTAGACAACCTGTTCCAGTGCAGCTCAGTGTAAAGAATTCTGCCCTCCTCTCATCCTATCACTACAAGCTCTTGTAAAAAGTCCCTTCCCAGCTTTCTTGTGGACCCCCTTCAGGTATTGGAAGGCTGCTATGAAGTCTCCTCAGAGCCTTCTTTTCTCCAGGCTGAACATCCCCAACTCTCTCAACCACGATTTATGGATTTTCTTCCATAAATTCTTTTGCTTTTTGAAGTCATGCAAACATCCAGCAAGCAGAATATTCAATGACAAGCAATTCCACTGTTCAACTACACACTCCTTAAGAGTTGTTTGCTTTAAACGTATCACTTCTGAGAGACACCTAGATACTACCCTCCCCAAAAAGCATGTTGAATGACAGGTATATCTGCTGTTTCAGGAGTTCATGGATTTTAAACTACATTTAACCTCACACTTGGCTTGAAATGTTAGGGCTTCAATGATCAACATGTACTCCCTCTCTGCTTTCTCTCTTTCTCCAAAAGCTGCCAGATAATCCTGAGGAACTTCTCTAACTTCCCTAAATTTCCTTCATGTCAAAATTTTCAGACTAAGTTTCCATCGGTAGTAGTGGCAAAAAAATGGTTAACTATAAACGGGCTCTCCAACTCCACACAAGACTGCAGGAAATGGTACAGAAAGCTAAATAGCATAATAATAGTAATAATTTTAAAAGTCACCACTGTGCCACTGTGATTCAGCTGATCTGTGAATAAACACTGCAGTGAAGTTTAACACACTTAGTTCTGGTTATGCTATTAGATCCCACTCGGGCACAAATATTTTCACATTTAATTAGAAAACAGTCATGATCACACAGGCTTTATTTACATTGTTATTAAGTACTGATCTTCCAAACATAATTATCCTAGTTGTAAAGCAGTTGCTTTAAGAATTATTAATAATTATGTAGGTAAACAAATGCTTCTATTACTAAAAAAAGAAAGAGATAAGTTATTCACATAGTCAGGCTTTCCATTAAAAATACTGAATCTAGATTCGGTGGCAAAATTATCCTGAAATAAACATAATTATCCAAGATTTACCTTCCCATTCTGTTGGAAAATCACCCATTTGATACTGATATGGTTCACGATTTATTGCTTCTACAAATCTTCTTTCTGGTATAATCTGCCCTATTAAAAAAAAAAACAAAAAAACCCAGGCAGTTAAATTCATGATTATGTTATTATTTCAACTGTAGAACATGCAATGATGTCTAGAGGATAAAAACGAAGGATTTAAAATACTGAGAACATTATTGCTATCTAGATGTCAATTTGAAGTGCTGTTTCAGCAACTTCAACAAAAGCTTGCATGACCTACAGTTGACTTGGATTATGAATGACAAATACATTTCAAACCAAGTTATCCACCTTAGTGTATCTCTCCCATCCTGAGTTAATAGAGTCTGCTCCCACAAGTGCCCTGTGCTCTACACAGATGGGAGGGAAGCAACACTAAAAAAACCCAAGCCAAAACCAGATTGAGATAAGGTATTTACTGAGATAATACAACACACATCTACGTTAGTCTGTCTGCAAAATGAAGAAGCAGCAGCAGAAGCCAGCCATGCAATGGTTCCTTCTCCCCAGCCAAGCCTACAGCCAGCCCAGAAGAAAATACAACACCCCAAATGCCAGAAACTGGAAGCAAGCAACAGGAACAGAAAGCCTCTCATGCTACAACCTGAACTTCAAGTCCCATGATACTGTGCTCTGCAAGCACTTTAATTTTGAAGTTGGCATGATGGCAGCATGATATTCAACACACATCAGCAGACTCAACTTGACCCATGACATCCCCCTTTATGAATGCTTCTCTGATGAACTGTCACTTTTCCATCAACTGTTCTTTCCTTCACCTGGGTATCTTCCTTACTATTGCTGGTGAGGGATCAGAAACTTGATGCTGTTCTTGGGTCAAAAACCAGCACTGAAACTTTGCTAATTAGCTCTACAAAGTGGTCTGGCCACATCATCTCCAATTGCTGGCAACTACCCTGTGCACATGAGACTTCTCACATATGTTCTTCTACATTAACATGCCGACATCCTTTAAAGTAGGTAGCTCTCTGATAGGAATATCCAGTGTAACAAAAGTGAAGACATTATGGAGAATATGGATCTACATACCATCCACAGATTCTGCTGCTGCCAAGGAAGAAGAACTAAGGTTCAAAGAGTGATCTTGCACACAACAGTCTGATTGTCAGATACCACGCTACTGTACAGAGGAAGAGTTGGTGGGACTGGTTGAAAGGGCTTTAAACTTTTGAAGCGGGAGGGGATTAACATCGGGAGCATTTGAGATGAGTCTAAAGACAGCCTTCAGTCTGCCATTTCATTTCAGGTGGGAGATAGTGACAGTAACTTGAGAACTGTCTGTGACAAGTGGCAGAAAGAGACACTAGGATTGGAAGGACAGTGTGATAGTAAAGGCCCTCAGTCTGTTGCCCTGAAGCATGCTGTGAACACTGCAGCAAAGGCGATGTCTTACAGAGCTGAGCTAGAGGTCTCTGAGGTAACAGGAGACAGGAAGGTAACTCTCATGAAACACTCTGGGGGAAACAGTGAGGTGCCCATCTAAGAAGGTGAGATGATCAGCAGCTCATCTGAAGTGCCTCTACACCTATGCATGTACCACTGTCAACAAACAGGAGGAGCTGTGTGGTGGTTTGGCAGTTGCCTGCCCCCCCCCACTTTGAAATGACCCAGGCTAGGACTCAGATGGCTGGAAGTTAAGGAATGAAGCTTTCTATTTATAGCAATGCACAATATACAAGCAGATATTCACAATGTATAACAGATATTTACAGATATATACAGTGAAAGAGGTAATACAGAAACACCGCAGCCCTCCCAGAGATCAAAATCCCTAAGAGGGGTCACCAATCACCCCTACCACCTTTCCCCCCTTACCCAATCTTACCTCACCATCCATTAATGCAGCAGATAGGCAAAGGTAGATTGGCCGGGGGTTAGCAGTAGTAAAAGAAGTTAGTGGAACTATTCAGAATCAGCTACAAAAGGCAGGGAAAAGGAGCCATTCAAAAGCAGTCACAGCCCAGAGAGGTCTGAAACTGTTTGATTTATCTATATTTGGGTTAAAACTTTAAAACATTTTTTTTTCTTCTCAGTAAAGCTGTGAGTGGAGTAGCATTATTAGTGCTTTCCTCTCTCAGCCTGTAGTCTAATTGATAATTCAAACCCTCCAATTAGTTCAAACCAGTACAAGCTGGAGGCTACCCTTCTACAGGAAAGCTATGACAAGGTGGCGGTTACAGAAACTCGGTGCAATGAATCCTATGACTGAGGTGTGGCTATCAATGGGTACCAGATGTTTGGAAGGGACAGCAGAGCTTCTTTTCATAGCTGGTGTGCAAGCCTACCAGGGGTGAGGCTCTGCTTGAATAGAGATGGGCTGGCAGAGGATGTGATGATGGTTGGAGGCTATCTGGGTTGCAGTGAGCATGAAATAACAGTTTTCAATATGCAGTCAAGTTAGGAGGGGATCAACAGAACATCCACACTTCCAGAGAGCAGACTGTGGCTTGCTCAGGAACTAACTGAGAGGGTGCCTTGGGAAGCAGCCCTTAAAAACAAAAGGGTCCAGGAAGGTCAGACCTACTTCAAGATAGAAATCTTGAAGGTGCAGGAACAGGCTGTGCCAATGTGCCAAAAGCAGAGCTGACAAGTAAGCCTGAATGGGCAAGTGACTTCTGAACATATTAAAGGAGAAAAAAAAGAGGGTGTATCACCTTTGGAAAGAGGGAAGTAACTCAGGAAAAATTTAAAGGGTGTTGCCAAGACACATAGGAAGAAAATCAGAAAGGCAAAAGCCCAGTTAGACTGATCACTGCTGTGAATGACAATAAAAAAATCTTTCTGTAAATATGTTAATGACAAAAAGAGGGGTAAGGATAACCCCCACTCTCTATTGGGCAAGGAGGTAAATGTAGTAACTAGAGATGAGGAAAAGGCAGAGGTACTCAACACCTTCTTTGCCTCAATTTTCAAGAGTAAGACAGGTTGTCTTCAGGACTGCTGGCCTCCTAAACTGATAGTTGGGGTCAGGGAGCAGAAGAGCCCCCCTGTAATCCAAGTGGAAGCAGTTATGATTGTGTTGAGCCTCTTGGTGCCTTGCAAGTCTATGGGACCAGATGGGATCCATCCTAGGGTGCTGAGAGAGCTGGCAGATGAGCTGACCAAGTTGCTCTCCATCATTTATCAACAGTCCTGGCTCACTGGAGAGGTCCCTGAAAATAGGAAGCTGGCCAGTGTGGTGCACATCCACAAGGGTCAGAAGGGGGACCTGGGAAATTACAGACCTGTCAGCCTGACCTCAGTGCCAGGCAAGACAAAAGAACAGATCATCTTGAGTGAAATCACACAGCACCTACAGGATGGCCAGAGGATCAGACCCAGTCACCCAGGCTGAAAGGAGGTTGTAGTCAGGTGGTGGTTGGTCTCTTCTGCCAGGCAACCAGTGACAGAACAAGAGGACTCAGTGTCAAGCTGTGCCAGGGCAGGTTTAGGCTGATGTTAGGAAGAAATTCTTCACGTAAAGAGTAAGTGGCCATAGGAAAGCGCTACCCACAGAGGTGGTGGAGTCACTATCCCTCGAGGTGTTTAAAAGGAGGCTGAATGAGGCACTTAGTGCCATGGTTTTGTTAATTAGAAGGTGTTAGGTGATGGATTGGACTCCATCTTGAAGGATTTTTCCAACATGATTAATTCTAATTTTGATACTGCACTTCACTGTCCTAAGGGTTATGAAGCCCATGAGAAGCATAGTTAGGATCCTAATTTAGGAAAGCAAGCTTCCAGCTCTTCAAGGAGTTGTAAATTGGACCCCATGGGAAATGGCCCTTGGGAACAAGGGAGCAGAACACAGCTGGCAGATGTTTAAGGATGCGTTCTACAGAGCACAAGAGATTCCAATCCCAGGTGTAAGAAACTGGGTAAGGAAGGCAAGAGACCATCATGGCTGAGTTGTGACCTGCTGGCCAAACTAAAGGGCAAGTTAGGACTACATAAGAAATAAAACAAGAGACAGGCATTCTGGGAAGAGTGTAGGAATGTTGCCTGGTTGTAAGCACAAGCTCAGGAAGGCCAAGGCACAGCTGGAACTGAACCTGGCATAGAATGAAAGAAAAACATGAAAGGCTTCTACAGGTACAATAACCACAAAAGAAAGGTTAAAGAAAGCATAACCCCTGATGGGCAACAGTGGAGAACTAGTAACAACGGATGAGGGGAAGATTTTAAACAACTTTTTTACCTCAGTCTTCACTGACAACCCCTCTCCTTGTGGCTCTCATGTTGACAGCCCACAAGTTGGAGACCAGGGAGACAAAGTCCCTCCCACTGTAAGTGAAGACAAGGTGCGTGATCATCTGAGGAACCTGAAGATTACACAACTCTATGGGATCTGAGGAAACGCATCCCAGAGCCCTGAGGGAATTAGCTGATGTAGTTGCCAAACCACTGTACATTGTATTTGAAAAGCCCTGGTAGTGAGGTGAAGTCCCTAGGACTAGAAGAAAGGGAAAATTGCACCCATTTTTAAAGAGGTTAGAAAGGAGGACCCTGGGAACTACCAACCTGTGAGCCTCACCTCTGTGCCTGGGAACAGCACAGAACAGATCTTCCTAGGTGCTGTGCTAAGGCACATAGAGGACAGGGAGGTGATTCAAGACAGCCAGCATGGCTTGACTAGGGGCAAATCCTGCCTGCCCAACCTAGTGGCTTTCTATGATGAAGTGACTATGTCAGTGGATAAGGGACAGCCTATGGATGTGATCTGTCTGGACTTCTGCAAGGCCTTTAACACAGTCCCCTACAACATCCTACTTACTAAGTTGGAGAGATATGGATTTGATGGGTGGACTGTTGCGTGCATAAGGAAGTGGCTGGATGGTCAAATGCAGAGGATGGTGCTCTGTGGCTTGAAGTCTAGATGGAGAGCAGTGACAAGTGGTGTCCCTCAGGGGTCTGTACTGTTTAAAGTTTTTATTAACAGCTACTGGTGGCTAGTTTGCCACCAAACTGAATGGTGCTGTTGATATGCCAGA
>VWZI01013334.1:48809-66217 GCA_013396835.1 Psilopogon haemacephalus | reverse complement strand
TCTTCCTGTGAGAAGCAGAAACCCCTTTTCTCCCTGTATTTCATTGTTTAAAGGCACTATTCTCCATTCTCACTTCCAAACCGCTTTGAGTTTTCTTTTGGGCTTTTAGCTCAGGGTAGTTGGGTGTAAACCAATACACCTGTGGGAAAGGACTTGGGGGTGCTGATGGATGAGAAGCTGGATATGAGCAGACAATGTGAGTTTGCAGCCCAGAAGGCCAATCACATACTGGACTACATCAAAAGATGTGTGGTCAGCAGATCCAGAGAAGTGATTCTGCCACTTTGTTCTGTTGATATCTCACCTGGAGTACTGCATCCAGGTCTGGAGCCCTCAATATAGGAAGGACATCAACCTGACGGAGCAGGTCCAGAGGAGGGCCAGAAAAATGATCAGAGGGTTGGAGCACCCTTGTTAGAATGACAGGCTGAGGGACCTCGGGTTGTTCAGACTGGAAATGAGGAGGCTCTGAGGAGACCTAATAGTGGCTTTCAGTACCTGAAGGGGGTCTACAGGAATGCTGGAGAGAGACTGGTTACAAAGACCTGTAGTTACAGGATGGGGAGCAGTGGCTTCAAGCTGTAGAAGAGCAGATTTTGACTGGATGTTAGGAACAGGTTCTTAACCATGAGAGTAGTGGAACATGAGAACAGGTTGTCTGGGGAGGTGGTTGCCCACATCTCCGGAGATCTGCAAAGTGAGTCTTGATAGGGGTCTGGGCAACTTGATCTTATATATCTTCTTACTGTATGCACTAAACAGGCTGCCTGGGAGGGTTGTGGAGTCTCCCTCTCTGGAGATACTCTAGACCTGTCTGGATACATTCCTATGTGATCTGGTACAGACGATCCTGCTTTGGCAGATGGGTTGGATGATCTTTCAAGGTCTCTTCCAGCCCCTAACCTTCTATGATTCTGTGTGATTCTGAGATATTTTCTCTAAGCCCTTCTGTCTCAGCCTATCAAAAAAAACCAGTATGTGATGACTTCTTACAGAAACAAACCTATAAAAGCCTGAAAATAAAAATGTTTAGCAGACTGCCAGCATGAGTAATGAGTAGCCTAATTCAGCAAAGGAAATAGTAAGCACTAAGTGAAGAGGTAGCAAATTACTGAATTCTCATTTTCTACAGCCCTATATATAGACTACGAAGTCTAAAACCTAAGTTAGTTTCCACAACAAAACCACAGTTAACTGTAGACACACACAGATATTACAATATGAGTATTTTAATGCTTCTGCCTTATTGTGCTTCTGCCTCTTTGCTTTCTGCTGTTGAACCTGCCATGCTTTGCCTGATACATAACAAGCCCTGATATTCTGGGTTTGTATATCTGAAAACTGCTCTGTTTCAGTTTACCAGAGAATAAACATTAAGTGCTTACACGTACTTAATGCACATTAAGTGCTTAACCATCAGCGTGACATTGTGCACAACTGCACATCTGCAAGACATCCTGCCTGCACCTCTGCAAACCTCTGTGCCAAGTCTGGACTTCAAGAGGAACCAGGATCAGGTCAGAGATCATCTGCTTCTCTCCCTGTACCCTGTTAGAGCCTGGGAATATCTTAACAGCTATTAGGACACCAACAGTACACCCTTCAAGTGTTTGGGTACTGCCTGAAAACTATAGTTAGCCCCAGGAATCTGGAGATAATATTTTATGAGCAAATACTTAGAGCCTCTCTGACTGAATCCAAGTACCTTCTGCCTTAAGCAGAAAGGTCATTCTCGACTCCCTCTAGTGGACAAGTGGTATAACTGACTGCAAGAACCTCTTTCCTGTTCTAATAGTTTAATGTTTGTTATATTATTGCAAATTATTTCTTGAGTGTTCTAGAATCTCTGTTCTCCCTCTGTGTAACAACTTTTATGACCGTGCAAAGAACCTAATAAAAAATAGGTAACATGGCAAGATTAAATATATTAATATCAAAACAATAAACTATATTAATTTGGGGGGGGACACACAGAAATACTGCCAACTGCTGCTACATTTGGCACAGCAAGCAGGGTATGAACAACGATGGAAATTTTATATAATCTGGGATATATGATAACAGGTTCAGATCTAGAATGGACAGCTAAAAATTCCCAACAGCCTGTCATGGTTTCTAAAGAGCTGACAGAATGAGACCATCTCAGACTAACTGAAAAGAAAAATAGAATTGTATTTTAAAATAGAGATGTAGAAAAAATTACAGCGAATATACAGCAGTTCATAACAACCCTCTTAAATCTTGATACCTGAAACTAAATCTGCAACCCTCAATGATCCTTTTCTTCCCTCCTAGTGTCTCTGCCTGCTGCTAGGCCCAAACAGGGTCTCTGCAGCCATGACCAGGCCCATCCCCTATATATTTACATAGGTAACTACCTCCTGTCAAAGATAGCAGGCAAGAGGTAGAGAAAAGGAGAATGAGCTGGCCTCGCCCTGAACTTTATAAAGAGATATTATAGCAGAATTATGTGACTGAATAACAATTTTACAACTCCTCTCTAGTCCTTAGAGGATTTTTTTTTCACCCTACAGTTCCCAACCTATGACACAGCACAAAATATTTTTTAAGAAGTTGCAAA
Source organism: Psilopogon haemacephalus (assembly GCA_013396835.1). Lineage (NCBI taxonomy): Eukaryota > Metazoa > Chordata > Aves > Piciformes > Megalaimidae > Psilopogon > Psilopogon haemacephalus. The sequence continues at coordinate 63,636 of VWZI01013334.1, read as the reverse complement.
AACCACACTTTAATTTTGGCCACATGTCTGGTGCAGCTGCTAAAAGAGCTAAAATATGCTGATGAAATAATCCAGACCCTGGAAAGAGAACTTTAAAAAACCTGAATTACAAAATTAGAGGCTTTTTTATTTAATTTTGCTATGTGCAGCAAAAGTAGAAGTAGCCAGCCTCCCTCTGCCATTCTCCTCAGCCATGGAGTGGGGGGTAGATGTATTTACTCACACGTTTACAAACACAAAAGAACCAACTCTACCATTAAGTGTAGAAGCATTAATCTCTTATTCAGCCTAGAAGACTCTCAATTCAGCTAGCAGCCAGAGCCAAAGCAGCCTAAACACAACACAAAAAGCTGCCTGGAAAATTTCCTGCAGCTGTAGCCCCAGCTAACACTGCTTCCCTTGAGGCACACATTTCAAAAAATAAAAAGCTGTGCTGCAGCATTCAAAGCAAGATGGAGGAAAAAGACATCACCTTATCAAAGCCAAAATCAGACCTACTCCAGGATCTCACCACCCTCATGGTAAAGAACTTCTTCCTAACATCTAATCTAAATCTACCCTCCTCTAGCTTGGATCCATTCCCCCTAGTCCTATCACTATCTGACATCCTAAAAAGTCCCTCAGCAGCTTTCTCATAGACCCCCTTCAGATACTGGAAGGCCACAATAAGGTGGCCCCAAGCCCTTTTCTTCAGGGCTGCTCTCAAGCCAGTCACTACCCAGCCTATATTAGTACCTGGGATTGCCCCAACCCAGATACAGAACCCTGCACTTGGCCTTGTTGAACATCATGAGGTTGGCATGGGAACACCTTTCCAGCCTGTCAAGGCCTCTCTGTACGTCATCCCTTTCCTCCAGCATGTCTGCTGCACCACACAGCTTGGTGTTGTTGGCAAAATTGCTGAGGGTGCACTCAATGCTACTGTCCATGTCACCAACAAAGATGTTAAACAAGACTGGTCCCAGTACTGATCCCTGAGGGATACCACTTGTCACTGGCTCCACTTGGACATGGACCCACTGACAGTCACTCTTTGGATGCAGCTGTTAAGCTCGTTCTTTATTCACTGACAGGTCCATCCATCAAATCCATATTTTACAGCTTGGAGAACAGGATGTCATGTGGGACAGTTTTGAAAGCTTTGCTCAGGTCCAGGTAAATGATGTCAGCTGCTCCTCCATCATCTATTAATGTTGTGACCTTGTCATAGAAGGCCACCAGGTTTGTCAGGCACAATTTGCCCTTGGTGAAGCTGTGTCAATTGTACCAAATCACCTCTTTGCTATTCTTCTGCCTCAGCAGTGCCTCCAGGAGGATCTGTTCCATGATCCACATCAAAAGAAAGATGTTGATGAGGCCTTCTGCAGTCAACTGGAGGTAGCCTCTAGAGCTAACTCCTTGGTACTCATGGGTGACTTCAATCACCCTGGTTACTTGCTGAGAAGCTCACACAGCCAGGTGCATTCAGTCCAAAAGGCTCCTGCAGTGTATCACTGGTAACTTCTTGATGCAGGTAGTAGAGGAACCAACAAGGACAGGTGCACTGCTGGACCTTGTATTAGCTGATAAAGAGGGACTGACTGAGGACATTAAGGTTGGGAACAGCCTTGGGAACAGTGATCATGGCATAATTGAGTTTAGTCTTCTACAGGGTAGAAGCAGAGCAACAAGTAGAATTACAACCCTGGAATTCTGCAGAGCTAACTTCGTACTCTTCAGAGACACATTTGCAGAAATCCCATGGGCTAAGGCTCTAGAGGGTAAAGGAGCCCAAGAAAGTTGGTTAATTTTAAAGACTACTTCCTCCAAGCCCAAGGTAGATGTGTTCCCTTGAGTAAAAAATCAGGTAGATGTGCTAGGAGACCTGCATGGCTGACCAAGGAGCTCCTGAAGGAAATCTCAGGGAAGAAATAAACTTACAATTCATGGAAGAAAGGACTTGTCACTTGGGAGAACTATAGGGAAGTTGACAGGGTATGTAGAAAAGCAACAAGGCCAAAGCCCTCTTGGAACTGAAACTGGCAAAGGAAATTTTCAGAAGGGAACAAAAAGGGCTTCTTCAAACACATGAGTAGGAAAAGGAATAATAAGGAAAGTGTGAGGCCACTGCTGAACGAGGAGGCAGCCTTGATAACTGAGGATGCAGAGAAGGCAGAGTTTCTGAATGCCTTCTTTGCTTCAGTCTTTACGCTCCACTATGTACTCCAGACCCTGGATGAAGGAGAGGAAGCCTAGGGGAGGGAATGCTCCCCACTGGTCAGTGCAGACTGGTTTAGGGATCAACTACACAAATTGAACATTCACAAGTCCATGGGCCTTGATGAGATGCATCCAAGCATACTGAGAGAAGTGGTATTGTCACTCTGCCACTCTCCATCAGTTTTGCCAAATCACGGCAGACAGGAGAGATGCCTGAGGACTGGAGGAGAGCCTATGTCAACCCAGTCTTCAAAAAGGGCAAGAAAGAGGTTCCAGGGAATTATCAACCAGTCAGCCTCACCTCCATCCCTGGGAAAATGATGGAGTGGCTCCTTCTGGAGGGCATCTCAAGTCACATGGAAGAGAAGAAGTTTATCAGGAGTAGTCAGCGTGGATCTGCTAAGGGGAAATCATGCTTGACTAACCTGATAGCATTCTGTGAGAACATAACTGAATGGGTAGATTCAGGGAGACCAGTGGATATAGTCTACCTTGACCTCAGCAAGGCCTTTGATATAGTCTCCCATGACATCCCAGTGAGCAAGCCCACAAAATGTGGGATGGAAGAGCAGACAGTGAGGTGGATTAGGAACTGGTTAAAAGATAGAGTTCAAAGAATGGTGCCAGGTCCAGCTGGAGAGCAGTAGCCAGTGGAGTCCCCCAGGGATCGGTGCTCGATCTGGTGCTGTTCAACATCTTCATCAATGACACTGATAAGGGGTCAGAGTGTCTGCTCAGCAAGTTTGCTGATGACACAAAACTGGGAGGCTTGGCTGATCCAGATGAAGGCTGTGCAGCCATCCAGAGAGACCTGGACAGACTGGAGAGCTGGGCACAGAGGAATCAAATGAGGTTCAACAAGGACAAGTGCAGAGTCCTGCACCTAGGGAGGAATAATAAACTGCACCAGTACAGGCTGGGTGGTGATCTGCTGGAGAGCATCCCTGTGGAGAGGGACCTGGGCGTCCTGGTGGATAACAAGTTATCCACGGGGCTGAAATGTGCCCTTGTGGCCAAAAAGACCAATGGGATCCTTGGGTTGTATCAGGAAGTGTCCAGCAGATCAAGGGAAGTTCTCCTCCCCCTCCACTCTGCCCTGGTGAGACCTGATCTTGGTACTGTGTTCATTGTTGGGCTCCCCAGTTTAAGAGGGACAGGGATCTGCTGGAGGGTCCAGCCGAGGGCTACGAGAATGATTAGGGGACTGAAGCACACATCTTATGGGGAGAGGCTGAGGGACCTGGGACTTTTTAGTCTGGAGAAGAGAAGACTGAGAGGGGATTTAATAAATGTTTATAAATATCTGAGGGCTGGGGGTCAGGAGGTTGGGGGACAGGCTCTTCTCACTTGCTCCCTGTGACAGGACAAGGAGCAATGGATATAAGCCACAGCACAGGAGTTTCCACCTCAACACAAGAGGTGTAGTGGTTTAGTGTCCTTCCACCTTTTATAAACGCTGGCTAGGACTCAAAAACACTGGAAGTTAATAAATGAAGCTTTATATTTACAGCAATGCACAATATACAAGCAAATATTTACAAGGTATAACAGGTATTTACAGATATATACAATGAAAAGGTAATACAGACACCACACCCCTCCTGGAGACCAAAAATCCCAAGAGAGGGAAACCAAACACCCCCCTGCCACCTTTCCCCCCTTCCCCAGTCTTATCTCACCACCTGTTGATGCTGCAGATAAGCTTAAGTAGGTTGGTCAGGGGGATCAGTAATACAAAGGAATTAGTAGTTTTACTCCGAATTAGCTACCAAGACAAAGAGATGAAGGAGACCATGCAAGAGAAGCAGCCGCAGCACCGAACGGTCAGAAGCCATCTGCTATCAGGTTGTTTTCAGAACAGTTCTTAAAAACAATTTTTTTTCTTTCTCAGTAAAACTCTGATGAAGTAACACACTGTGTTTACCTCTCTCAGCCAATAGTCTAATTTCTCACTCAAATTCTCCAATTAGCTCAAACCAACACAAGAGGGAACACTTCTTTACTGTGAGGGTCACAGAGCACTGAAACAGGCTCCCCAGGGAGGTGGTGGAGTCTCCTTCACTGGAGACATTCAAGGCCTGTCTGGATGCATTCCTCTGTGACCTGAGCTAGATTATATGGTCCTGCTCTGGCAGGGGGGTTGGACTCAGTGATCTCTTTGGGTCCCTTCCAATCCCTGATGTCCTGTGATCCTGTGATCTTACTGGGCACAGAGGTGAGACTCACTAGCCTACAGTTTCCCAGATCATCTTTCTTTCCTTTTTTGAAAGTGGGGGTTATGCTTCCCCTTTTCCAGTCAGTGGGAACTTCCCCAAACAGCCATGACGTTTGGAATATAATGGAGAGCTGTTTAGTGATCTCATTTGCCAGTTCCCTCAGTGCCAGTGAGTGTATTTCATCAGGTCCCATGGACTTGAGCACTCTCAGGTTCTTCAGGTGGTCATTAACCTGATCTTCACTTACAATAGGCAGCTCCTTCTTCCAGTCCCTGCCATTATCTCCCCTGATTTCAGGAGTGTGGCTGGAGTGAAGACAGACATAAAGAAGTTGTTGACAACCTCAGCCTCCTTCACATCACTTGTCACCAGTTCTCCCTCTTGTGGATATGACCAACATTTATCCTATGCCTAGCCTGATTGTAATCCCAAATTGTAATCCAAGGTGTCAGATTAACAAATGACTCGATGTCATCTCGACAATGTACGCTAAGCAATGATGTTTATTCAAATAAGGCTTAATATTCAACTATTTACTAATCAGCAATTTTCTACCACAATGCACACGTACTTGTGGTGGTCTGGCAGTTACCTGTCCCCCACCCTTTTAAATAACCCAGACTAGGACTCAGAATGCTGGAAGTTGATAAATGAAGCTTTGTATTTACAGCTATGCACAATATACGAGCAGATATTTACAATGTATAACAGATATTTACAGATAGATACAGTGAAAAGGTAATACAGAAACACCACACCCCTCCCAGAGATCAAAATCCCCAAGAGGGGTTTCTAACCACCCCTACTACTTTTCTGCCCTTCCCTAATCTCACCATCTGTTGATGCAGCAGATAGGCAAAGGTAGATCGGCAGTTAGCAGTAGGAAAGAAGTTAGTGGAATTACTGAAAATCAGCTACAAAAGGCAGGGACAAAGGAGCCATGCAAGGAGGCAGCCACAGCCCACATAAGTCTGAAACCATCTGACTTATCTATATTTGGGTTACCACTCTTAAAACATTTTTTTTTCTTTCTCAGTAAAGCTGTGAGTGAAGTGACATCATATGTTTTCATTTCTCAGCCTATAGCCTAATTTCTCATTCAGATCCTCCAATTAGTTCAAACCAGCACAGTACTTGGCAAGCAAACAAAAGCCGAATCAACCTATGTCCAGAAGAAAGATTATACATTACTGCTTGAAATAAGAGCCACAATTTAATTTCCTTAGTGCACAAAAATTATTTACATACATATGTAATAGAAAAACTGCTCATTATCATTCTTGCTGTATTCAAGTATGACCATAAAGAAATTACACAAACACCTTACCTTGTTAGATTAAAAAAATTTCCTGATCTCATATACTAGTTTGCATCTTTTGTCTGCCCACGAGAATGATTTTGACACTATTAGCTTCTTTGTTTCCCTGGAACGATACATTCTGCATTTTGCTTAACATAGAACAAGCTTATCCCTCAGCCCTCTGAGAAGACAATCCAGTTTTATACACTGTCAGATATCTAGAGTGTACCAGCTGCAGCTTGACTCTGTTTTGCAATCTAAAGCAGTTAAAATGTTTCATTTGCGTATAAGTAGCAGATTCTCCCCCTTGCTCCCATTTAAAACAAAAGACCAATGCTTGTGTGAGTCATTAATCCACATTTTAGCTTCAGCAATCCATCGCATGCATCCAGTCACTGATACATACATATGCATAAATCTTCTATGACCCACTGCCTCATTGTGCTTTCAGAAAGGAAAAGAAAAATATTACAGTAAGGTAACATGTACTGTATATATAACTGTGATGTTCAAATGGAAGTTACTCAGCCAAAGTGCTGATTGGGAAAACATGGCATAGAGCAATGAGATTCTGGAAAGATACTTACACAATCAGCCAAGAAGGACTGAGGAGTGGGGGCAAGAAAAAAAGAGAAAGAAAAAAACCCCCAAAAACACCAAGTTTAAAAATGCACTTACTACAGTTAAAATGCGAATAATTAAGTTAGAAAAGAAAAAGCATACAAATCCCCAAGCCTAGTAGTATGTCTATGCTATTTTTCTGAAGACCACTACCTTCCTATTCTAGGGCTCTACCCTGCACATGTCAAGGATGACAATTACTATAAAAATTTGTCTAGAAGCTGTCTTTTTTAAGAGAAAAAAATATACAGAGATCTGAGTTGCATAGCTGCAATTTCTGAAGCTGGTACTCAGAAGTAATTTTAAATTCATGATGGGAGAATCAAGGCATTCAAAACACTAATATACAGGTGTCCCACTTTCTCCTTCAGAGTGGTGACTTCAAATTATAAACCATGTTTCTATCTAATTAGTCCAACTGCCATAAGTTTAATAATTTGTATCAGGATTATGGCCAACTGCATTTAAATATCTCTTAAGTGTTGGCATAAGTATGACCAAGTTTGTGGGGTTTTTCTGGTTTGTTTTGTTGTGTTTTTTTTTTTCCAAGTCAAAGCAACCTTTGCTATGGAGACCTCAGATAAAAAAAATAAAATATCCATAATAAATGATATATTTCAATAATATACTTCTATACAATGTACAAACATTGTCCAAAAATCTAAGAGAATATTCCAGAAAATCGTCAATGGAAGAAACATTTTCTTCTTGGGTCTTGGCAAGAGGGAATTTGTAAAGAACAATGTGATGCTGAGTTTTCTACTGAGTTTAATGTTACCAAGTCACAGTCAGAAACACAGTGTGAAATATTTGTACAAAAACCAACCCAGATTACTTTGAGTGAAACTTCTACAAGCCTGCAAATATTCAGTGCAAATCATGCACCGTGTGTGCCAGCATGACCTCAGAGACAAAAAGTTTAAAAATACATGTATAAACACACGTATCTCTCTAAATGCATCAGCAACATAAGAAAACCATTTAGAGGCTAGTAGAAAATAATTTTTTTGGTATACAGCCAGATGTGAAAGCAAGCTTAGTAAAATGTCCAATTAAAACATTTGCATGCAGAAGCAGAAGAGCATTGCTGTGTGGTTGTCCAGCTCCAAGACAGATTTCACAGACTAATTCTGACCACTCCTTCCATTGCTTTCGAGTACTCGTTTGACACCCTTCTGCCTGGCAATCAGGAATCTGGTATCTGATGGCTCTGAAATACAGGTGTTCAGACTGGGCTCCAAGTTTTAAGGAGAACAGCTCCTAAACCAAAGTCCATAAAAGCCATCTTGTGGGGTCTAGGTGTCAGTCTGAAGATGTGGCACCAGTTCCTATAGATATATCTAAATTAACATGTGAGCAGTTAGTACACTGGATCTGGTGTGACACAAGTGAGTTAATTAATATACTGCTATAATGGACTGCTGTGTTGGGTTTGTTCACAGTTTATACAGTCCATGTCTATTTATCAAGAATTATTTCTTTTATTTAGAAATAATCTCTTCCATCACTGCTCCTCTGGATATGGACGCCATCACTGTTTCCGCAGATGTGTACCACTACAAATGCTATGCCATTACCTTACAAATCTAGGTCACAGACAGCTATCAAAACATACTGTTTGTTATCTCCCAAAGTTTGTGCTGCTGAAATGAAAAGGAAAAAAAAAAATCACCACAAAAAATAAAAAAAGCCAACAAAAAATCCCATACACTTTTCTCAAAGACAGGTAGTTAATTATCAATAGAAAGATACAATGCCTCTTTTGATATTTTGTCAGAGTATATAGGACTAAGGAGTTTATAAGACAAATGAAAATACTCATTTTGAGACATGACAAATTCCTTCTAAGCAGCAAGATTAAATCTAGCCTTAAATATAACAGAAGACAAGCAAACCACAGCGTTGCCTGGGTCCAAATGAGAATATACAGTATCCTCTCTACAGCCAAAAAAGGGAACTAATAATAAATCCCTCTCACTGCTGCCCCCAAAATTCCCCCACAACATTCAGCTCTACAGTGAGTAAAGGCAGTGAATAAAACAAAATCCAAATACACTTCCTTGTAAAAGTTGTAACTGGGTAAAAGCAGACAAATGCTTGCAACTCAAACCATCTCTACAACATGCAAATAGAACACAACACTCCATGCCACAGTGAGAGTAAGACAAAAATGACAAATCTCTATTTTACACTGACCAGGGAGAGAACAGACAGTCTGAATAATTGTATTAAATATTTGGTTCAGCTATTCAACATTATTTCACGGGAAGATTAACGTCAGTGAGTATACATACATTCACTAAAGATCACATATATTGAGAAGTATTTTATTTTCACAAACACAAAAAAAAAGTTATTATTGCAATTATTCTATACTACATTATTTCTTAAATAATTCATCAAGAACTATACATGGTGTCAATATCCATCCTAGTAAAATTTTGTTTCCAGACAAGTACACCTTATTAGGAAACATCTCAAAGTTGTTTTTATTCACACTTGATTATAAAGCAGGTAATGATTAAGTGGATGATTTCAGAATTTTTATACACGCAAATGCACCCTGACAATTAGGTAGTCTTACTGGAACTCTGATCCTAGCATTGAAAAGCAAATAATTAGACCTAAATAATAAATAAATAAATAAATAAAGCAACAATTCAGTTAGTGAGAATAGTCAGAATAGTATAACATAATTTATCACACATTTCCTTAAAAATATCAAGATGTCTCCTGAAAACATGGCTTAGTTCTTCGCTATAAATGATCACTTCCTAACTCGCTGATACCTACTGTGTGGGCAGAGCAAGATAAATGTCAGAGACTTCAACTCTAAATCCTTAGTTTAGGTGCAGAATTACACCTTATAGACGTTTTATTCTGTGTACTCTTCAAATAATTATATATGCATTATATTTTTAGCAGTACCATTCACAGTAAAAGCAGTGGGAGGTAATATTGACCTTACTGAAAACGCCCTTAGAAGTTCAGACTGAAAGCTGTTTAGGGAAGAAGTCTGATCCGACACTCAGCTTAGATCTTATTTGTTATATGATTAACTACACGGAAAAGTGTCTTTGAGTGGGATAGATTCATATATTCTATATCTAAGAACAAAATTAATTCAAACATAATGATTCTCATTTCTGGGGATCAACTGCTTACTCTGTATGCAATTCACCATTTTACCTTTTTTTTTTAAATAATCTTTTTCATTAAAGGACATTCAAACTGTAACAGTGTTTCTATGACACTAAACAGTTTCTTCTAATAAAACCAGAATTCTATGGATAATTATGACCTGCTGAGGAGCCAATATGAAATTCACTTACATCTGTATCATAACAGATTAAAAAACGTGTCCTACGTTGTATATTTTCCTTTGGTAAATGTTCAGTGCCATTTTAGTTCCCGAGCTCTTTTCATCTGGTGGCATAATGCATCAACACCAGTTCCTGTTCCCTGTTCATTGGAAAGTCTTGCATCTTCTACCTCATAAAAGCAGCATGAAGCCCAAGAGTTATTACACCTTTACAAAAGTATTTTGTAAATAAATCTGCAACGCGGTTAACAGAAACATAACATCCTTTCAGCAACAAGGGTGTAAAAGATGCAAGTACAAATGCCACTTCCTTGGGAGAGCTGATAGATGCTTGGTACCCTGGCATGCAGAAGCTTTCTCCAAAACTGTTCTTTTGGTTTGTTTTAGTCTGTCAGATTTGAGGAACAGTTTTCTACCAAGTGCTGTCAAAATATGAATACATCTTGGAAAGAAGTACTGAGTACTTTCTGTAAATTCATAAAAAATAGCTTGAAATAAGGATTGTACATGTATAAATGGGATTTAGCAAGCAGATAGGAAGTGTACAATAACTTGTGCTCTGTAAATAAAAACATAATGCAGGAAGATAAACAAAAAGGCAGTCATGCAGGAAAGATAAATGGGCAAATGACAGGAAAGGTATGAATTGTAAATGAAATTAAAAGAAAGTTACCGCTACAGAGAACATCATTTAAGCAGTATGACCCAACACAGCAGTGTTACAGTCTGGTTTGGATGATTAATTATATTTCAATTATAAATCACTTACAAATGCTAATTTACTGTCTCCATTTTCTTCCAGTATAAATGGGATTATTACAGCCAGCTGCACATACATTCCTAAGGAGCTAATGCTGTATGGTTTTGAGTAAGTTTTAATAAACTTTGTTAAAGGAATAAGAATTTGAGATTTGCTCAGAAAATTCAACCCTATAGAAGGTCTGAACACAATTACAGATTAATAATGTGCATAGCACTTGATGGATTAAAGAATACTAGTAGTGGCAATTTGTGCCTGCCTTTCATTGCAGAGTAATGGGAGAATGCCCATGTTTTTCAGTGACAGTCTACAGAACAGTGCAATTTCTGAAGAAAATGAAGGTTAGCTAAAATAACTTCTCTCAGATATTATTTTTCTTTGAAGCTGCACTTGCACTATTAATTACAAGACAATGCATTTTAAGAACGTAAGAGGTCCTAATCCTTTCACTAACAGAAGTCTCAGAATTTCAGACTCAGGTGAAACAGTGGGATGTAGATATGTCAACACAACACAAACATGTAACACAACATATAAATTCCTACTACAGTGATGTTGTTTGTCCTCACCTATAAAGCAATCACATAATAATTCCTGCAAAGTTTACATCTGACCAAGGTGTGAACAGAGGCCCTAATATTTCAGATACAAAAAGTGGAAGTCGTCCCCCTCTAAAAGTGCCACTGTTGCTGATGGCATGGTTGGGAATCTTGAGTTCCTAACCCCTTCTGCAAATGTCAGTTATACTCAGGGGACATGCCACAAGTGTATATTCTGTTCAAATAAGCCTCTCAATTCATCAGCAGGTGACATGCTGCTCTTCATGGAATGAGGATTATAAAACAACCACCAAACATAAAATGTTGTAAAAACTCAAGGCAAAAGAGTGGGAGGAATACCAATGAACAGAGTCTAAATATGATGTGGTCATGACAGAACATCTGTGGGACCTCAGCATCCCATCTTCCATTTCACTGACATTCTTAGCTGAGGTGATGACCACCAAAGGTGGTCTTTTTCAAAGGAAGTCTGGTAAAGGGAACAAGTTAGCAGAAGAATACCCTCATAGGCAAGAGAAGGCCTGACAGCAATCTCAGAAAAGAGTAAGAGCTCTTCCGTGGGAGAAGAGGAAGCAATTTTAGTATGACAGGACAGGTGACTACGACATGACCCTAAACATGCAAATGGTTTGCAGGGATGTCCAGTAAGTATAGTGCAATAGAGTGAAAAAAAAAAATAAAATAATTGTACAGCTTCAAGGAGATAAAACATCTAACAAAGACTGAAACAAAGGCGGATAATGTTAGCAATTGCCAGATCTGCCAAAAGACAAAACACCTTCCATCTCATCCAGGAGCTGAGTGCAACAGAAAGTCCTGCACTTTTATGAAATAACCTCATGGCAAACAAAGATGTGCCTTGTGAGACGAGGCAGCATTGATACAAGCAGGTAAAGTGGCAACAAGGACTCTGTTCTCTCAGCTTTCTAACAAAAAAAAAAAAAAAAAGCGCAACTTAGAGGGCTGTGAAAGCAGACACCAAAATGAGAAATTATGTTACTGAACAGCATCTGAGTGTGCATGGAGACACAGCTGCCTTACTTATAATGGAACCACAAGTCTGGCAGTTGAAAAGCAGGATCTTGCAACTTTTTTTTTTAATCCAAGTATTTTATTCTTGTTTTAGGTGAAACAGTACTGAAGTTTCTATTTGAAATCACAAATTTTGACTTACATAGTGCTTTCTCACATTTGAGATGAAATGAGTGCACTAGAACTGGAGCAAAACAAAAATATTTAACATTTTCTGATGTGGGAAAGAACCATGGTAACAATCAACTTGTAGACCAATATGCTATCACAAAAATTCCCTGTGCTTTAAAATACCAGTAATATATAGCACATGCATACTGCAGCAATGAGTTTTAGTAGAAGTATGTTACTGTCACTTATTTCCAACTTGGAAGTTTGATTTCTTTACTCAGATAAGCTAACTGAACTTGCATATCTTACCCCACAAACAAATGATTAATTCAAAACTGCCACCTCAGTTCTAAAAATAGAGAGTATGCCCAATCATTTGTGATTTAATTACTGTAAAGGCATCTCACATAAGGATCCATAAGAACAGGCTTGGTGGACAGCTAATAGACAAAAAACCTTCATGATTTTACTTTTGTAACTTCCTTTAAAATGAATGAAGTCTGAAATGGAGGTCCTTAAAAGGAGGTATCTAACAAAGCGTGAACATTAGTTTACAAACAACTTTCCTAAAATTATTTCTGACCCACTGAAACTTTTTGCCTGATTGAACTCATTCTATATTGTTTAAAGCCCTGTCTTAGAAGTTTGTTGCTTTAAGCAGGTCTATGCATACCCATTAGTTACTTTTTTTCCAGTAACACTGATTTTGAAGAAAACAACACAACATTTTAGCAGGTTTCAGTAAGCTCAGTGCTGTAGGTGGTAAGGAAGTGAAAAAACTTCATACAGCTGAAAAACAGCAGCAATATTTGATCTAATTTCAAAGCTACTTTGAGCAGGAAAAGGATAAAGTGAAACAGTTTGGCCAAGTCAAAGCTCTAGCTCTGAGTCAACTCATTCATTTATTTTTCTACCCAAATCTAAGAGTTTCTGTGTTCACCTTGCAAGCTAGAAAAAACAAATGCATGTTCAAAGTGCAATGCAATGTATGATCCCCACTCAAGTTTTTTTCTGTTTCAGCTTAACTAAACAAATTTTAGACTAAATAGCAAATAATGAGGTCTATGTACTTTCATGGTATGTACCTAATCACCAAATACTGAACTGTAAGTCCACTGAGTTTAGAGTACTTTGCTGTTACTAGAAGCTAAAGCACCAAGTGCAACAATTGCAGCCAATGAATGGGTATAAAAGATCCGCTGTGAAAACTTTTATGCTGAGGCCAGTGAAAGAAAAGGGCTGCCTTTCAATGGCAACCATTAAACTTGCATAGCTTGTAGCAGCCACAGTACAAATGTTTGATACGCAGAGTTTATGACCACTTAAAGAAAAAACTGTGATACTTATAAACTATACAATCAAATAATTTCATTTTTGTGTACACCAAACCCTTGCAGGTTCCTAAATTGTATTTTGATTTTTAGAAGTAAAATCACTACACTACCAATTCAATCTTTAAAATGTAACCTCTCGGAAATAATGACATTAACAGAGATTCTCACTATTGCCAAGTTATTCAGCTGATCTCATTAGAATTCTAGCTGATTCCTTTCTGCTTTGAGCAGCTAAGATACGCAATCCACACTTTTTTTCTATTAAGATGTCACACAAGCATCCTTAAGAACCTACATATGCTAAGAAACCACACATACCAAGGCCGCACATGACTTGTATCTCATAGCTCTGTGTTATCTAGCTATGGAAAACTCCCACATCAGTTTCTGGAACATTTTGGTGTCTGGTGACCACAAATTTTATTTTTGTTGACCTTCTTTAGCTTGCAACACATGCCAGTACTGCAGCATAGGATGGTACCAATGCAGACTACTCTGAAACAAGGGGTTCTTGGTCTTGCTGCCTTGCTACAGAGTTGCTTGAGGAGTCTCTAAGACCAAGATTAAAAGTATAATATATAGGTGTTTTCTTTGCATTGAGGTCTTGAGACGCATAGGTATGTTGAAACAAAGGTATTAAGGAAGTTAGAATCTCTCAAGGACAATAACTGACTTAACCAAAAAAAAAAGAAGATACTTCCAAAACCAGCCCCTACCCTGTTTGTTCCATGAAAACAGAGACAGCAATATACAAAACCTTCTAAACAAAGGACAAATCTGTTCAGTTTCACTACAGGATTTGTCTCAATGGCTTCTTTACTAATTGTTTTGACAATGTGGACTTGTTTTTGTGAATATGTTTGCTCTTTAAATGATCAACATTATGTGAGTTGTTAACTCAGAAAAATAAATTCAGATCTTATACATCATCTCCTACCTGTGTGTACAGGTGAATGAGGTGGAGCACACCAGAGATGAGATTAAATTTTTCACCCTTAATAAAGATGACCTACTTTTGCACATTTCTGTATCATTCATTTTCTATCTTGGGAATTTATTATAAAATCAAATTACTTGTATGATAAGCCTTCTGTAATTACCAGTAGGAGTCTTATTTTTCAGTTTAAGCACGCTTTTGATTTGCAGTTGCATTTTACATACTGTACAGATGACTGAACATATATTAAATATCAAATTCAGACATTTTTAGTTCAAATCAATTAATCTGATAAATCAGTTCCTTCAGGCTGCTTACAGTTCTCCTTAATCCTGGTCAGTGTAGACCTTATTACATCTAATTTGCTACTATAAGGCTAAGGAAAAAAAAGCTAGTCTCACAATTTTTGTCATTTCTCCCCCTTTGCTTCCCCTG
>VWZI01013334.1:2976-20482 GCA_013396835.1 Psilopogon haemacephalus | reverse complement strand
CGACCTGATCTAGTGGGAAGTGTCCTTGCCTATGGTGGGGGGTTGGAACTGGATGATCTTTGAGGTCTCTTCCAACCTAAAGCATTCTATGATTCTGTGATTATAAGTGGCCCCAACCTCCCCCCTAGGTAGGAATAGGGCAACCTATTCCAGGGTCTCACCTCTCTCACGGTGAAGAACGTCCTCTTCATGTCCGTTCTGAATCTCCCCACCTCCAGCTTTGCTCCATTCTCCCTAGTCCTGTCACTACCTGATAGCCTAAAAAGTCCCTCCCCAGCTTTTTTGTAGGCCCCCTTCAGATACTGGAAGGCCACAGTTAGGTCACCTGGGAGCCTCCTCTTCTCCAAACTGAACAGCCCCAACTCTTTCAGTTTGTCCTCATAGCAGAGGTGCTGCAGCCCTCTGATCATCATCTTGGCCCTTCTCTGGACATGCTCCAGCATGTCCTCATCCCTCTTGTAATAGGGGCTCCAAAACTGGATGCAGTACTCCAGGTGGGGTCTCATCAGGGTGGAGTATAGGGGGAGAATCACCTCCCTGGCCCTGCTGGCCACCCACCACTCTGATATTTACAAGATTTGCCTCTCAAGACTAAACAGCTCTAGTTTTCTCAAGTCTTTCTTCATAAGAGAGATGTTAAAGTCCCACAATCCTCTTCATAGCTGGTCTTTGGACTCTCCAACAGGGATGTCCAGATGCCTGTCTCTCTTGAATCGGTTTCACCAGAGCAGAATAGAGGAGAAGAATCTCCCTAGACCTGCTGGACACTCTTTTCTTGATGCACCTCAGAAATGTGGTGCAAAGCTTGAGCTGTTAAACCCTTCTAAACTTAATTAGTCAAAACAGGCATCTCAGTGTTCTATTTCTAGCACTGAGTGCAGATACAGGAGTCCTTTACGGGATCAGTTTGTTTTCATCAAGGCTTCTTAATTTTGACACAAGTTCATGCTTTCCAGGTACAAGATGATTGTGTCTTTGTATGCAGCCTGAGACAGTGCTTAAATGCAGTATTACAGGAAAAAAAAAAAAAAAGATTATGTCCTCCACTACACATAATGAAGACATTCTTCATAGAGCTTGAAGCACTCAGTAATATCTTGAAAATAAATATCAATATTTTTCATAGACTGGCTCTAGGAGCTGAAATGGAGCTAAACACTTTGATGTAGTTTACTTTAGAGCCAAATACGTGTGTCTGCCCTAAGTCTTCAAGGACTAGTATTATGGATTGCTTTTTTGCTATTCTCTACATCTCAACGCTTTGATTACTTCAGGTAATTGAAAACCAGCTACTGGAAAGTGTACTAGAGACATGGTGGTTCACAAAGCTCTGAACTGCGTTAGCAAAAATGTGTTTGTGTTAGTTTGTTTTGAGCCATGTATTTCGGTTACTTCATAAAGCATGATTGCAGTCTTTCTATTTAGGATACCTTATGCTTTCTATTGTCTGTATTTGTTTAACATTTTTTCAAACTTCCCAGATTTTAAAGTGAGTGTGTGTGTGTATATATGTGTGCGTTTAAGTGTGTTACTTGCCACTAAGCTGCACTGGGCATGTCATAGCAGAGAGGTGAATGAAAAGTTCCTTCTTTGTGTGAGAACACCAGTGCTAACACAAAATAGAGTAACTATTTGAAGTAGACTTAGTAGCTGTGATTAGGCTGTAATGTGTTTTCCATAGGTAAAACCATCTTTATTACCCAAAAGGTATGCAGATGTAATACTCTACGTACCACTTTCAACTGGTTGGAATTGCGCTCAAGAGGAAGACAGAGATAGAACCTCTAGTCCAGAATAATATATTTTGCACAAAGTACAAATTCATACTACAGTTTACATTACTGTTCTGAGTGGTTGGATCCTATAGAACTAAGTATTTGCTTTAGCTTCTATCTGTTTATGTAAAGTGGCATAAACTTTTTTTCTAGGTCACCGGCAAGAAGTACTGGCAGTGTCTTGGTCCCCACGTAATGAATATATTTTGGCAACAGCAAGGTAGGGAGGGTGTTGGACTGTTACATGCATGAAAAATATCAGATGGTAAAACTTTACATATTCTTTATGCCTATTTTTAACAATTCAAATGTACTTTTAAAGTTGAACTTCATCATTTGCTTTAACCTTTTCCAAGTTTTGTAGATCTTGCTTAGCTCTACATCCTGGATAAAATAAGCAAGTGATGCTTACTTTATAGGAAGAAATTTTGTAGTACTAATTGCATTTAAAGTTCTAAGTAAAGGTAGAGTTCTGTTGAGATACTGTTTATTAGTGTGCTTATTGCCAGTCTGTTTTATAACAAAGGAAGAATTGCTTAGCTCAAAATACCATCCTGGTTAATCATACTCAGGTAGCTCAGCTGATAGGTGATAACTTTCCAAGCTGTGGTAGTTGGTTGAGCATGGTTAGTATATTGATACTCCTGGGTCTTTTTGTCGGATTTTTTTTCATTCCAGCCATTTTCAGTCTAAAAGACCATTTTGGTTTCCTTATTATTTTTGCAGAGCTTTTGAATATAACGTGACATTTATTTTCTTAGTTTCATGTTTAGCATGGTTTTTATTTTGAATTGCAGAGAGGAATGGTCCTTTTATAGGCTGAAAGTGAAATTTGAATAAGTTGGGATCAGAATTGTATACCCTTAACTTCTGATGACAAGGCTCAACATGGCTGGGAAAGTTTCTAACTGTGATTTGTTTGTTTAGCAAATCAATAACTATTTTCTTAGTTTTTCATAATATAAATATTAGCAATTTAAAAAAAACTAATACAACACAGTTTTGCCATCCACTAGGGCAAATATGGGCAGAAACTGGCAACCTAAGATAATGAAGAGGTAATGAGGAGGAAATAACTGGTAGTACTGTAAGATAATGTGGCCTAGTGTTTTGTATCAAGAGATGAGGCTATTTTCTAAGACAATTGTGTGTTTGCTTGTGGTCACTTCAGGAGAGGGAAAATGTATTTGGGGGTTTATGTGGCATCCATATGAAATATTATTTCAAACTTCCATGTGACGCTTGGCTCTTCCATATTTTGGGCAAGAGATTGGAATTGTCGAAGAAACATGTTTTCTGGGTGTGTTTCGCACAAAAAATCTCCCCAGTGCCTGAAACTTTTAAGTACTTTCTTGATCATTAGAACTGGCTAGAGAAGATTATTGATAGAAACTGCGTCATCAAAAGCTCTGTCTGTGCCATAATATTACAATGAACTACCTGCAATTTTCTGCTTACTTTACAGTTGGTTCAAACCTCAGTGATACCTTTGCTCACATTCTTAAAGTATTTGTTTGGAACAAAGGAATGTGTTGTCAGTATATATTCAGTTGGAATGCCACTTGAAAGTTAACAATCAGTCTATAGTAGAGGAGGAGCACAAAAGAACGGAAGAGTCATTAACTTTGTCAGATGCGCAACAGATAAGGAATAACTGTTGATTTTTGCTTTGGTTAATTGATTACACTGTATGTATTTATATTCCTGATATTAATGCACTGACCTTACTTGAGAACACACAGGAAAAAGCAGGTAATGCTGCAGCTGGAAGACTGTTTATCTAAGGAACAGTTTGATTAGATATGTTTTCCAGCTGTAAACCAAAGAGATACAGGTTTTCATTCAGCTAGTATGATGAGCAGTTTTAGTTTGGGTTTCTTTTTTTACAAAAGACGGTTAAGTGACTGGTGACTTAGTGCATGGGAAATGGTCTTTTCTATAAATTTACCTCAGTCTATGCTTGGGACTCTTATGATGCACATGGAAGTATTCTACTGGAATGCTCAAATAAAGCTTCCTTTCAGGGTGTCATACAAAGTGCACAGCCTGCAGTATTGCTGTCAAAGCATGTAACTAGTACCAACTGTTGTCACAGCTTTTGTTGCTGGCAGAGACAACGTGAGCAAAGCTTGAGCACACAGCCTGGGAACCAGAATGAAGCACAACAGCCTTTCCCCTCTTTATACCACCCTGGTAATGTAGACAAAAATAATGAGTTCCCACAGAAGCAGCCTCTGTGTTTCTTGGATGTAGCATTGTATCACATCAGAGCATATAAAGCTGTCCAGTCTATGTGTATGTAGCCAAAGTCTCTACCAGTCATACTATAGGCTTGTGATGACAAGAGCCTGAGTTCCTAAACGTTGCAGGCAGTGCTGGACTCTGTAGCTACAATTTAATCAATGGAAGAATTAGCAAGTTTATTCTTAGTCTGTGTATATACACAAGGCTGTTATGCTATAGAGAAAGAAATTAGGCTGTATAATTGTAGATACAGTTTCACTCTTAAATTAGATGCCTGTAGTGTACCTGTTATATTTAGTAATATATGTAAATGAGTGTCTGAAGCCTGTATTAATTTTTTTTGGGGAGTAAAATTTTACTGGTTTGAATATGACTGCATAATGACTAGTTCAAAATGGTTGCTGCTTCAGAATCAGTACCAAGTGGATTGGCCAAAGACAGTCATTGAACTAAGTTGCACACAATTTCTCTAATGTATGCAAATCTTTTTTTTAGTGCTGATAGTAGAGTAAAATTATGGGATGTGAGGAGAGCATCTGGATGTCTGACTACGCTTGATCAGCACAATGGAGAGAAGTCCAAAGCATCTTCTGAGGCAGGTAATACAGAAGATATCATTTTTATTTCATAAATATGTTGAATACTAAGACCAGCAAGGAGTGTAGTCAAAATCATGCTGTATATCACAGGTCATTGAATTGTATTTGGTTATTTCTCTCATGGAGGCAGTGTTTTAGTTTGGGGATTTTGAGATTTCCTTGGTGACAGTATTGTATCTGTTCTAAATGGTTTTCCTCCTAAAATGGGGAATTTTGCCATCCATTTTAAAGGCAGAAGAACTAATTCCTGCTGTAGATCAGGTTTCATATAAACCTAAATATAAACCTCAGCTTTCTAAACTGTTCCAGTAGTAAATTACTGCCTTTAGAAACAAAGACAACACAAACAAAATCCACAAATGTGCTTTCTTTTTCCTGTTTAAATTACTTTCAATGCAATAAATTCTATTATTCGTTCTATACTGCATGAAGTATACAAGAGAGTATAAATTTATAGTTATATTTAGCTTCAGGGAGCTAAATTACACTCTCTTTTTCACTACAGTGAAATGGTGCCTTGTAACAGTCACTATTAGCTACAATATTAATATATATGTGTCTCCAGGTGACATTTACACATGTGAAAAAAACCCCACAAACTAAATCGGAGGGAAGTTTCTGAAATTTAAATTACAAGTCATGAATTTTGACAAAATAGTTCATGAATTCTGGACAAAAAGTACTCAATATTGGCAGGACAGAAAATACTTGAGCAGTCTCTGCTCTGAGCAAGTAATACATAGTTTCTGCTTGATGATTCAATTCCACTCTGTATCATGGCTGTGCATAAAGGTATTTGCTTAAATCATAGTGTATAAAGCTACAAGTGAGTCTGACTTGTTATATGCAACTTAAATTGCATGTAGGAAACAGGCATGCACATTTCCATGAAGTCAAACTAATTTTCAAAAATGTAGAATTAGAAGTTATGAAGTAGCAGTAAATATCTGTTTTAATAACCATATTGTCTACAGTGTAAATTGTAGTATGGTAATATGAATGTTGGGTTTTGACAATTTGAAATTTAATTGAAATTCAGTAAATTTTTGAGATTAAATTACAAAATTTGGGCAAATTCTGCTGTATGAAAAATTCCATGTAACTCCAGTGATAATTAATGCCATGGTCAAGCACAAGGTTTCTTTTTAGCTTTCAAGATGACTTTTTTATAATCTAATGGCAGTCACATAGTTTAGGATAGTATATTGAAATATGGCTGAACTAAAAAAAATGCAGCTAATTATTTTGGGTTTTTTATAAAGTATTTGACAAACAGATAAAGTTTTTTATCCAAGAGGTGTGCCTAAACTATGTAGTGCAGTATAATACCAAATTACTTTGTCCTATTTTCAAGTGAGTTAATTTATGGACACCATAATTTGCTGTGTTGGATTTTTGCTACTTTAACATAGTTAAGGATGTGCGATATTGCAAGGTGAGGTCAATGGAATTAATTTAAAGTATTCTATAAGCAATACAGAACAGAACATGTGGTTGGAAGGGGCCTACAAAAATCATCTAGTCTAAACTGCCTCACCACTTCAGGGCTGATACAAAGTTAATGCGGACTTCCGCCACCAACCATCTTTCTAGGAAGCCTGCTCCAGTGTTTGACCAGCCTCTTGATATAAAGAAATCCTTCCTAATGTCCAGTCTAGACCTCCCTTGATGCAGTTTTGAGCCATTCTCATTCATCCTGTCACTGGATACTAGGGAGAAGAGACCAGTACCTCCCTCTCCAGTTTCCCTCCTCAAGAAGTTGTGTGGACCAGTGAGGCCACCCCTTAGCCTCCTTCTACCCTAAATCTGTTAGACACCTCTGACAGGACATTCCTTGCAGCCCCTTTACCAGCTTTGTTACCCACCTCTGAACCCATTCAAGGACCTTCATACGCTTCATAAATTCTGGAACCAAGAACTCTGCACACAGCACTCAAGGTGAGGCTGTGCCAATGCTGAATACAGTGGGCTAATCCCCTCTTTTATTGGGCTGGTTATGCTGTGTTTGATGCACCCCAGAACATGGTTTGCCCTCTTGGCTACCAAGACAAACTGCTGACTCCTGTTAAGCATGCTGTCAATCAGCACTCACAGATGCCTTTCTGCAGGTCTGCTCTCCAGCCACTCCTCTCCTAGTATTATTCCAACCTAAGTGCAGCCTGCAACATTTTGACTTGTTAAATTTAATCCCATTAATCTTTGTCCAACACTCCAAACTATCTAAATCTCTCAGCAAAGCCTCCTGTCCCTCAAGAGAGTAAGCAGCATCTCCCAATTTAGTATCTTCAGCAAATTTGCTAATGGTGTGTTCAGCTCCTGCATCCAGATCATTAGTAAATATGTTCAAGAGACCTGCATGGCCCCTTGTGTCACCTCTGAGGAACACTGTTAGTGACCAGTCACCAGCCAGATGCTTTTATAAACCAGGAATTATTAATTGGCTCATGCTACCATTTAAATGGCATTCTCAGTACTATATATTGAAATTGAAAAGTGTATGCAACATAGTCATTCTTCTGTAAAAACCTGAACCAGCTCTTTTTCCTGACAGCAAACACTGCTCACAATGGGAGAGTTAATGGTTTGTGCTATACAAATGATGGACTTCATCTGTTGACCATTGGTACAGATGATCGGATGCGACTCTGGAACAGCTCCACTGGAGAAAACACATTAGTAAGATTTTGGAGATCTTCGATTGTGGTTTTACTTGCACTTAATTTTAGAAGATTTAGAATTCGAGCAATTGCCATTACAACTTTGGATATTTATTAATTTTTATAAAGCATACAACTGCTTAATCTCATTAAATTTCTGAGCTTTTTTTCCCCCCCACGCTTGTTTTCTTATATCTATTTATTGCAAACCCTCCCACTCAAATAACCAAACAAATAAAACAACAGCAGAAAAAATCCAGAATGTGGAGAAGCAGGGGTCTAGTTAAAGACTGATTAAAGCAACTTAAAGTTAAGTAGCTCATGAGCATAGCTGAAAATACTTCTGACAGGAATGAAAACCTTAATATGCAGTAAGTGTTGGCAGAATGTTGGGGTTTTAAAAATTTCTTTTTAAATTTTAGTTGACTGTGCTATTCCATGGGCAGTTTTCCATGCCTGAGAGTTTCATTGCTTTCTTGTGCCTTTTTTTTGGCCGTTCTGTGAAGTCTCTTGTAAAATTCTATCTTGCATTAGTAGCATTGCAACCCAATGGAGGAAAAGGAGCAGTTATATCTCTGCTGTTGCTCCAGTCCTTCCTGTGGCTTTTTTGATGTGGGTTCCTGTACTGATTTTTCTGTTCAGTAAACTAAACTGTTTTCCTATGTTTATTTTGAAACAAAAATGAGCAAGGTAAGTCAGTTAGTTCATGGAATCATGTCATAGGCTATTTTATAATTTTCTTATTTGGTGTGGACAAGCTTGATCTTGCCATCTTTTTTTCAAGTCCAGAATCATCGTCCAGAGTACTGTATTTTTACACACTGCTAGAGGGATCACTTAAGATAATTTTTAAGTCATAAGCAGGCAAATACATGTACAGCTAATAAAAGTTCACACCGTAGTCAATTTTTATTCCCCTTACTATCCTGTCCTTTTGATCCCTATAATTGTTTTTCTAAACTTTGTGAAAAATATAGATATTATACCATTCATATGTTGGGCTTTTTGGTCTGGGGTTTTGGTTTTGGGNGAGCAGGGAGGTTATTCTGCCCCTGTACTTGGAACTGGTCAGGCTACACCTTGAGTGTTGTGTCCAGTTCTGGAGCCCTCAATTCAAGAGAGATATTGAGGTACTGGAACGTGTCCAGAGAAGGGCAACAAAGCTAGTAAGGGGCCTGGAGCACGAGCTCTGTGAGGAGAGGCTGAGGGAACTGGGGTTGTTTAGCCTGGAGAGGAGGAAGCTCAGGGGTGACCTCGTTGGGTTTAAGCTGGCAGAGGGGAGCTTTAAATGGGATGTTAGGAGGAAGTTCTTTACAGTGAGGGTGGTGAGACACTGGAACGGGTTGCTTAGGGAGGTTGTGGCTACTCCCTCCCTGGAGGTGTTCAAGGCCAGGTTGAATGAGGCCTTGAGCAACCTGTTCTAGTGGGAGGTGTCTAACTGTGGCAGGGGCTTGGAACTGGATGATCTTTGAGGTCCCTTCCAACCTAAACCATTCTATGATTCATTGCTGTCTACAACTACCTGAAGGGAGGCTGTAGCCAGATGGGATTTGATCTCTTCTCTCAGGCAACCAGCAACAGAAGGAGACACAGTCTCAAATTGTGCTGGGGGAGGTATAGGCTGGATATTAGGAGGAAGCTGTTCAGAGAGAGAGAGTGATTTGCCATTGGAATGGGCTGCCCAGAGAGGTGGTGGAGTCGCTGTCGCTGGAGGTGTTCAAGAAAAGTCTGGTTGGAGCACTTAGTGCCATTAGATAGAGCTGGGTGATAGGTTGGACTGGATGATCTTGGAGGTCTCTTCCAACCTGGCTTATTCTATATTGTGTACATCCTGTATTACAAAAGGAGTCAAAAGCCTTGACTGAGTATAGAAGGAATGCCTGTGTTTAAAGGACAGTGCCTGTTTTTAAGATATTTTCTCAGTTCTTGTTTTGCCAGTATTCTTTATTTTCTGTGACTCCTTTGTCAAGCAGTAACATTTGTACTTAATATATCCATATAATTTACTGTTCTCAGCCTTGACTCCTCCCTTTTATTGTACATGCCTTTGTTATGAGCAGCATGGTGGCTTGGAAACTATTGCTGTTACTGTTCACCTGCTGTGTAAAGGAGTTTAATTGCTCCTTACCAGCAAAGTTATATGCCTCCTGAAGTGACTAGCAATAGGAAGGCCTAACACAGTCAATATTTACAAACAATATCTTTGCAAAATGAGCAGTTTTATCCACAAAAGACATGACACAAACTCCACATCTTATTAAAATATCCTCTTGGTATGAAAAAGTATCAGCCTACTTGTATGCTGATCAGACTCTTTGTATGTATTTTTCGTGATGAGTTATTTTCACTAAGGCGAGTAGTGCAGTTGACATGCCAGAGGGATGCAGTGCCATCCAGAGGGACCAGAAGTGTGAAAAGTGGGCCTGCATAAAGCTTGTGAGGTTTTAGATGGCCAAATAAAAGGTCATGCACCTGTGCTGTAGCAGTGTCTTGGTATCTGTATAGGCCAGGGGGTGAAAGGATTGAGAGAAACCAGGAAGAGAGGGACTTGGGGTACTGATTATAAGCTGACAATGTGCCTTTGCAGGGCGGAAGGCCAATGCATTCTGGGTTCAACAAAGGAAAGTTGAAAGAGGTGATTCTGCTGCTCTACCCTGCTCTGGTGAGACTCCACCTGCAGTGCTGTGTCCAGTTCTGGAGTCCTTAGTACAAAAGTGATGTACACCTATTGGAGTGGGCCCAGAGGATGCCTGCAAAAGTGATCAGAAGGATAGACCACCTGTCCTGTGAGAAAAGGCTGAGAGAGCTGGGGTTGTGTAGCACGGAGAAGGGAAGGCTCTGGGAAGATCTTTTTGTGGCTTTTCAGTGCTTAAAGGGGGCCTAGAAGAAAGACAAGGATTCTTAGTAGGGTGAGATTTCTTAATGGGTCCTGTAGTGGTAGGACAAAAGGTGACAGTTTTAAACTCAGACAGTAGAATCAGACTAGATACCATAAAGACGTTTTTTCCAGCAAGTGTGGTGTAACACTGGAACAGGTTGCACAGAGAGGTTGTGAATGCCCCATCTCTGGAAACGTTCAAGATTAGGTTGGATGAGACTCTGAGCAACCTGCTATAGCTGAAGATGCTTATTGCAGGAGGAGTTGGATGACTTTGAAAGGCTCCTTGCAACCAAAATTGTTGTATGATTTATAATTGACTACTGCTGTGCATAGGTTAAATATCTTTGAGAATCTTCTTATGCTGGACTGTCTAGGGAAGTGTTCAAGGGGATAATTCCTGAACCAGGTCAAGTTTCAGTGATAATTTAGGTGCTTGGTGTAGATGTGGCACACAACAGCTCATGCAAATTCCATTCAAAGTGTGGAACTGATGATTTTCAAGTGTATCTTTCTCTTTCTTGAAGCTGATACTAAGGAGAGTGAATTTTAATGAACAAATCAGGGATTTTCTTGACAAACATCCATAATTACAAATCTCAGCAGTCACATTAAGATTGGGAATTTTAAAATTAATTTTATGGGGCATCAAGGAAGACATGAAACTCACCTTTTCATATATTATTTCTGTAGTGTTACTTAGTAGCTAACTGCATTTTTCTTTTTTAACAGGTGAATTATGGGAAAGTTTGTAATGAAAGCAGAAAAGGGGTCAAATTCACTATCTCTTATGGCTGTAATCCAGAGTTTGCTTTTGTGCCATATGGCAGTACAATTGCTGTGTATACAGTTTTCACAGGAGAGCTAATAACTATGCTTAGAGGACATTACAGTACAGTTGACTGCTGTGTATTTCAACCTAATTTCCAGGTAAGTAGAGGACAAGTGATATTCTAGACAACCTGTAGCATTTATGCAGATTGCCAAACAATTTGCACAAAACACATTTTTTTCATGAATGTGTTTTAATCAGAGAATGTGTTTTAATCAGAGAATGTGTTTTAATTACAGGGAGTTCTGTGTCCTGTGTGTAGAGCAAGAAAAGTTTGGCTAATCTCTTGGGACAACTCTTTCTGTTCTTTTCATCCACTATTATTTTCAGCTCACATAGATAACTTTTTGGTATACTTTTAGTTTTGGGGTTTGGGGGTTTTTTGTTTGTTTTTTTTGTTATATCGTCATTAATATATGAATTACAGCTTTTGTCTGTTTCCTGTGAGACTGAAGAGTAGGCATTTGTCTGTCTGAGATGTCTAAGACAAGTCACAGTAAGAATGGGTGTGCATTTAGGTGAAGTGTTAGTCTAGCTGTCAGCCCTAAGAAACCTCTTTAGTACTTTGCTAAGGTGATCTTTCTCATATGCCTGTAGTTGTAACAATCACTGGATCATTTTGATGAAGTGCTAAGGACATGATGAGCTTGTGAAATTAATCTGAGAACATTTCATCTAAGAAATACCGTAGTATTCCAGGGACTCATAGTGGTTACAGCCTTTTTTTTTTTTTTTCCCTCTGCTCCTATGGTATATTTTTTTTCTCTTGTAATAAAGATTGAAGGCTTGCAAGTACTTTGCAACAGTTTGTTCTTATGACTTGTAGTGTAGCAAGAGCAGAGTGGACATCAGTATAAATTTTAAGGCTGTGACACAGTTATTATCAGGTATTGAAGATTGTACTTCATGTTCTACCTTCTCCTTTCTGATCTATTGTTTCTGAAGTACTAGGCAGAAATATTTGAGCTAGAAAGGGCATATGGCTATCATTTTGTGACCTCTTATACATCATCAAAGTGAATCTGGTAGTTCTTTCTTTGAGTCCAGTAACTTTATCTGAAACAATGTTACCTGTCACAGAGATGGATTTCACTCAGAGTTTGAGATGTTACAGATGGGGCAATACACCCCAAGCTAATAAGCCACGCTAAATCTGGGAAGCAGTGCTGACTATAGTTTCCCAAGAAAAGGGCTAGTGGGTTTATGGTAAGTCATCTTTTGCATCCTTTTTGATAATAGGAAGAGGTGAGGCTCATCACGTCTCACTGCATATAATGTTTTCTGCCCCCTGTAAAGCAGATGTCTTCTTGATCAAATTTCTCGGCTTTTAGGATCTTAGAGAAGGACCACTCGTGTGTGTGTGTGTGTGTGTGTGTGCACAAGAACTGCATCAGTCACTCTAGGTGTTTCATGATGGCAACAACCACCTTTGTTGTGATTCCTGATTCTCTTTCAGAATTGTCTTTTTCCTGAGTTCGATTCTGTATTCCAGAAGCGTGACTGGATTTTTTTTCTTTTAAATTCTTTGCTTTTAGTTTTATTAAATGTGTTACTGTGGAATAAAATTTCTGCAGTCACTGTGTCAACACCAAAGGTAGTGGTAGTGTTCTGACTTCGTGTTCATACCTGCACTTCCAAATAGTTAATTCTGTCTTGATGTAATTAAGTACATCCACCAGTCTTCATATACTTCAGATAGAAATTCTGATTTCCTACTTAAAACTTCTTGTCTGGCAACACAATTGTATGTAAAATTTATAGTTACCTGTTTTATTTGCAAGCAGTATTAAATCAGTATGTTATAAAGTCATTTGCAGCTGTGCATTTCTGTTTTTAATTGCTAGTTGTTTAATGCAGCATTGGCTGATGTTTATGGTCTTTCAGTAATTGAATCACCTTTTCCATTCAAGATTCAGGATTCAAGAAATGTCTGTTTATTCCTTTTGGCTTTTTCTAATGAATAACGTATTAAAACATAATTAACTGAAGCAAGCCAGAAGCTTTCTTAGACAGCTTCTCTAAGTCTCTATGAATAAACTGGTGAAGCGTGTAGCAGCTGACTTGATAACATTTTTCATTTCAACTTAGTGGACTTCCATATGAAATAAGTTCTGCAACTTTTCTGCATAGTTTCTATCATTTCCATCTAGTAATGAGTCTGTGTCATTGGTAAGAGTTTTGTTTGTCTTGTCTCCTGAACTTTACTGCAACTATCTATTTGCAATCTAATGATACTGGTCTTTATCTGTTCTTACGATGTCCGAATTAATTAGCAGGTTTGTATAGAATATCTTTTGTTTGTGATACTGTGTGGAACTCTCTCCGTGGGCTGGTGTGAGATTGAGTTAATGTGTGTGTGTGTATATATATATATATATATATGCCTTTTGATATCTTGGGAATAAAGCCGTAAAATCCACGGTATTATTGCTGTCATAAGTTGTTCTTACATAAGTAGCTCTCTAAAGTTAATAAGATGTTAGTATACCTGATTAATAAGAACTGCAGAATTTGGCTCTTTAACAAGAGCCATTAATTTAATATGTCAGTAATTTCAAGGGTGGTGTGGAAGAGGACATCTTCATTGTGCAATCTCATAGACGATGTTTACTGTTGGATCTAATATATTAGATACTACTGTGACATACTAGTTGCTTAAAATCATTTAAGTAAACAAACAAGACCTTTTTTTTCTCTTTCGGAAGAACAAATGGAATAAAGCACCATGCATGAATAGCATGTCATAAAATATTAGGTATGCATCAGGGAACTATTTTGCATTAAATTAAAGCTACTTCTGTTGCTCAAGAAACGCCAGTGACATCTGTAAAGCTATTTGGCAAGCCTGGTGTCAAGCTTGTAATTAAAGATAGCTGAAAGTTAAATTATGTTTTATTTGCACTCTTTCCTCAATGTACTGTTTCCATATATTCTGCTATTATCATGCATGGAGCATGTTTGGAGTACAATATATGTATATGTCTTACAGTACCTTAAATGTGTGTGAAGCTCACTGGCACTTCTTTTGACTGAATCAAGTCACCATTCTGTGTTGCAGTAATTATTCAGTGCAGTATTATTCAGTGTGGCAGATATTAACTGAAGGTTTTGCAGTGCAAGTAGTAATAAATATTAAATGGAGGTGTGCTGATGTCACTGTTACATTGGTCACAAGGAGATATTTTTGGCATAGAAAGAGATTTTAAGGATCTACTGGTCAAAGAACAGGAAGCCTTTGTAGAGTATTGCTGACAGGATAAAGTGGCATTTGTCCTATACCTTGGTGTAACTTTGACCTGCCATCTTTTAAGCCAGATAGTACAATGTTTCCTTCATAAAATTATAGACTCTAATCTTGTGTTTTGTGCACAACTTTGTACATGGGACCAGTTTTACAAAAGTGAATATGTGAGCTCTGAGTAAATACATAGACAAGTATTTATAAGAAATAGGCATTATGCTCTGGCGTCAACTGTTGGTGCAGTTCATTCATTCAGTTCTCAAATTGAGCATACACAGCATGTGAGGTTTTCTGCAAAGAAAGAGTTACAACAGCTTGTGGAATTTATGTATTAGTGTGCTCATATGCACACAGTTGCTAGTTTTAGTGTAAAAGCCAACATGCTTAAAGCAAGACTTTCATTCATACTGTCAGCCTGAATACAGAAAAAAAATCCTTCATGTATTTCACTAAGGCTGTTTAAACGTGTCAATACTCAATGGTTGTCAGTCAACACATAAAATGTGCAGGAGAATGGTTCAAGATTGAAGGCTTAAGAGAATATGTTCATGTCTGTTGAAGTAGCACTTTTTGAAAAATGGAACCATTATGGTACAAAATTTCCTGCAAAGATGGTGCAGTATTCTCAGGAAAATTTTCTTAGTTTAAAGTGACAGAAAAAGCAGTATTTAATTCCTGAAAATATAACTTTGTTTTTTTAGTTCTTTATTAGGCTTTTAGAGAGTTGCTGTAGAGACTGTTTGCTTCCACATGTTCACAGGGTGCCTTGCGTGATGGGATCTCTGTACTTAGTCATTGCCATAATCAATTTTTTTTTTTAAGTTCAGAAAGATAAATAGTTCCTTATATTTGCCTTTCCAACAGGATATTGGTTTCAAATTGTTCTTTGTTCTTTTCCTTGCCTATATTTGCTTAATACTACTTTGTTCTGTACATATCTTCATTAAAATCTGAATGGATAGCTGAGCCAGGAGTTAAATCCAATTTGCAGCTGGTCACAAGTTGTTCCCCAGGGCTCAATTTTGAGGCTAGTCTTGTTTTATGTCTTTGTTATTATCTGAATGAGGGGATTGGATGCTCCATTAGTAAGTTTACAGATAATACCAGATTGGGTAGGAATGTTGATCTGCTTAAAGGTAGGAAGTCTCTATAGAGGGGTCTGGACAGGCTGGATTTATGGGCTGAGGTCAGTTGTATGAGGTTTAATAAGGCTAAGTGCCAGGTCCTACACTTGGGTCACAACAACCCAAGCTACAGGCTTGGGTGAGAATGACTGGAAAGCTGCCCAGCACAAAGGGATTTGGAGGTCTTGGTTGACAGCCATCTGAACATGAGCCAACAGTGTGTCTGGGTGACCAAGAGGACCAACAGCATTGTGGCCTACCTCAGGAATAGTGTGACCAGCAAGATCAGAGAGGTGATTATGCCCCTGTAATCAGCACTGGTGACGCTGC
Organism: Psilopogon haemacephalus; assembly: GCA_013396835.1. Lineage (NCBI taxonomy): Eukaryota > Metazoa > Chordata > Aves > Piciformes > Megalaimidae > Psilopogon > Psilopogon haemacephalus. The sequence goes on along the minus strand of VWZI01013334.1, from coordinate 4,802 downwards.
ACCTTGAGTGCTGTGTTCAGTAACTACAAGGACACTGAGTTACTGGAGGATATCCAGAGAAGGGCTATGAAACTGGTGACGTGTCTGGAGAGCAGGTCTTTTAAGAAGCTCAGGGAGTTGGGATTATTTAGTCTGGAGAAGAGGAAGCTGAGGGGAAACCTCATTGCTGTCTACCTGAAAGGAGGTTGTAGTGGCATAGGCGTGATAATAGAAGAGGAAGTGGCCTCAAACTGTTCCAGGTGAGGTGTAGTTCGGATGTTAGGAAGAATTTATCAAAAGGGTGGTCAGGCGTTGGAATACACTACCCACGGAGGTGGCAGAGCCTCCATCCTTGGAGGCATCTAAAAAGACATGTAGACATGTTTCTACAGGACATGGTTTAGTGAGCATGGTGATCTTGGATTGGCAGTTGGGTTTCATTATCTTAGATGTCTTTTCCAACCTTAATGATTCAATGATATGCATTCTTCTAACATGTATTGCTATGTGCTCTGGAGCTGATTTGTATTTCTTAATGAAAAGTACTTCTTTTTTTCCCCTTCATTGAATGTAAATGATCTCTTCAGCCTCTTAACTGGCAAAATAGATGTCTTTTTAGGAGACATGAGAAAGGGAAGAGGAAAAATGCATTTAAACGAGGAAGTTCATATATATGTGGGCAGTGTTGGTTTTAGTGAAGAATCTGGTCAAAATATAAAAACTTCTTCTTTTTTTCACATTTTTTAATGTAGTGTTTATCAAAGTTAAGGACAAATTAGGAATTGTGTATCTCTCTCTTTTTTAATAAATACTTGATACACTTTTTCCCCAACATTGTATCTGTGCATGTATATCAGTAATTTTTTTCGTACCAAAGTAATTTTTTCTTGCTTTCTTAAAGGAACTTTATAGTGGTAGCAAAGATTGCAATATTCTTGCATGGATACCAGCTCTTCGAGAACCACTTTCTGATGACATTTCTGAAAAGGTAAACAATTTATGACTTTGAACTGTACTTTTTATGGCTGTTGTACTTGGGAATTACACTGGAAATAAAATATTAACTATGTCTTTCACAATCAAAATTTAATTAGGCATTGTTAGAAGCCTCACCTATTGTTTCTGTACAACGTTTTGATTGTTGTGAGGTTTAGAGAGAACATCTTCTTTCATAGTCTAGTAAATTTTTATGCAGACTTCTGGCTTCTCACTTAATTAAAAGTAGCTCTTGTTGTTTGGCTGTCAGTCTTTCAACTACTTCTTTAGCTTTGTTGATTTCCACATTCTCTTCTATAGTTTATGCTGTTTTGAAGTTGGAAAGATGCCAGAGATCGTTTTCTGAGTGAAGAATATACTGTGTATTACATAGTAGGAAAAGGGATAACAGGTGTATTTTTAAAATTACTAAAAAAAAAAAAACCAAACTATTTTTTAATGCAAAAATATAGTAAAGACTATTGTAAATAATCTTATTTTAGTGTTTCAGGCAACATGTTCAGGCTGTTACAGGGAAGGTCATGTGTAATGAGAGTGTTTTCCAAGAGGGTAATTTCTGTTCTTAATACTAGAAACTGAAACTGTACACAGAATAAGTCTGGAAAACTGTACTAATGTTAAAAAAGTCAGCATATTTTAATGTTTTGGCTCATACCATACAAAAAAATCCACCTTTAAAATTTCTGAAATGTTACATTTTGGATGAAGAAATCATAAGATACATAAAATTTTGTAATATTTGGTTTGCTTTACAAGATAAGTTCTTTCAAAAGTATCCTACACTTAATCAAAGAAGAAAAAAGTATTTGGAAAGTAATATCTATCTGTTACATTTTATATTAGACACTTGT
>VWZI01013333.1:26920-91713 GCA_013396835.1 Psilopogon haemacephalus | reverse complement strand
GCAGGTGCTGAGAGTGCTCAGGCTGCCGTTGCCGCTTCAAAAAAATAATATCCTCATCTGACTACATGTATATAGAAAATGTTAGCACTCAGATGTCTGAAATTGTCAGAGACACTGTATTGCTTAGACTTTATCCATGTAATGTTTCTCACTGTAGGATCCAGATGTATTGGAAAGTATCAGAGACAAGAATCCACCTTCTGGAATCTTCCAGATTAACTACTAGAGTATATATTTTGAGTATTTGACTCAGCTTTCACAATGTGAAAGTGAGAAAGGGTAATGGTAGGATCCTGAAGAGGTATAGAGAGGTAAATAAATTTTTAAAAATCAAACATGCACATAAGTACACAGGAAGGAAAATTCTAGCTACTGGTTTCTGCTCAGTGAGAGTAAACATTCACTCTTAGAAACAGTCTTTCTTTTAGCTGTGAATTCCCTGTGCCTTTGGATAATTTATTTCCTCTTAGTTTCATCATTCCTTTCTATATTCTCCTAAGATGTCTGACTAAAGTTCAAAATCAATCATCCATGTTAAATTATGTTATTTTACTGTGGTAACCCTCTATGATGATAATTTGTTTGTAACAAGTAAATTGGAGATGACCAGTGTGAAACAATCTAGCATGCCACTGAAAGTGACATATATTGTGGAAAACATACAGTGTTTGTTTACCTTAATATGAAATTTACTCTATTCTGTTCAAGGTTATTTTAGCTATAGGTTTCAACAGACTTAAGCCACTTATTTACTTTTTTTTATTGAATGAATCTATGGTAGAAAGGAACGCATTTTCAAATACTAAATTGCATTCGCAGATCTGAATGCAAACTATCCTTTTAAGAAAGGAGCTGTAGGAACTCCTAATTTACGTCTTCTGTAATCAGCTGTCGATGGCACAATGTAGGTTGGTTTTTTTTATTTAAATGAAGTATTTGAATGTGTTGGTGGGATTTTCACAGAAACCAAAAGCAGAATTGAAATAGAAAAAAAACAAAGTCACCAACCCAAATATTGTTACAGGGACTGTGTAGAACAAGGTAGGATGCATAACAATATAGAGTTACTAAATAAAGTTTGTATTACTTCAACAACCACTTGTCTCAGTTCAGAGGAGAGAGAGACTAAAAATGCCTCTGTCAAGAGGAGAGGGATTTGTTTTTATATGTTCCCATGTTGTGGAATTAAGGCATGAGTGGGCCCAAATATTAAAAGCGAGACTATTTATTAAATAATAGAATGAGCAGAACCAAGAAAAAAGAGAGAAGAGGGGAGAGAGAGAAAGAAAAATGGAGAGAGAGAGGAGAAGAGCAGGAAACCACAACCCAAACTTCCCCCCACCAAGATGTTTTCTTTGGCTGAAGGAGACCTGAGGAAGGGTGCTACTGCTTTGGCTTTGAGGAGGTGTTCCAGCATTCATCCTTGTATTACTATCATCCAGAGGAAAAGAGAGGGAGTATTTACAGTACAAGTTCTTTTCACTTGGTGTTGCTCAGGGATGTTTCCAGTGAGTGATATCTCCACTGGGGTTCATCCTCTTCTCCAGGAGATCTTATAGAATCACAGAGTCTGTCAGGGTTGGAAGGGACCATGAGGATCATCTAGTTCCAAACCTCCTGCCATGGGCAGGGACAACCTACCCTAGATGAGGCTGGACAGAGCCTCATCCTGCCTGGCTTTAAACACCTCCAGGGAAGTGGTCCCAACCACCTCCTTGGGCAACCCGTTCCAGGGCCTCGCCACTCTCATGCTGAAGAACTTCCTCCTCGTATCCGATCGGAATCTCTCCACCTCCAGCTTTGCTCCATTCCCCCTACTTCTGTCACTATCTGAGAGCCTAAGAAGTTCCTCCCCAGCTTTTTCGTAGGCCCGCTTCAGATACTGGAAGGCCACAATAAGGTCACCTGGGAGCCTTCTCTTTCCAAACTGAACAGCCCAGACTTTTTCAGTTTGTCCTCATAGCAGAGGTGCTCCAGCCCTCTGATCATCCTCGTGGCTCTTCTCTGGACACATTCCAGTTGTAATAGGGGCTCCAGAACTGGATGCAGTAGTCCAGGTGAGGTCTCACCAAATCTTCTTTTCTACATGGTTGGTGGTGATTGTGGAGAGAAAGTTCCTAGGCTGTTTTTAGCCTGAACATCCATGGTGATGTTTCTTCTCACATGCTCATTCTGGTATCTGTCCAATGTCTTTTATTCATTTTTTCGCAGCTCTCTCTGGCCACCCTAGTCACATTAATGCATAAATGTCTACCAGGTGTGCTATCAATGGGCAGAGGTGACCCATCAGGCAGGATGTTTAAAACAATTGTTGCACATTCTGGGAGTCCTTGTGCCTGAAGGCACATTCAGTCTAACCACCAGAGCAGCTGTTGTCTCAGGTGACAGGTGAGCAAAGGTGATTTTTATCTTTATTGATTTACATGTACAAGAGAGACAAGATTTAGTCTCTCACAGCATTATTGAAAGTAATACTTTTGAATGGTTTCCCTATCTGTGATTTAAACTTTTGAAAAGAGCTATTTTCAGTATTTAAGAAGAATCATAGCAAGAATACTGAGATGTCAAAAAGAATCCCAAACCTGAAAAGAGACAAGAAAATCATTACGGGATCAGAAAATGCACTTTATTGTGAGTAGTTCAAGGCCTGCATAAATCTAGTTAATCTGAGCAAGATTAAATGGCTGCATAAATCACAGACTATAAGGAACAAGATTTTACAATTATATGGCTATGTAGTTGTCCTGGTAGGGCATAAATCCTGCCAGATTAGTTCAAACCCCTGCTCTCCAGACTCCTGTAGCAAGGTTCAGGAGTCGATGGATGTGAGCAGAACCATGAAGCGCTTGGCCCCAGCAAAGCCCTGAAGGGTAGGTACTTAGCACCCAACCAAGTCAGGTGCCTTGTGCTGCCCCTTAAATGCCGGGGTGGACACCTAGGCATAGAACTTTGAATTCATTGGCCGAAACAATGGATGCCAGTGTCTACTGGCCAGTTTCACTTTCAAAATAGTGTATTTAAGTGGGTGATTTAGAGCCATTGTCTTCCTTTTCCTGCTGCCTTCTTCTGGGACTGGAGGTCTATTTGCAGCTCTTTCACGGTGACCACATCTTTGCAGCATGTTGTGCAGCTTGCACCAGCAGCCTAGCAGCAAGGAAACTTTTTCCTTCTCCTCTATTGGGAAACTTTATATCTATCGCATCAGTAAGTACATGCTAAGACCACATAGCCATGGTAGNGCCAAGATTTCTGATGTTGGGAATAACTAGCTATCAAGGAAATTTGTGGTGATTTGAAATTATTTTTGATGGCAGAAATCTTAAGATAAAATCAATATTTTTTCTTGGCTATGTGCATCTATGTAAGGCTCACATGCAGCAAGAAAATTCTGTCTTTTGAGAAAGTCAGATTGGATAATTAGAATTTACTACTCATATAGCTGACAAGATCTCATTTTCCTTCAACCACTAATGAAGAACCAGAATTTATATGTGCTTTCAGAAGCACTGAAGCTATACAAAACCACCTTTCTCAGCTAATTGTCTATCTTTTAATTGTCATAACTACTAGGAAAATAAATTGTCTGGACAAAGATGTCTGGTGCCATTTTATGAGAGTAACTATTATCATGACCTCCATCTGCCGGAGGAACACACCTCTCCCAAAGGTCCCTTGTAATGTCTGCCAGTCTTGTGTTGATGCCATTGAAGCCCCAAAGCACCAAATATAGCCATCAATATTTAGCTAAATTAAGTCTATAAACTAAAAACTGATCTTGCACACTGATCTCATAAGTAAATGAGAATACATAGGCTCCTATATTAGGACTCAATTTTTCTTCATATGCTTATTTTCCAAATTATTACTTTTTTGGTCTTTATTAATTCAACTTTAAAGGTAACCAGAAGGTATGATATGAAGGTATGTATTAAGCTGTACAATATTTGCCAGACTAAAATTCAAGTTACTATCTGTGGTGGTTTAGCAGTTACCTGCCCCGCCCCCCCCACCCTATATAAACCCCGTCTAGGACTCAGAAACACTGGAAGTTAATAAATGAAGCTTTATATTTACAGCAATGCACAATATACAAGCAAATATTTACAAGATATAACAGATATTTACAGATATATACAATGAAAAGGTAATACAGACACCACACCCCTCCCAGAGATCAAAATCCCCAAGACAGGGGTAACCAACCACCCCCTACCACCTTTCCCCCCTTCCCTAGTCTTATCTCACCACCTGTTGATACTGCAGATAAGCTGAAGTAGATCAGCCAGGGGGATTAGTAGTAGGAAGAAGTTAGTAGTTTTACTGAGAATTAGCTATCAAGGCAGAGGGACAAAGGAGACCATGCAAAGAGCAGCTGCAGCCAGAGCAGTCAGAAACCATCTGATATCTAGTGTTTTGGATACAATACTTTAAAAACAAATTTTTTTTCTTTCTCAGTAAAGCTCTGGGTGAAGTGACATAATGTGTTTCCCTCTCTCAGCCAATAGTCTAATTTCTCACTCAAATTCTCCAATTAGCTCAAACCAACACACTATCATAAGCATTCAATAAATAAGTGATGTTTGTGTAAATCACAACATCACTAGAACATATAAATCTTTTTAATTTCTCCCATTAATAACATACTTGCATGAGAGATCTTTTGAATAAAATATAACTATTTTTTGCAAGGATAAATTATAAGTATTTGGGATATTTTTCCCTGCAGAACTGAAAGTCAACAGAATAGACTAATTTTCAACTTAAATGTGGATATTTATGGCTCATAAACCATTGTGCTGGTTTGAACTATTTGGAGGATTTGAATGAGAAATTAGACTATAGGCTGAGATAGGAAAACAGATGATGCTACTTCATTCATAGCTCTACTGAGAAAGAAAAAAAATATTTTAAAAGTTGTAACCCAAATACAGATAAGTCAGACTGCTTCAGACTGCTTTGGGCTGTGGTAGCTCTTGTATGGCTTTTTCTCCCTGCCTTTTGTAGCTGAATCTGAATAATTCCACTAACTTCTTTCCTGTAGCTAACCCCCCTGGCCAATATACCTCCACCTATCTGCTGCATGAAACAGATAGTGAGAAAAGACTGAAAAAAGAGGGAAAGGTGGTAGGGGTGGTTAGAAACCTCTCTTAGGGATTTTGATCTCTGGGAGGGGTGTGGTGTTTATGTATTAACTTTTTACTGTATATATCTGTAAATATCTCTTATACATTGTAAATATCTGCTTGTATATTGTGCATAGCTGTAAATATAAAGCTTTGTTTATTAATGTCCAGCTGACTGAATCCTAGCATGGGTTATTTCAAACTGATAAACCACCACAACCATGATTCTGAAAACCAGCAACCAATGCATGTTGATATGCACATTGAAAGAAATATCTACAAATAAGATATATTGTGCAGGTACAGATGAGTCAAATTTTCTATGAAATGTTGAATTCAGTACAATTAGTGACACACTGTGCTTTAGACATCCTATTTGGTAGAATTATCAGTGGACCATTTAGATTACCATTAGATCTTATATTCCTCTTTCTTGATTGGAGGAAACTGGAGGAATTGTCTTGGTTTTTAAAGGGGAGTTACATCAATTCAATGACCACAGATACTCTATTTTTTTTTTTGTATTTAGCATCTCCACAACTTTGAATTTTAAGCTTGCATCACATACTTGGGATAAAATACATATCTGGAAAAGGGCAAAGCCTATATTTTTACAAAAAATGTAACCTTAAAGCACTTGATGCTATGGTTATATATAGCAAAACCTGTCCTTTGGATAATATCTAATGTGATTGATTCATGGGCAGATGTTTTTAAAGGATCTTTCCCATTATATCAAGTGCCCTCAGTCATAGAACAAAACAGAATATAAGTCCATGTTTTCCAGAAATCATGGACATAAAAATAAATTGTAATATTAAGTATAAGAATGGACAGTGGAAGCAGAATGTGTGAAGAAAGACTGAATGTACTCAGTATGATAAAGCTTTTTTAAAAAAAATATTTCCTACACTCAAAGGAGAAGACATATTCTGTGTATTTGTGATAAACTTTTAAAGTTTCTCATCAATCTCCTCAAGGATTATGGCATTTTGCCATCTGGTTTCCGATTTCAGTAGAAAGAAATTTGTGTCAATAGGCTGCTCAGAAAGACATGACATAAGCACAGAAGTGGTATTTGCCTATTTGTTCATGTTTTAAAGGGGCAAACAAAACCAAAGAAAATATATTTGAATATAAAATACATTTCATTACCTTGACAATATATATTTTGGGAAATAATTTGTTTCTATGCAGTTGGCAGGGGAAAAGTATAGCACAGAAGAACAATTGTGTTGTAACTAAAAATCTTTACTCATGTTTGGGAGACAAGGGAAAATTGTGAGAGCCAAGAAGATGCCATTCTGACTTTGTTCTTTCCTTGAAAATGTCCTTTTTTCATAGAATATGTGTATTGAAATGCTCCCTGTTGGGTAAGTCATCTTAAGAACCCTTTTATCACATTTCAAGGAGGAGAAATAACTGTGTGTATCACTTCAGCATAGACTTAAATTTCTATTAAAATCCTTACTTAATCTAACATCTGTCATGGCCCAGTTTTAACCATCATTCTTCTACAGAATTTGAACAGTCTTTAAGCCACCACATCAATTATCATCATCAATTTTTTTCCTCATGCCCTTGCTGCTATAAATTGGTAGGATAAGCTTCCAAACACTAACATTTTAGAGTGTGTCAAATACTGAGCATCAAAGCAATGATCCTGCAGGCTTGTCTATTCTTGTCCAGGCATCTGGTACGTATATCAGGAAAGAGCTTGCCTGAAGCTATTTTCTGACACTTGTTAAACTACAGTGAATGGCTGAGAGGTCATCCAACGAAATATTGCAGAGACAACCTCAGGGCAAATCTTCACTTGTGTGGTATTATTAATACTGAAAAGAAGACTAGAATTAAACACTATTTGCTCAAGCAGAGCATATATATGATATCAAAATCTGTGAACAAATGTAGCTTCACACCATTGTATATAATCCCATGAATACCTTGCAAGTGGAGTGATGATAGAGGAAAATTATTCTTTAAGTGTGTAAATAAAGCTTCCCCTTGTTCAGTGCTGTTAATTTCCCTGAAGTGTAACAGCTGTGAATATAGCGCAATAGGACAGGTTAACTATTGTTCAGGAAAAGGCAAAATTCTATGTATTGGTGCTAGTTTGCACACTGGGAATACAATTACAGGTGTGTGGCAAGAATCATCTTCTAATCAAACGTGAGAAATGCTTCTGTTTAACTTCTGGGATGAAAAAAAAAAAGGCCCTTTCCACCAAATGCAATATTTCTTACTAAGACTTTTTGATGTGCAAAGCCAGAAGAACAAGAATGACCTTTGTGAAAAGCAGCTGACTTTTGCAAGAGCATATGCAGGCCATCTTCACAGTGGGCAATTAATTAAAGGGATCACAGATCTCATTATATGCATTGAAAGAACACACAGTCAATAAGATCCTACATTAGAAATGTGAAAGAACAAAAAAATTAAAAGAAAAAAAAATCTTTAAAACAAAGCAAATTAGTGACAATTCCTGCAGAGGAAAAAAAAAACCCAATAGAAAGAAAACACACACACAAACCAAACCCAAGCAAACCAACAAACAAAAAGCCTGTCATATTTTGAAGTGTATTCTTAAGTCACAGGAGAATTTAAAGGAGACTAAGCAAGCGGCAGACTATGAAGCTTGTTTAATATTACTGAATAGTAAAATCTCAAACTGCACAAAGTTTAGACTCTGAGTGTGAGAGTGAATGAATAGAATATATTTATGGTTCACTGTAAATATCAAAGACTTTATGATCCATGCAAACAAAGAAACAACAAAAAACCCAGTAGTCATCCATTTAGGCCTCTTTGTGTGTCTTCCTTCTGAAGAGTGACACAGAACAGAATTAATCTAATGTGAATTTTTTTTCTTTTAGAAAATTAAAGACAGAAGAAGATGAAACACTGACCTCAACTCACCCCCTGCGCAAGCTCACACAGTAGAATTTACAGGACCAGATCAAATGGCTTGGAAGTAAGATAAAGCTATGTTTCACAGCAAAGATAAATTTACAAGCATATATATAAAATATATTTACATGTATTTGCAATTATACAGAATTTAGAAATAATTGCCCCAACCCCAGACAAAAGAAAGCCCAGAAGATCTAACACCACCACCTTCTCTCTGCCCAGATAGGAAACCACCAAGGTCACGTTACCAGTAAAAGATTAGTGCAAAGGACTCAGAAAAGCCAAGGAACAGCAACAGAGCCAGTGCCTAAAAGCCAAGAGCCAGAAATTGTTTATACATTGCCTTGTTATTCTTTGCTCTAATTTATTTAGATTCTGCCCTGAACTTTTAGGAAAGTGCTGCTTTCTCTTACTGAAATTTTCCAATAAACCTTAAACTGCTACACTGACCTAAATGTCTGGCAAGTTACATCAACTAATAATTTATTAAGTTTCATGACAAAACATGAAGCACTAAACAAAGATTTTGAGGATTTTTAGATGAGGCAAGGCATGGCATTGTTAGATGAGACAGGGCAAGATGAGACAAACCAAAGCAAAAAAAGAAAATAATTATCTGGCATAACACAAGACACATTTGGAAATATGGAAATTAAATGTGGAAAAATTTCATCTTGCCAGATTAATCCAATTATGACTGCAGCAACTGAACAACAAATACAGTTAATATAAAAAGAAATTAACATGAAGCTTTATGAATTTGATATATACTATTAACATAGAGCATACCTAAGTGCTTTTGGGAATAATTTACTTATCTAAAAAAATATTTCATATCCCCTCAGCTACTTTTTTTATACTTATGGGCTGAATATTCTGATATTTAATAATGTGAATCGAATGACTTTGCAACTATAAATGGTCAATAGAAAAATAATAAACACATTAACTTCCATTTTCATTAAACTTCAAAGTAAAGGACAAGCTCTACTCATCTCCGAAGTCCCTAAATCTCAAGTCTGGAGCCAAGGCAATAAAAGGCTCTGCAACCATTCAGCAAGACTTGGACAGACTGGAGAGCTGGGCAAATGAGGTTCAAAAAGTGTAAAGTCCTGCATCTGGAAAGAAATAATAAATTGCACCAGTACAAACTGGGAGGTGATCTGCTAGAAAGCAGCCCTGTGGAGAGGGACCTGGGAGTTCTGGTGGACAACAAGCTATTCATGGAACAGCAATGTGCCCTTGTGAAGGCCAATGAGATCTTGGGGTGCACTAAGAAGAATGTGGCCAGCAGATTGAGAGAGATTTTCTTACCCCTCTACTCTGCCCTTGTGAGGACCCACTTAGAATGTTACACTCAATTCTGGGCTTCCCAGTTCAGGAGGGACAGAGATCTACTTGAAAGAGTCCAATGAAGGACTACAAAGATGATTAAGGGACTGGAGCACTGTCCTGTGTGCAGAGGCTGAGGGACATGGGGCTTTTTGATCTGGTGAAGAGAAGACTTAGAGGGGCTCTAATCAATGACGATAAGTATCTGAGGGCTGGGCATCAAGAGGGAGGGGACAGACTCTACTCAATTGAGCCCTGTGATAAGACAAGGGACAATGAGTATAAACTACAGAACAGGAGGTTCCACTTCAACATGAAGAACTTCTTCACTGTAAAGGTCACGGAGCACTGGAACAGGCTCCCCAGAGAGCTTGTGGAGTATTCTTCTCTGGAGGCTTTCAAGACCTGTCTGGATGTCTTTCTGTGTGACTTGCACTAGATTATGGTCCTGCTCTGGCAGGGGGGTTGGACTCGATGATCTCTGGAGGTCCCTTCCAACTCCTGGCATCCTGTGAAAATCCCTACCATCATACAAGAAGATCAAGATGGCCTGAGGAACTTCATGCAAAAGAGATGCATCTCAGAACCCATTGATCTGACCTATCCTGGTCTCTGTAAAGAGTCTTCCTACCTCTGAGTAGATCAATGGTCCCACACAATATGGTGCCATTTGCAACCTTACTGAGGGTTTTTAAGCCTCTTCTCTCTATAAAAATATTGAATATAACTGGCCCAAATACTGAGCCCTGGGAAACACCTCCTGTGACAGGTCACAAGTGGATTTAACTCCATTAGCTAGAACATTCTGGTCTTGGCCAGTTTCTTTATTAAGCAAAGAGTATACTTGTTTGAGCCATTAGCCATCAGCTTCTCTATGACAATGCTGTGGGAGAGAGTGCTGAAGACTTAAAGTCCATGTAGACTAGGTCCCCATCTTTTCCCATATCCAATAGGCAGGTCACCTGGTCACAGAAGGATATCAAGTTGGTCAAGCAGGACCTACTTGTTGTGAGCCCATGCTGCCTGGGCCTGATCACCTGGTTATCCTGCACATGGCAGTTTTTAACAAAACAGATTTAGACTATACATAAGGAAGATTTTTTAATTTTAATGTTGATGTCGATAAGAATCTGAAAAAGGTTTCTGAAAGAAGCTGTGGATGTTCCATCATTGGAAATATTCAAGGTCAAACTGAGGAGGACTTTGAGGCGCTTGTCATGGTGGAAGATGTTTCTACCATGATGCTTGTCATGGTGGAAGATGTTTCTCTATGATACTATGATTTGGCTTCTGCTGTTTTCATTGTGAAGAAATCTCTGTAAATTCAAGCATACTATTAGTAGTATGAGAATAGATAATTTAAAGATTATTGAAGGTTGAAGAACTATCAAGGAGGCATGGAAGGAGCATTTTGGGGTTTTCCATTTATTAATTTCAGCTTGTTTAATGCCCTTTTTCAGTCATTTCACAGGTATTCTTCTGACACAAGGTTGAATCTTGCCCTGGTAGATAAGTTAGTTCTGTTGCTTCCTTTGTCTCAACATTTCTTGATCTCAGTCACTGTTGATTCTGATTTCTTTTGTTGGCATTGTTTCAGCCAGAAGGATGAAAATATAATCTCCATATGAACTGCCAAATGTGTCTACTCATCCATTGAGACAGTGCCAACTAACAAAGTAATGAGCAACCATTTCCCCTCTAGGAGATGAAACCTTGTTATTCCTGCTCTTAGCTATATTCGTCAGTGGTCACTTCTGTTATTTATGCCTAGCTCACAGAAAGGGATTCTCTCTGGGGTCTTTTGCTCCTGGTATTGCAGGTTGTATGCAAGTCAGTCTAGCCTCTTTTTCATTAAGGTCACTAAAAACTCCTTGTCCTAACTCTTATATCTGCTTGATAATTATATTAATAGTCTGAACATGCAGGTGAGCAGAAACATTTAGTGTGATTGCTAACATCATCTAATTGTAAAGTATCTGATTTTCTTTTCCTCGACAGACCAGAAGTGTTTCTCTCAAAGTTCAGCTAGCTCTTGCATATAAATGTCTAAATAATCAGTGTTATCTCACCATCTCTGGCAGGGCTATTTGTCAGATTCTTGCTCTGTTACTTATAATGTCCAGCCATTTGTGATGTCTTATCTAGAAGATTCTCATGCTGTGTTCTGTTAGAAAAAATTTACATTACGTTCTAGTCTTCTGCTTGCATACTATAACAAAGACCTTAGCTTTATATTAAATGATTGTCTTTTACTTAGTTAAAAAACAAGCAAGCAAACAAACATACACAACCCCCCCAAACATCTAAACAACAAAATATGATTTAAAAAAAATCAATGAGAGAAAAGCAATTATTAAAATTTCTTGTGGATGCCGACAACCTGAAAAATACAGCATGTAATGGAATCCTAGAATCCTATACTCCTAGAATCACAGAATCATGGAATGTTAGGTGTTTGAAAGGACTTCTAGAGACCATCTAGTTCAATTCCCTTGTCAAAGCAGGATTACATAGGGCAGGCCACAAAGGAACACAAACAGGTGGGTTTTGAAATTCTCCAGAGGAGAATTTCCACAACCTCTCTGGGTAGCCTTTTCCATGCGTAGTCTGTTTCAGTGTTTCATCTTCCTCACAGTAAAGGAATTTTTCCTTGTGCTGATGTACAAATTCCTGTGTTCCAGCTTATTGTTGAGGTAAACCTGAAGGGTCAAAATAGGCCAATACATGTGCTGGCTTGCCCAGACATATTATTCTGCTCTCTGCCTTCTGTTTTGGGGAAGAGACAGCCATGAGAAAAAAGACAAAACATCTAGAACCATGGAGTCTGACCACTCTGGCTTATACAACTTGTTTTTCTCCTCCTTGCATCCTGTGGTAAACAAGGTGAACACACTTGCCTTATATTAAGCCTGTGCTAGGCCTATGGTCTCTCCCTAAATGGTTATAGCAAACCTATGGCTTCACCCAAATATGGTCATAACTTGCCTTATTGCCACTCTGATTGGATAAGCTAATTTTGCCCAAAGGTCCAATCAGTCTCGGGCATTTATATAAAAACATAAACCAACAACACAACATGCTTTGCTATTTTTCTGTGCTTTGCCATTCTATCTTTGTCTGTAATCCCTCATTATTATATATAGCAACATAAGCTATATTCCAGCCTGGAACCATTTCGAGTTTTTCTAGGAGCAGCTTGAATAGCTTTCACGCAATTAGCTGCATACTACAGCAAGCATGAGATTCACATCCTCTGAAACACATCACAAGATGTCTGCCTGAATCTTCTGAAGACAAGCAAGCCCTGAAGGCATGCAGATTGTTGAAAAGCCGGTACCAGGTCAGAAATAGTCTGCCCCCCTTCTCCTTCACCCAGCAGCCTGTAGAGCCTGGGGTGAATCAGAAGTCTCAGCAGCTGCAGCAACAGCTAGCAGCGGCAGCCAGCGGCCAGACTATCCAGAACTCCAGCAAGTGTTCTGAGTATTCTCAATTCATTACTAATCCCGCAAGATGGGAGAAATAATATTTGTAAGTAAAAAACTTAAAGCTGCCTTTTTTACCTAGCTTCTGCCTTAAGCCTAAAAGGGCCTTGAGTCCATCTATTGGCCAAGTGTTATGATGATCAATAATTTATTATGAATTATTGATAATATTTTAATTAATGTTAATTTAAAAATTATTAATATTTTAAAATTTGGAAAAATTCCCTGAGATTCTTTGGATGTTCCATTGACAAGGNTGGTTATAGCAAACCTATGGCTTCACCCAAATATGGTCATAACTTGCCTTATTGCCACTCTGATTGGATAAGCTAATTTTGCCCAAAGGTCCAATCAGTCTCGGGCATTTATATAAAAACATAAACCAACAACACAACATGCTTTGCTATTTTTCTGTGCTTTGCCATTCTATCTTTGTCTGTAATCCCTCATTATTATATATAGCAACATAAGCTATATTCCAGCCTGGAACCATTTCGAGTTTTTCTAGGAGCAGCTTGAATAGCTTTCACGCAATTAGCTGCATACTACAGCAAGCATGAGATTCACATCCTCTGAAACACATCACAAGATGTCTGCCTGAATCTTCTGAAGACAAGCAAGCCCTGAAGGCATGCAGATTGTTGAAAAGCCGGTACCAGGTCAGAAATAGTCTGCCCCCCTTCTCCTTCACCCAGCAGCCTGTAGAGCCTGGGGTGAATCAGAAGTCTCAGCAGCTGCAGCAACAGCTAGCAGCGGCAGCCAGCGGCCAGACTATCCAGAACTCCAGCAAGTGTTCTGAGTATTCTCAATTCATTACTAATCCCGCAAGATGGGAGAAATAATATTTGTAAGTAAAAAACTTAAAGCTGCCTTTTTTACCTAGCTTCTGCCTTAAGCCTAAAAGGGCCTTGAGTCCATCTATTGGCCAAGTGTTATGATGATCAATAATTTATTATGAATTATTGATAATATTTTAATTAATGTTAATTTAAAAATTATTAATATTTTAAAATTTGGAAAAATTCCCTGAGATTCTTTGGATGTTCCATTGACAAGGAGCAATTACACAAAGGTTATTTATAAACACAGAATTAAACAGTTTAAATAGCTTAAACAGTCAGAACTTGGAAAATGAGAACCTGGTAGAAGGGGAAATTCTAACCATGCCTATGGAGCATATACGCACTGCCGCAATAGATACAAAGTTTCCTGTTAGAGGAGGACTAAAGATTTGCCTTGCCACTGGCTGCTGATGCAAACCGCACAACATGCTGCAAACACATGGCCGCTGTGAAAGAGCTGCAAATAGACCTCCACTCCCAGTGAAAGACAGCAGTAAAAAGGGACAACAGCTCTAAATCACCCCCTTATGTACACTATTTTGAAGGTGGAACTGGCCAATAGGCATTAGCACCCATTGTTTTGGCCAATGAATTCAAAGTTCTGTGCCTAGGTGTCCACCCCGGCACTTGGGGGGCAGCACAAGACACCTGACTTGATCTTGGTACTTAGCCCTCGGGGCTTTATTGGGCTAAATCCACCACTGTTCTGCTCACACCCATCAACCCCCAGACCTTGCTACAAGAAGAGGAGAAAAGGGGTTTGAACTAATCTGGCAGGATTTTATGCCCTACCAGGAGACCAAGCAGTACTATTGACCACTAGAAATTTCTTCCACTGTTAATATTTTAATTAGCTAATTTGAAAATTAAAATTAATGGTTGGGGTGGAAAAGTTTGGATATAGAAATTGTTAAACAATATTAATTTTGGAAAATTATCTTGCATTAATTAACCATAACCCCTTCCATCACACTTATACCTGCTATTCCTTGCCCTATTACTGGGCACCACTGAAACACTGTCATGTTCATCTTGACACCTACCCTTCAGACATAGATCCCCTCTCAGGCTTCTCTTCTCAAGACTAAACTGTCCCATGTCTCTTACTCTTTTTTCATAGGAGAGATATTCGAGTTCCTTAGTTATCCTTATATCTCTCCACTGGACTCTCTTCAGCAAGCCCCTGTCTCTCTTGAACTGAGCACGGTCTCACCAGGGCAGAGTAGAGTGCAAGGAAAACCTCCTTAAACCTGCTGGATGTGCTTTCCTTGATGCGTCCCCGGATACCTTTTGCCTTCTTGGACACAAGGAGATATTGCACCTAGAAATGGAGAGAGGAGAAAAATATGCAAGAAAGAAAAGACAGAGAAGAACAAGTGTCATGGTTTGATTCAGAACAAAAATAACAGCAGCATGTTCAACTCAATCAATGACAAAAAGATTAAGACATAGGGAATGTGGAAATTGCAAAAGAGCAGAATATACAAACTGAGTTTTCAGAAAAATACTCTCATTAGACATCTAGATTGAGATATAGGGAAGACATTTACAGACTAAAAATATATCTTGCATAAAATGGGGAAAATTCAGAAGGGAATATAATGAAAAATTGTCTGAAACAGTCTCAGAATGTAAAAGTTAAATTAAATATACATATATGGACATGTGTACACACACATATATATATATACATACATACACACTGTGTTAACATTATATAATATGTTTGACAATATAAACAACTAGGGGTAAATGTAAGTGTTAAAGTCAAAGAAATTGAGGAAATTAATGAAAAGTAAAAATGAAAAGGGAAAGTAAAGTTTAATTACATTTTAAAAATTATTAAAAATATTTAGAAATATGTCAAAATTGGTTGTTATAGATTTTCTTGCAAACAACTAACATTGTCTCAAACATTCAGTATAGTATTTTAAAACATAGCCTATCTGAAAACTGTAACAGCAAACTGTTTTAACTAAACTGAGGAGTCACTTACAGAGCTGGTTTGGAAAAACTTTGATTGCAAAGCAATTTTGGATTGGAAAAGCTACTCCATCAAAATAAAATGTTTAAGACAAGGTGAGTTTTTTTGCCTTGTGGGGTTTTGGTTTTATTTTCTAAAATCTGATAAAAATACAACTAATTTTATTTTTTAAAACTTAATTTGCTTTAACTAATAGAAAATACATTGTTTAACTTCTGTCCAAAACATTTTTTACCATTTTTTATTGCATTGCTTTAAACATTAACTAGATTTTAGATAAGCATGCACAACATGACAAAACTTTTCTACTTGTTTCTGTTCCCAAACTAGTGCAAAAAAACCAAAATCCCAAATCTTACATTTAAGATGTTATTAATGACGTTTACTGAACGTCTATACTGACTGTCATCCTTCTTTCTCAAAATAACATTTTTTATTGAATTGTTTAGAAGGACTGAACCCAAAGAGTGGCAAAATATATTGATTAAGGCTACCTCCTTCAGATGCTTGTAGATGGATTTCTTTATGGACAGCTGTTCAGGAAAAGTTGACATTCAATAAAACTGTGTAGGCTAACCTGTTTAGGAAAATTCTCCCTCACCTTGGAGTGTTTTCATATAGTGTATAAAGCATTAAAATATTTACATTAAACCTGTAAGGTGCAATTAATAATATCAAAGTTAAAGAGTTAAAAAGATAAATCTATACTTCCTAAAGTCTTCCTAAAGACTGTTAATCCTTTCCTGAGACACCCTGTGCAAACAGCATAAATCAGATACTTAATTCCTGAAGGCTGTTTGTTAGGTTATCTAAAAGCTTTTTACCAGTTTTCACTCTGATTTTGACCAATCCTTGTTTAGTGAGGAATTTTTTAAAATATTGGTTTCATTTCAAAAAATTTGAAACAGTTTTGTTTAGAAAATGTTATTTATTTCATTCCCTCAAAGAAGACAACATTTTTCATGAAGTTCTCAAAGAAGACAACATTTATCATGAAGTTATCATGAGGCCAAGGCTTGCATTCTCACCTGAATCACAAAAGTCCTTTTCCCTGCAGACTTACAGTATGATAAAAATGTTATGTATCAAGAACTATGTAAATATTTATTATTGTCCTTCTTGAAGTGTAATCTAGCTTACTTGTGATGTGCTTTTATACTTATTATTCAACTTAATGCAAGTAAGTGCAAATCAAATCTGTTGTAATTACAAATTGTTCCTTACTACAGAAGCTGAGGATGTTAAAGTTGCTAAAAATATCAAATGCCATCTTTATTCACAGAGATAAAGTTGATTTATCCAAGTTTCTCACCATTTCTGTGAACTATATGCCAGTAGTTCATAGGTATTTACCAAAACAACAGATGAAAAACAAAATTGTGTGTGGTTTCACTATGGCTTTCACTAAAAGGCTTTTGCAAAGTGCACTTGTATATTTGCTACAGTGGTGACACATAATGCATAATTTTTTGGCACATCTCATGCTTCCTGTGGCTATGTCTGGACAGAAAAAACAGATTTGTTATTTTAAATTCTATCCTTTTATAAATGGAATCTTAAGTGTATTTGGTGGGTCAATCACTTAGGTGGAAGTAGTTTTATAGTTTTACAGCTAAAGGAAAATTGTCAGCAACAAATACTTTCAGGAAACTCTTGAAAATGCTACTCTTTCTTGACAGTGCATTGAGCAGAACTCCACAGGAGCTGTGAAAGAAGCTGGTTTCCTGCTATTAGCTAAAATTCTTGAGCCACAGGAGCCAAAATTACAGTATATTGATAAATCTTGACCAATGCATAAAAGTTTGGCCCTACATGCTCTGCAGGAGACAGGATAGGTTATGTGATAAAACATTCTGTCTAACAGATCCTGTTTTAATACTATGAGTAGCATGACCTGTCACATTTCAATGACAACAAGCAAATTAAAGGCAAACTGACAGTGTTTAAACTATCTGAAGTGATTAAAGAATATCTTTGCTGGAAAAAACTACTATTGATTGATATAGAATATGATCTATATATAGACAGAAAACAAGTTGTAATGGTTTTAAGTTGAAGGTAGATTTTGTATGAAGTCTTTATTTACTTGTCTTGATATCATGGGTAACAAATTGAGCTACCTAGAAAAAGTAGAAACAGAATGTATACTCACAGGAGAGTTTATTTTAGCTTGTTTGTTTGTTTGCCTGTTTTTACAGTGGTAGATAAGTGTACACATCTAGATATGCTTACTCTTAAAATAATAACAATGAAAGATTTTGTTCTCAGATTTTGTTGTTCACTGCCATATTTTGAGAAAGAAGTCAGTTTGAGTCAGCTTATTAGCCAGAAGCCTGCTACACTCAGGAAGCAGAAAAGTGCCAACTAAGCAAAGGATAAATAGTGCTTACTTGCCCTGAACACAGAAATAAGCACACTGAAACAGCATGTCCAGCAGCAGTGTACTGACATTTTGTAGCACAGTTAAATATTTAAGTAACACATAACTGCAAAGAAGCAAAACAAAACTTGTCATGTAATTACTCAAAAAGAGAACAGGGAAACATTCAAGCAGAAAAACTGTGATAAAAGAACAAAGAAGAAAAGGTGCCTGACAAATTCTTAAACACTCTTAGTCCCTAAAATAAACTGAGAAGGTAATATTCATATATCCCTTCCTTTTTTTTAACAAAAGAAGGTGGGAGTATTGAGAGAAACAAAACCAAAAACATACCCAAAACCCAGCAATGATAAGAAGAATAATAGGGAAGAGAATTTTATTACTTTTTTTTTTTTTTTTCCCCCTCATCAAAGAGCTCTCATATCTGGCCTGTCTAAGAACATGCCAAAGTCCTTAGGCATCAGTAGTAACCACACATCATCCACTCTCTGGTACAATGTACTGTCAACTGATATAAGATGTGATCATCAAAGAATGCCTGTTTCAAATATACACTGACAATAATTAGTAATAGATGATGCTGATCACCAAGTTCATTCGAGCAGTTTTGTTTTGAAGTTGGAAACTGGCCTAAATTATCAGTCATATAAATATTTCCATCACATATCCATATTCAATTGCAATAGGTTTCTTGGTGTCTAGGAGTTGAACATCAGCATCACAAATGTATGCCCTTACCTTCTTTTCTACTTAAAGGAGAAAAATAGACATCCTTATGGGGAATTTGGCCTGATCTATCTTAGTTACCTACCTAGTTCACAGATAAATTGTCCTCTAAAGTACATATCTCACCTTACTGAATATAAAAGTCAGATTAGGGTAATTATTTATCAAATTTCTTTACATTTACTGCTCTGCTTTTCAACACAAGTAGCAAATACAGTACATAAAGCAGAATCTTTTGAGTTTCAGCTCACTTGGTACTGCTGTGGGGAAAGATCACCTTCCTCAGAGGCAATTGTTGATGTTTAGCTTTTTATAAAGATAGACCAACTGGTGTCCTACAACTGGCAGACAAAGTATGACAGAATTTTTGCCTGAAATGTATCCAGTTTTCTGTGACTCCTGCCTGCTGGATGCTTACTACACTTGGCATGTCCTCTGAAAATTAACTGGCTCCCTGCTGCCACTCTGACTCAACAGTTGGGCTTGAGACATAGGATGAAAGTGATGAACCAATGACTAAGATGTACTGTCAAAACTGCAAAGTGAAAACAAGCTGAGTATATAGGAGGACTTTCAGGAAGTTGCATGAAAGTGCCGATCCAGGAATCTCAGAAAGTAACGTATGATATGGTAAACTGAACGAAGAAGAATTATGCCAATCTCAAAAGACACTTGTAGAAGCTCGGAGCATGAACAAAAATTATGAAAAGGCATATTTTTATATTAAAAAGACAGAAACAAAATAATCATTGTGATACATGATTTTTTAAAAAATATTTTCTCATATTTTTTTAGTTCATTTTTCCTTTGAATGCATATGACCTCTCAGATTTGCAACCATACTTTTATTGGTTCTACTCAAAAAAGTTTAAACCAAGTGTTTGCACTTCAGTTACAGCTTGTTTTCAGTAAA
The DNA here is from genome assembly GCA_013396835.1 of Psilopogon haemacephalus. NCBI lineage: Eukaryota > Metazoa > Chordata > Aves > Piciformes > Megalaimidae > Psilopogon > Psilopogon haemacephalus. The sequence continues at coordinate 72,018 of VWZI01013333.1, read as the reverse complement.
TCTTTTCCAAATGATTTTGCTGTATATAGCTGACACAATGGATTAAGAAATATAAGTACCAGTAATTGTTTAACAAGGTGATATGATATCTGTCTACTCAGTTATTTCAGCTGATATACTTTAAAAAAAAAAACAACAAAAAAACCCCAACCAAAACCCCTACTTTGTAACATCAAATAAAATTTACAAAACTTTTAAAATCCTCTGACAAAACAAAACAAAAGAACTCAACAACAATCCTGTAGGTGGCCAGACATCATATGCTTCATATTCTTTTAAGTATACATTAATATCAAGGCTGTCAAATAGCTGGAAAATGAAACACACATTAATAAAAACTCAAAACTGCCACTTGCAATGCACAATGTGTTGATTGAAAATACCTAACAACCATACAGTCTCTATTTAGCACTAGAGAACATATGAAATTTGCTGAGTAATGTGTTTTATTTTGGTAGCTATTCATTTGACATAGAATATGAAATGAAGCCCTTTACTGAAAAAAAAGTTTTGAAATTGTGAGTGCTCTGTTAGTGACTAACTATATCTGAGATACTTGTATTCATATAGATTATATCTTTTATTCCCACTGAATGTGTTGAACTGTCACCCAGAGAAGGGTGATGAAACTGGTGAGGGGCCTGGAGCAGAAGCCCTATGAGGAGAGGCTGAGGGAGCTGGGGTTGTTCAGTATGGAGAAGAGGAGGCTCAAGGGTGGGTTTATTGCTGTCTACAACTACCTGAAGGGAGGTTGTAGCCAGGTGGGGGTTGTTTTTTCTCCCAGGCAACCAGAAACAGAAAAAGGGGACACAGTCTCAAGTTGTACCAGGGAAGGTATAGGCTGGATAAGTTCTTCACTGTGTCAGTATGGGGTGTGTGATCTTGCATATGTGCACGTGCACATAGGAGCAGAGGATGAGAGCTTCCCGGGTGGCCAGTAGGTTGAGAGAGGTAACTTTTCCACTCTACTCCACTCCAGTGAGACCCCAACCTGGAGTACTGCATCCAGTTCTGGAGCCCCTATTACAAGAAGGATATAGACATGCTGGAGTGTGTCCAGACAAGGACCACAAGGACTGAGGCTAGAGCACCTTTCCTATGGAGACAGACTGAAAGATCTGGGGCTGTTCAGTCTGGAGAGAAAGCAGCTCTGAGGAGACCTTATTGTGGCCTTCCAGTATGTGAAGACGGCCTAGAGGAAAGCTGGTGAGGAACATTTTAGGGTATCAGGCAGTGATAGGACTAGAGGGAATGAAGCAAAACTAGAAGTGGGTAGATTCAAATTGGATGTTAGAAACAAGTTCTTCACCATGAGGGTGGTGGGGCACTGGAACAAGTTGTCCAGGGAGGTGGTAGAAACTCCATCCTTGGAGGTCTTTAAGGCCAGGATGGATGAGGCTCTGGGCAATCTGATCTAGTGTGAGGTGTCTCTGACCATGGCAGGAGATTTGGAACTACATAATCCTTGAGGGCACTTTCAGACCTTACAATATTATAATTCTATGATTTAGAAGTTTTTAGGGTTTTGATAAAGTCTTTGAAATACCACCTATTTTGGCTTACCTGTTGTATTGCTTATATTGATTCTGAATAGAGAATCCACTGATTTCTGGTTAATTGCATCTCAATAATAAAACAATGAGCAACTTGATCCTGATTTGATTGAAATCAGATAACTGTTAAGAGTTCTCTTACAAAAAATAAAAACCCAAATAAATAAGAGTATGTGTGTGTGTGTATATATATATGTACAGTTAATCCTACAGATCATGCATTTTTATGAGATTTCAAGACAGGAAATTAAAAAATCAAATTTATATAAAAGATGGATTTTAGAATCCTCATGATATAGGATAACCATAATTTAGTAGAGTGATACTATATTTTAATGTATTTGTCATTTGAAGCTGACGGACTGTCTAATCATGCATCAAGATTAACCCTCAAATAAAACATTTCATGAGTTTTTACATTTGTAGGAGAAATTATCCCTCCTTTCCTTCCAGCTTTAGGAAGTATAATTCCTCATGTTTGAAGACTGTAGTTGTAGGAGTAAGGCAAACAACGTTCCATATTTGGAGTAGATTTATAATATGTGGCAAGATTTTAGTTATGGGCAGAGGTCTATAGGGGAAACTTATGGAAGAATCTTCTATAAGCATCTCCTAAGTCTAAGAGAGCAAATCACAGCTGGCTTCAAGATGGATCTGACACTGATCAATGCTGAGCTCATCACTGATGACAGTACTGTCTCCATGATAATTTAAGAAAGAGAAAAAAAAAAAAAAAGAAAAAAATGTTGTGCGACAGTAGCTGTAAGAGTGAGACTGTGAGAGAAATACCTCTACAGAAATAAAAGTACAAGAAGGAGGGGAAGGAAGTGTTAGGCAACCCGTGGTCAGACAGATTGTCACCCTGTAACCCATGGGGGGTCTCATGCCAGAGTAGGTGAATACACCCCCGGAAAAAGGCTATGACTGTATAGAATGGCCACACTGGAGTAGCCTTGTGGTAGGTCTTGTGACCCTGGGCAGAAAGAAGCCCATGCTGGAGCAGATTTGCTGGTAGTGTTTGGGACCACACCAAAGTTGCTTGTTGCTGAATCATGGACAGCACCCTGCAGGAAGGATCTCTGTTGGAGAAATTTGTGGAAGACTGTCTTGCATTGACAGGATGTCATGCTGGAGCAGGGGAAGGAAGTGGAAAGGGTGACAGATATGATGTGTACTGAATTGACTGCAACCCCATTCCCCCGTGCCACTCAAGAGGAAAAGGTACAGAAACTAGGGAGTAAAGTTTAGCCCAGAAAGAGGGAAGGGGTTGGGAGGAAAGGCACTATAAGATTTTTCTATATTTCTTGTTATAGGATTCTGACTAATTAATTTTTCCCTGAGTGGAGATAGTTGTATCCACAATAGCAGTTGTTGAATGATCCCCCTGTCCTTATCTTGACCTATGAGTCTTTCATCATATTTTCTGTCCTCTGTTCAGCTCAGGAGAGGAAATAATAGAGAAGTCTGTTGGGCACTTGGCATCCATCCAAGGTCAACCCACCACAGGCATATTTAATGTTTATCAGATTCATCATACACTACAATGCAATAGCTACTGCTGTCATTGAGAACAGCTGCCAGCATATGGGTAATGATCTATTCTTCAAATGTCAGCAAGTGTAGCTTTCTTCTGCACTTCATATTTCACTAAAATATTATTGAAATTATTCTAATAAGTTGTACCACAATTTGGAATGCTCTTAACTGAAAAGATAAGATACAAAAGTGATCTTAGAATCATGGATTTCTCAGTTTTAATGTTGTTTATTGTTAAGAAACATAAAATATTTGAACTTTGCTCCTTCATTTTCACATTATATTCAAGTAGAATTTAGCACAAATTTGTAGTCTGAGTCATGGGACAGTATCCAAATCTAACAGTTTTCAAGAAAATTACTTGTTTTAAATAATACTTTTAAAAGCATATCTGTAATCATTGCATTCAAAGCTTTTTAGATAATAGTAAAAAAGATATATATACACATATATTCTACTCTTAGTTGAACTACATAGATCTAGTCAAGCATTTTTTTGTACTTGGAATCACACTTAGGACAGATTGAATAGATGTGTAGATAGGTAATGTACATATATATAATCTAAATGTTTTTGTTATCTCTAAGTAGAATTATGTGGTCAGATCATTCATTAATCACTTTAAATCTTGTGCATTTTTAAGATACAAATTGCTGTAAAATTGTGTCTTCTCATCTTAAACTAAAGTGTGCAATAGAACACTGTACTGAGAGTCCTGTGTGAGATGCAGATGGGCTGATTTGTCCAAAGAACATCATGTAACTCAGAAATGATAGCCTGGGTCCTTAGAATAGCTGTGCTATCAATACAACAGCACAGCTACTAAGCCTTTCACTTGACACAGTGATGCAGTACCATGCTGACACAAATGATATAGGTATTTTTCTTTGTGTTCTGAAATTAATCCAGCCAGCAATGGTTGATACAGACACACTCTATGTCAATTAGTTTTATGCTTTTTCTCTTATTTGTCACCCCCTTGCTACACCCTCTTATTCTACAAAGTCACAGTATTGGTAACACTACTAATTTATGCTGTATACATTAATAAATATGTGATGACTTGCAAGCACTGTACTAATGATTCATACAAAAGTAATATTATTTCTTGTTTGCAATGTTAAAATTTCTATTCATAATGATAAGTCATAGAATCAGAATAGTTATCTGTGATTTGACTGAATAAACCAAGAGCAAATATCACGCTAAGGATGAAGTTTACCTACATCTTTTTCTTTCATATGGTGACAAAGAGATGTAGAATAATATATAGCTAACATAATGATGGACAAATATTGTTAAAAGTTTACCTTTGCTTTGTGGTCATCTCCTAGATAAAAATGCAATAATGGCCCATTACAATAAACCTTTGGAAACAGGACTTCTAGTTCAGGGTTAGTAGTTGAGGGGTTTTTTTAATATGGTGCAGCACAAAGTCGTGTTCCTGAATCTACCCTATAGGGCTCTTCCAATAAAGGACTTTTTAACAGATCAATAGAGTCTTTTAAGTCAGTGTCACCACTTCAAACTCATGTTGATATTCATAAATGTACTCACAAACACTATTTATTTATTCATTTTTAAGTGTAGTTCATTTCTATAAAGTTCTATAGCCCAGGTCTTCACTGGCCCTGGCAAAACAGCTGAAAATAATGGGTGACAGTTTCCTGGTAACGGACACTCTTCATGCTTTACCATTTTCTGTTACTACTTTTTGCTTTACAGAGAGTCATGTATAGTCTTAAACCTGCAACAGGAGTCATAGTGTGTGATCTTGTACAGTGAAAAGCCAGTACACTTCATGGAAGTATTTGATTATTCATTTTACCAGCATTATGTCCAAAGTTAGTATCTTGTTGAATCTTTATTATCTGTAACTGTAAGCCTTGAAGCTACTCAAAAGTCACATCAAACTTGAAGACTTCATAATTTCCAAGTGACCAAGCAAATGAATATACTGTCTCATTGTCATAAAGGAGTTATAAAGAATTCAAGCCATCATTCCATATCTTTCATTATTCTTTTATGAAGTGAAACATATATGAGAGAGCAAAATAAAAATAAATACAATTTGAAGTGTGAAATATGAAGCAAGAACAAAGAGTCGGTATTTGTAAGTATAGAGACTATGAGGAAAATGTTACCAAAATAAGAATTTGTTACTAAAATGCATGTCTATTCCAGTTTAAACAAAAATAAAAAACTTCTTCAGTGAGAAATGAATGTGAGCATAACAGAGCTGTAGTGATCTATGCTGGCCAAAGATTTGGCTATAATAACTTTATTTCAGATTAAAAGGATTCAATTTTCCAATGAGATGGATGGACAAAGTAGCTTTTTTTTTTTTTCTGAGAGGGAATTAATTTTTATTTTTGTGATAGAAATTTTCTGTACAGTGATCTCAGCAGAGGCACCTTTAGCCCAGTTATTCAAGACCAGTGGAAATAAGAATTAAGAGCCAATTGTTCTGGTTTTATTTGTTTGGTTGGTTGGTTGGTTTTTGTTTTGTCTGCCTGTCTCACAGTCCAGGACTGTTACTGGAATTATTTGACAAAGTTGACACTTGCCTCTCTTTTGCCAGTACTCCAATAAGAAGGTTCAGAAAGTTAAGAGAATCAAGTGGTTTATTTTAGTAAAGCAACAGATACAACAGACTTGGGATTGCTGGTGATAAAGACACTGATTGTAAGATAATATCAGGTTAATAAATCCTGGCTAAGGTCTGGCATAGTAGGAGGTGCAAACATTTGCAATAGTTCTATTGTAGAATAGAAATGTGGCAAAAGTTATGGTGTATATTGTAGGTGAAGTTGTTGCCAAGAAAGATGTCTCTGTGATCTGTATGAGGGAACTGAGTGTGCTGTTAGCAGGTTCTCTAATGACCGAAAACTAGGTGTAATGGCTGATACACTGGAGGGTCATACTGCCATTCAGCGAGACTTAGGCTGGAGAGCTGAGCAGGGAGAAATTGAATGAAATTCAACAAGGGCAAGTGTAGAGTCTTGCACTCGGAAAAGAACAACCTCAGGTATCAGTATAGGTTGGGGACTGACCTGTTGAAAGGCAGTGAAGGAGAAAGGGACCTAGAAGTCCTGGTGGGTGGAAGGATGACCATGAGCCAGTAATGTGCTCTTGTGGCCAAGAAGGCTAATGCCATTCTGGAGTGTCTTAGAAGGGGCGTGGTTAGTAGGTCTACAGAGATTCTCCTCCCCCCCTACTCTACTCTTCCCTGGTGAGGCTGCATCTCAAAGATGGTGTCTATTTCTGATCCCCTCAGTTCAAGAAGGACAAGGAAGTGCTTGAAACCAAACTCCCCTCTTTCACTTCATTCTTATATCTGAGCTGACATTGTATGGCCAGTTTGGGTCAGCTGGCTTGTCTGTGTCCACTCAGGCTCCCAGGGTGGAGAAATGTTGGAAAAGCACAGCCTGCCTGCTTAACTCAGCAGTAGCCAAAACACTCATGTGTTACCAACACTCATCTATAGCACTGCTAAGCACAGATCTAGAAAGGTGCTGTGAGGAGAATAAACTCCAGCTCAGCCCAAACAAAATACATTATTTGTTTTTCCCTTCCATCTGCAGCTGATGTGTCACATTTTGGTACTGTACCAGAGAGGTGTTCCTTCTGTGTCTTTTTTCCTTTTTTTTTTTGTTGATTTGATTGTTTCTTGATTTTTTTACCCTAGACTTCTAGGGGAAGTTTAGTGTGATTTTGGAGGAGAGTCGAGCACTGCAGTCATATATGTTTAGCATGCACTCTGTCTCATTATCATACTGAGGGTTGATAACTTTAATATTAAAATTGCAGTTAATTAGGCAGAGTCCTTCACTTGGGCACTCTTACCTTCAAAAATCTCATTTGAAGTTGATTGTTTGTGATATTTTAGCCTTGCTTCATCATTTTTATTCAAAACAGGCCATCTTCACAAGGTTTATTCTTTCAGCTATTTGACAGTACAGCTTTGAGGATCTTCATTTAATATAAACACCTCTTCATTGTAAATGACCTTGGTCTTTAAACTCACTAAATTAACTTGCATTCCTGTCCCACAGAAAACTAGGCAGTTTTCCTACAAATGGTTCCTAACTGTGACAAGAGTTAGATTTACAAAGTATGTACAACAAAGGAAATAAATAAAACTGAGCAGAGCAGCTAATTGACATCCCATTGGTAAGCTGTGGAATTATACACATTTTACAAGGAAAGCATTGGATAAAACGACAACTTTTTTTCTTGAGCAGAAAATGGAAGGCTAGTCTCACTTTAAAATTATATTTTGGGTTTATTTCAAGAAAACGCCTACAGTTTTTGACACTAATGTAAAGATTAAAGTATTTTTTAGTTGTATATTAGACATCCTTACATTATCAGATCTCTTTATAAAAAAGAAAAAAAAAATCAGTATATTTAAATAATCATAATAAAAAAAAAAGGGTCCTGGAATTTAGAACTTCAGATTTAATATGTATAAATTGACAAAAAAAAAGTCCTGTAAGTTGTGGGGCTTTTTGTGGGGTTTTTTTGTTTGTTTGTTGTTCGGTTTTGTTTGGAGTTTTTTTATGTACCTGTTATAGTTTAATATTAGATTACTTCTCACAGGAAAATATATTTCAGTAGCTGAATTTAATTATATATAATTTTAAAATGTTACTTATTTAATAGTGATTTGTGTATATTACAGCACATTTCTACATTTTGAGTTTATCTAAATTTCATACTTCAAGGGTTACATCTGCAGCTGTTATGTGAAGATCGAACCTTTTTCATTAAAGTAGATTTCCACTGGATTAACCTCCCACTTTTAAATTGTATCATTTAATCAGTGCTGCTATTTTCTTGTAATGGAAAAGAGTAAGGCTTATGACTGTTGGCTTTGTATAAGCATACTGTACAAAAGTAAAGTTTTCTGCTTATGCTGCAAAATCATGAGGCCATGGAGAAAAATATTGTACTATGGAAGGGTATATAATTAAGAAAGAACGGTATTAATTTCTCAGTTGACTATATTTGAAATGGAGCAAAGTTGTTTTTTTTTTTAATTATTTCACAGGTGAATTTTACAGGCTGTAAATATAAGTTTTGCAAACTATACCATGGAAAGGATTTTTCCCTGGAAGCAAAATTCAGACCATCAGAAAAAGCCAAAAAAATGAGTGTGTTGATTTATATATGCCAAGTATGCAGTGATTTTAACAAGGCTAAATGGTACAGCATGCAATACAAAGAAAAGAAAGAAATGTGTATTTTTTAGGATAAATGATCTTCTAACATTACGGAGCAAAATTTAGGGTCAATACAAAAGCTTAAGATAATTACTGTTATTATTGGCAACTGGCAATTCCGAGACCCTGAGTGTCTCAGAGCCACTGAGGGGCAGGGGTGCACACAGTACTTTGCTTAGTTCTGGGGGTAATGCTCTTGGCCTGCACCTACAGTGCGGGTTACAAGGGAAAAAAACAAGAGGACTTCTGGCAGAGGGCTGGAGGAAGTCACATGGTCCCTACCATTCCAGTCGGCCTGAAGCCTCAGAAAGCAGCCTGGACACAAGCCGCATGGCACAGCCCTGCCTTCCTGCTGTTGCCTGTGTGCCTAGAAGGCTCTGCATGAAGCAGTCTGTACTTCTGCCTGGCTAATGTGCTTGACTCTCCCCCTCCGCTGCCTTTGTGGTAGAAAAGGAACGTGGCTTGGCTCTGCTCAACCACTCTACTTGCTGCCTATGGCCTATAGAACACCACATGGAATCTCCCTGGTTTCCCGAGGCCCTGTAAGAAACTGGAAACTGCTCCTGCAATAATGCCATGATTTTCAAGTCAGGAAAATGGTGATATCCCTTAGCCTTGATATGTATTTAACCCACTGCTTTTCCCTCCCATTTTCCCTCTGCTCTAATTTCAATCTAGTAAACCCAGTTCATTAGCCTTTTCATGTTGTTTAATTTTCATTTACGCCAAAGGAATTATCTGAACCATAGCATAGCTATCCGCATACGTGCCCTGCTGACCAGAATCGGTAAGCAGAAGACTGGGTCATAACAGTGTCTCAGTTTGGAAATTGGAAGAAAGACCCGGTTTCTTTTAGTTGGAAGAAAGATTGAGTTTCTTTTAAAACATCCCACGTGTGAAATTAAGGCACAAATGAGGTCAAATATCAGAAGTGAGGCTATATATTAAAGGATAAAATAAATGGATCATGGGAAGAGAGGAAAGGGAGAGAGAGAGAGAGGAAAAATGGGGAAAGAGAGAGATACCAGGAAATGAATTACATTACCTATATTTTCCTGTCTGTCTGAGAGTGCTGCCAAATCTTGTGATGTTTCCAGTGTGTGGCATCTCCAAGTGGGAGAAGGAGTGCTGTCCCAGAGTGTCCTCCCTTGACGTTTTTCCTCCTCAGAGCAGGCTTCAGAGTTCTCTTCTTCTCAAGCAGACATTGCTTAGTGCCTTTTATACATTTTTTAAATTACAGTTTCCCCCTGGCCCTTCACCCTTATGCATATGTGCCCAGCTGTTGCCTCCAGAGGGGTTCTTGTGACTGCAGGGATCTGGTACCAGAGTGGTCCTTCATCTCTCACCTCTTCACATGCCCCCTGGGGTTATTGGGCCAGGATGTTCTTATCTCTATTGCATCACATGCTTCCAGGACAGCTTCGACCTTGATGGGTAGAGATGATCTTGTCTTTGTTGAGACATCCTTTATGCAAGCATCCCAATCACAAAGTGATTTACATCCAGACATGATTCCTACAAACAGGCAATAAACTATGCACCATGCTTTTATGTATTAATAGCTGATATATTCAAATAAAGAAAAATGTGGCCTGTGTTTTTTTACAAAATTATGTATCTTTAAACAACAATTATGGAGAAAGTTGAATGAGTTTGAGGATGAGAAACTCAGGTAAACATGGAGAACTGCTATAATTTCCTGATGGATGGGCTGAGATTGTATAAAGATGTTCACATTTTGCATGAACCATAAGACATGCATCTACCTTCCATTCAATCTTAGGTTGTGTTGTGCTTTAAAGGATTTCTAAGTTGTGTAAGAGAAAGCTTGCCTTTAAAATGTTAATCTGTTTTCAATTAGAAGTTGAAGAAATATTAATTCATGCAAAATATCTGTCCCGGTATGGGGTGACAAACACCCTAGAATTAGTCCAATCCCTGGGCTCTTTCCTCCCCCTACCGTCCAAGGTCCAGTAGAGGTTGAGGGGCGGGAGCACCCCACGTGGCCCCGGGACCCAGGGAAACCTCGGGCTGCACATATGTGTGGAGGTTTTTGAATCAATTGGTCAGCCAGAGAATGCTGAATACCTGTTGGTCAGTTTCACACACCCCCTAGGGTATTTAAGAGGGGGCACAGCAACCGTTAGTTGCTCTTCTTCCGCTTTTCCTCAGTCTCCTCACTCACCATCATCTCCCGCCGTGGCTGCTGAAGAGCCCAGCCACATGCACAGCGACAGGCAGCAGGCAGCGAAGCATAGCAACGGACACAGAGAAGCAGCAAGGCTGATCCCCTTCTCTCTCTCTCTCTCTCTATTTCCCTATTCCGGGCTAAGTCATTTTTTTTTTCCTTCTTCCCCCCCCTCGGGTCCGGGAAGGAGCGTGTTTCCCCCCCTCGCGCCTCGCGGGCATTTTATAGGTGCGGTCGGGATTTATTTTGTATGTAACCTCTCTGTTTCCTAAGTTCTGATTTTTAACTTGTTACACCTGGGGTTTGAAGCGATTTTTGTGTTTGTTTCTGCTGACTGAAACCCAAAGAACCTCGGCGGGGCACAAGGACCCCCTCACCCGGTGGGATACTGAACCTAATTTAGTGTTATCCAGTCACAATATCATTATTTATTTTTATGTTAAATATAAAATAAAACATTTTTTTCTTTTGAATCATGTACTAGTTATCTACATAATCACACTAATTCAGAAGATTGAGGATTGTATTCCTGATTTAGAAAACTGCTCTAGAAAGTTTTTGTAAAATTTATAATCTCTAATTTGGTTGTAATTTGGCATTCTCTACTACTTGCTCATTCTGATGTGCACAGTAGACTTAGACAGTTTTACCTAGGAGTTAGCAAGATACTTCTAGTTAAATGATAATCGATGGCAGCTACACATTCACAGTGTATAGATAGTTGATATACCAATGACAACTGATATTGTTGTCTTTTTTCTGACAAGCTGTCCCATACCAACTTCAGAGAATATGTCTAACCAATTACAAGACAGTAACTAAAATCTGTCTTCTAAAGGTTTTCTTTATATATTCATAGTGAAAATCAGGAGAAAATTATCATATTTTCACAAAAAAAAAAAAACTGAAAATATTTATTCCTTAAAAATGTTTATTTTAATAGCTAGTAAAAATCCAGAAAAGACAAGAGGATAAAGAAAACTGGTGGGAAAGAGCAAGGCAACCAAGTAGGCAAGGTGAAGAATGTAAAGTGATTTTAAGAGACTGCATAGAGAGGAAATAAGCCTTTGTAGTTTGTGCTTGCTGTTGCATGTTTAGGGCACAAGCACCTTTGGAGGGCTTTAATTGACGGAGGTAATTTTAGAATGTAGAATCATAGAATGGTTTAGGTTGGAAGAAACCTCAAAGATCATCTAATTCCGACCCCCCACCATAGGCAGGGTCACCTCCCACTAGATCAGGATGCTCAAGACCTCATCCAGCCTGGCCTTGAACACATCCAGGGAGGGAGCATTCACAACCTCCCTGGGCAACCTGTTTCAGTGTCTCGCCACCCTCACTGTAAAGAACTTCCTCCTAACATCTCATCTAAATCTCCCCTCTTCCAGTTTAAACCCATTACCCTCATCCTGTCATTACAAGACCTTGTGAATAGTCCCTCCCCAGCCTTCCTGTAGGCCCCCTTCAGATACTGGAAGGCTGCTATAAGGTCTTCTCAAAGCCTTCTCTTCTCCAGGCTGAAAAGCCCAAACTCTTGTAACCTGTTCTCATAGCAGAGGTGCTCCAGCCCTCTGATCATCTTTGTGGCCCTCCTCTGGACTCTCTCCAACAGTTCCATGTCCTTCTTGTGCTGGGGGCTCCAGAACTGCACACAGTACTCCAGGTGGGGTCTGATGAGAGCAGAGTAAAGGGGGAGAATCACCTCCCTTGCCCTGCTGGCAAGGCAAATAGGATAGGTAAAATGCAAAAGACACAAGTATCAATAAAAGATATAAAGAACATTAAAATATCAGCAGAACTTTGTGTCAGAACACTAAATATGCAGTAAGGACTGAAGAGTGATTGAAAGAAGATATCTTTTTTAGAACCTCAAGACTTACTATGAGGAACTTCTTGATATCTATTGAAGGTAACTGGCCTGAAAATAAAGCTGGAGGAAATAAAACAATGAGAAAGAAGGAGAATAATTTCCAATTCTTTCTTTTTTTAGCTAGGCTCACATAGTGGAAATTACAAGCCACAGGTTTGTGCTGGCCGCAGTTACAGGCCACAGTTGTTTTTTTGGGTTGGTTGTGGTTTCTTGGTTTTGGGTGGTTTTTGGTTTTTTTTTTCCAATTCTGCCTTGGGCCCAGCTCCAAAATAATAGCAGCATTCAAGTTTCACCTGTATTCTTCATTAAATGTGAGCAATGCATTTCTGATATGCCCATCTTAGGGGCGAAGAACCAAAAACAATGCGGGGGAGCAAACTATAACAAACAACTGTTAGAGAATAAAATGTAGCAAGTAAGTTTCAGCTAAAAATATGTCTAACCCTAACATATTGTATCTCCTCTTGTGGAACATAACATGCACTTATAAGACGGCAGAACAGTTTCTGCACTTTTCTTAGAGTTGTCAGATTTCTGAGAACATGCTTAATATTAGATTTTGTATCATATTTGAAAATAGGATTTCTACCTGGTTTCAAATGAGTCAAGTACCAGTGTCAAATTTACTTCAGGTGCAATAAAGTGAATTTCACATGTTAGTGATGAACACAAACCAAACCTGTACTAATATCTCTTTATTACTTAAAAAGTTAGAGCCATGTGAACTATTTTTTTTTAATTTTTAAAGTGTAGTTTTGCAAGCTGACATTTTCATATAGTTTGCTTTTTAAAATCGATGAGCCTGAAAAACAAAATTCTTCCCTTCACTATTAACGTCTCCTTCATAGAAGCAAGTTTCTTTTAGAAGTTAAATCTAATTTTGAATTATCAACTGGAAAGCAAAGTAAGAACACAAAAAGTAGATTGCTATGGGCAGAACTTGCAATAACATGCTTTAGTGAGAAAAATAATTGCATTTCGTATTTCAGCACTATTCTAATAATATAAGCAGTTTTTTAAAACCCTTCAATTCTTCAAGGAGTTAGTAAATAGGACCCCATGGGAAATGTCCCTCAGGAACAAGGGAGCAGAACAGAGCTGGCACATTTTTAAGCATGCTTTCTATAGAACACAAGAGATCTCAATCCCCACATATAAGAAATAGGGAAAGGAAGGCAAGAAACCACCAGAGCTGAGTCATGACCTGCTGGTCAAACTAAAGGGCAAATTGGGAATACACAGAAAAAGGTAAAAGGGACAGACATCCTGGGAAAACAACAGGGATGTTGCCCAGCTGTGTAGGGTTGAGGTCAGGAAGGCCAAGGCACAGCTGGAACTGAACTTGGAAAGGGATGTAAAGAAAAACAAGGGCTTCTACAGGTATATGAAACAGAAAAGAAAAGTTGAAGAAAGCATAACCTCCTCTGATGAGCAACAGTGGTGAAGTAGTGACAATGGACAAGGAGAAGGATGAGATTCTCAACATTTTTGCCTCAGTCTTCACTGCCAACCCCTCTCCTCATGTTGATGGCCCACACAATATATTATTCTGGTGTAAGATCTTATCCCTTTTTAATTTCCTTGAAAGACAGTATATCCAGTCTTAAACTGTCAATGCAACTATAGATTTAAACTTGCTTAATCTTTTTTTCTGAAACAATGATATCTGAACTTCTTTTATAAGTACTCTAAAGTCAATAAGGAAATGTTCAGTGCAATTAGAATGTTCAGTGCAATTAGAAGTACTTTAGAGCTATGGTTGAAGATGCTCTTTTTTTATCAAAAAATATTTTATTTAATATGGTCCAACTAATTGTTAAATGACTCATGTGAAAGATACAAACACCTTGACAGAAATACAAATGCCTAACAGATACCTGACAAAGGGTTGAGCCTCCCTAGAGGCTGACAAAGATCAGTTTAGTATCTCCCAGATGTTACCCAATTACTCTGGACCCAGAGTTTTGCTCTGTGTAATTAGAACTGTCCATAGCACACCTTCAACTAGAATATAAATGGAGTTCTGCTACAGAGCCATTTTGAGTTTATTCCCCTCAAAGCAAGCAGTCTGACAGTCCTGAATCCTCTCCACTTAGACTGGGACACCATCTAATGACACTTCCACAGATTGAGTGAGTCTTTAGTGAGCTTGTATTTTAGGTACTCTTGACTGGGAGATTTCCTCTTTTTGAGTGAATACATGAACATTTTAATTCATCTTTCTAGAAAGAATATAACTTGTAATTTAATTGTCTGAAGGATTGCTGAGTATTTTTGGTTACAATAATTCTGCATTTTTGAGTGGCTGTTGTTGTGGGTGGCTCTGCAATGACCTGTTAGCAAGTAGCTCACCCAGAGGATGTCTAGAGGCACTTCACTTCAACCTTAGAATGTAAAGCATTCATGCTTCACAGAACAGAAATGATGGCACTGCCCCCTTTCTTCTTACAGGCGTTTGCTTACTTAAGTTTGTCACTTACCCAAATTTTCCACAATTTCTTAAAAAAAAAAATCTTGAAGAATCAACAAAGTGTACTTTTCAGCATATTGAATACAACTATTTAAAAAAATATTGCAAATCAGATTCGACTATGTGCAAAGAAGTTTTACTATGTCAGTAAACAATGCAGAAAGAGAAGCTGTAAAAAATGTGTGAAGGAGATTTTTTAATATTAATCTGTTTTGTATTAATCTAAGTACAATAACTCTACATTGACCTATTGTAAATCAATCTATGGAAACCAGAATAACAAGAAATAAAACAAAGTATGGAAGCCAGGAAGTTCAAGGAACAGGATGATCATATACCACAAGGTGCTTTTAATTTCAGAATTGAAAGAAGTGAAGATATTTATCTTGGGGTAGCTTGGAGTCTGCTTACCATGCAGGATCAAGCTGTCTGTGCTGGTTTGAGGCAAATTGGATTTTTTTAATGACAAAAATTAGGTTATAGGCTGTGAAAAGAAAACAATTGTGATGTCCCATCCACTCATAGGTTTACTGAGATGTACTAAAGCAAGGACATAAACATAGATAAGACAGAGTCACTCTGGTCTAAGCTCTGGCTGTTGGTCTCTCCATCTCATCAGCTTCTAGGTGGATCTGTGCAACTCAACTAACAAATTCTGCTTTTAACTCCCCTGGCTGATCTCCTCTGTTTGCATTGCGTGTAAGGTAGATTCTGGGATAAGATCTGGCGGGAGAAGGTGGAAGAGTGGTTGGGAACCCTCTGCTTGTATATTGTGCTAAGCTGTGAATATAAAGCTTCTTTCCATAACTTCCAGCTGGCTGAGTCTAGTCTGGGTGAATTCAAACTTGAGGTGGGTGGGGGGTTGGGGGGGTGGGGAGGGGGGGGCAGGTAACTTCCAAACCATCACACTGCCAAAAAATAATGCAATGTTTAGACAAATGAGGTTCTGTGGAGTGTTTATGAAAGACCATGCATAGATAATGGAAGACAAGCCAGAGACAAATCAGCTTATTCCTGCAGATGTGAGCAGGAAAAAAAAAAAAAAAAAAAAAAAAAAAAAAAAAAAAAATTAAAAAAACAACAANAAAAAACAAAACAAAAAACAAAGTAGATTAAAAAAGCAACCAAAAGAAGATGTGTACAAAGATGGAGGTGAAAAGTGCAACTAAGAAGATGACTTCGACCTTCATCCAGAAGACCCCCAAGGCCACTACAAAAAGACACTGTGCATGCACAAATGGGAGGAGCCGAATGTAAATCAATTGCTATTCTAGGAAATGAATGCATATTCTAGGAAATAGCATGAATATGTAGCAGTTAACTGTATATTAACCCTGTAAAACTTACACTCAGGTACACATATTTGGAGGAGTGGTGTCTTGTGTGTGCAGCGCTAAATTATTAAAGAATATCTACTTAATAGCCTTGGCTGTCAGGTCTTACATTTTCTTTGTTTCATGCACAAGAAAAGAAAACTTTTGAAAATAAAATAGGGAATTTTAACACATACACAGTCTCTGTCTTATCAGAACTGTGAAACTGAGTATTTTCATATCTCCTTTCGTGAGATTATGAGAGGGAAAATTATAAGGTCCTAGTAGTAAAGGCATCTGAATTTTGTGCAAAAAATATAAAAGTAAATAAGAAAAAAAAAAAAACCAAAACCAAAATAAGCAAAACTAAACCAAGACTCTTGTTCATGTGAACATATTTGTTGATTACACAAGAATTTCAGTCATCTTACAAAACTCTGTTTGTGGTGAGCTTAATTAAGTGACCTCCTGATGAGAAATTTCACAAAATTTTTAAAAGCTGCTTGTGGCATCTTAAATAGTTTTAAAATACAGCTTTTGGAAAAAAATGTATCTAAATTTATAGCACATTAGGAACATTTTAAAAGCTATTTATGCCTGAATTCCTTTCTTATTTTTCATTGACAACCTATGTTTAAAAATGTCTACCTACACATAATTTGGTGGAGATATAGATTATGAATTCTGATGCAACAAATAGTTTATGAGAGGAATTTTTTTATCTTCTTTATTGTAAAATGAAATTTTGTGTGAAAGGTGGTATCGAAGAATAAAATTTATGCAGTTGGCAGCTGATTTTAAAGATTAAGAAATACAAGTTTAAATATGTCTTTTCTGTCTTCAGAATCTAAGAATTCTATAATTATAAAATAAAAGCAGGCAGCTATGACAAAGCCGATATGCTTAGTCAAATTGCTATTTATACAGTAGAAGTAAAGGACAATGTTAGAAGTTTACCTTTTTTGAAGAAAAGGTGAATGCCAAAAGTTTAGCTCACAGGTAAATCCTCATATTTTGGTGCTGAAATTTGATTTCTATTATCTGGAGTTGAATCCCACCATTAAAAGGGAATGTATCAACTCAGATATCTCTAGACCTAGGAAATATCTTTAGTAAATTCTATTTGCTCTACCAGTGCGAGGCTTGGTGGTACCTGTAAGTATCACAAAGGTACAAACCTCAAGGAGCTGAAGTGTCTAGGATGTGTACTGGGAAGTATAGTATTTGTATTTCATACCTGTAAACCTGCATCCCTATAAAATTGCCTGTAAATTCAGTATCTTCCCTTTTTCCTCTCTCATCAATCTGAGGAGGATGCCCAGGTTTTTATCTTCTGTGAATGAGAGAGACCTGGTTGTCAACTTTGGTGATGCTGCAAGTTAGGCCTGTAGCACCTGAGGCTGCTAAACTGAAGTTTTGTGCTGCGTCACAAATACTTTTGATATGGGGCTAGAGAGGCATGGTAGGGAGGGGGCATTTTGAAGGCCTGTGGAATGGAGACCTGTTTGGGGGAAGGCTTTGGAAGGTTCTAGCCTAATGAGATTTTTGTAAGCTGAGATGGCAGAACTGGGCCAAGACTGAATATGAAATTGCATATTTTATATGCTTTGCTATGCTCACCTTTATGTAGAACTGCACATTGTAGCAGTTCTACATAAAGGGAGCAGCCACAACCTCCCTGGGCAACCCATTCCCGTTTCTCACCACCCTCACTGTAAAGAACTTCCTCCTAACATCCAGTTTAAATCTCCCCTTTTCCAGTTTAAGCCCACACCCCCTTGTTCTGTCATTACAAGACCTTGGGAATACACCCTCCCCAGCCTTCCCCTAGGTGCCTTCCAGATATTTGAAGGCTACTATAAGCTCTCCTCAAAGCCTTCTCTTCTCCAGGTGGAAGAATTCAAACTCTATGAGCCTGTCTTCATAGCAGAAGTGCACCAGCCATTATCTTCTTGGCCCTTCTCTGGACGCTCTGCATCAGTTCCATGTCCTTCTTGTGTTGGGTGCTCCAGAACTGTACACAGTACTCCAAGAGGGGTCTGACGAGAGCAAAGGGGGAGAATCACCTCCCTTGCCCTGCTGGCTATGCTTCTCTTAATGCAGCTTTCTGGGCTGCACACACACATACACTGCTGGCTCATGATGATTTTTTTGTCAACCAAGACCCCCAGGGCCTTTTCCTCAGGGCTGGTCTCCACCCATTCGCCACCCAGCCTAAATTTGTGCCTGAGAGTGTGCTGAGTCAGGTGCAGGACCTTACACTTAGCCTTGTGGAATTTCATGAGGTTGGCCTGGGCCCATCTCTCCTGCCTGTCCAGGTCCCTCTGGATGGCATCCCTGCCCTCCAGCAAGTCGACTGTGCCATCCAGCTTGGTGTCATCTGCAAACTTGCTGAGGGTGCACTCGATTCCTCTGTCCATGTCACTGACAAAGATGTTAAACAGCACTGGTCCCATCACTGGCCCCTGAGGGATGCCACTTGTCACTGGTCTCCAGGTGGACATTGTGCTGTTGATCACCAATTCCTTATCCAGTGAGTGGTTCACCCATTCAGTCTGTTATTTTTTCCAATTTGGTGACCAGGATGTCATGTGTAACAGAGTCAAACACCTTAATCAGGTATGGGTAGATTACATCAATTGCCCTTCCCTTATCCACTACTGCTGCGACTTCACCATAAAAGTCTACCAAATTTGTCAGGGATGATTTTCCCTTGGTCAAGCCATGCTGGTTACCACCAACCACCTCTGCTTTGTTTTTCATCTGCCTTAGCAGAGCCTTCAGGAATTTCTGCTTCGTGATCTTGCCAGTCACAGAGGTAAGACTGACTGGTCTGTAGTTCTCAGGGTCATCCTTTTTTCCCTCCTTGAAGATGGGTGTTATGTTTGCCCTTTTCCAGTCAGCAGGAACTTCACCAGTCTGCCATGACCTTTCAAATACAATGGACAACGATTTGGCAACTTCATCTGCCAGTTCCCTCAGGACCTGTGGATGGATCTCATCAGGCCCCAAGGACTTGTGCATGTTCATATTCCTTAGGTGCTCATGGTCTTGAATTATAGAGGGCAGATCTTTCGTTCTTCCAGTCCTTACTTTTGGCCTCTGGGACTTGGACATTGTGATTGGAGCTCTTGCTGTTGAAGACTGAGGCAAAAAAAATCAATGAGCCTTATCCATATCCTTTGTCACCGGCTCTCCATTTCCCTGGTTAAAAAAAAAATATATTTTTTATTCATCACTGGTTACCTGTCCTTGCTTCCACTCTCTGTAGGCTTTCCTCTTGCATCTAAGTGCATCCAAGATCTCTCTATTCATCCATATCAGCCTCCTGGTGTTCTTACCTGCTTCCTCTTTTTTGAGATGCATTTCTCCTGGGCCTGGAGTAATTGATTCTTGAACATTGTCCAGCTTTCTTGGGCCCCCTTTCCTTCCAGAGTTTCTTCCCATGCCATCCTGCAAAGGAAGTCTCTGAAGATATTGAAGTCTACTCTTGTGAATCCAGAGCAGTGAGTTTCCTGTGCACGCTCCTTGATGACTTACAGATCTTAAACTACCATTTCATGGTCACTGCATCCAAGGCTACCCTTCAGCTTCACTTCATGCACCAGCCCCTCCTTGTTGGTGAGAACTAGATCCAGCATAGCACCTTTTCTTATGGGTTCCTCTACCACTTGGAGGAGGAAGTTATCATCAATACATTCCAGGAACCTCTTAGATTACTGGTGCTGTGTTGTCCTTCCAACAGATGTCAGGGTGGTGCCCCATGAGTACCAGGGCCTGTGAGCATGAAGCGTCTCCTATTTGTTTGTAAAAGGCCTCATCTTCTTCACCTTCTAGATCAATAAGCCTGTAGCAGACTCCTACTATGATGTCCCCTTCCTTTGCCTTCCATTTAACCTTTACCCATAAGCTCTCTTTTCTTTAAAATGCACATCCCCAGGTGGAGCTCTGTGGATTCTAGTTTATTGAAGTAGAGCCCCCAGCACCCCCCCCTCCCCTGCCTGTCACTCCTGAAGAGTCTATAACTGTCTATCCCTATGCTCCAATCATGAGATCCATCCCATCATATCTCAGTGATGCCAATGACATCATAACCCTGTAGACTTGTGCATATTTGCAATTCTTCCTGTTTGTTCCCCATGGTCCTTGCGATAGTGTAGAGGCATTTCAGTTGTGCTTCTATTGGAGCTGACTTATTGACTGATTTTTCCCTTTTCCTGTTCTTTGGGCAATCTTCTCTCAGTCTGCACTTAAGCCCTAGTGTCAGGTCCCACCTGTCCACACTCAGATACCTCTGTAGCTATTAGCCTATATCAACCCCTCATGTCATCATTGCCACATGGATTACCACATGATGTTTCCCTTTTGGTAGTTACTACCTGAAGGGGATCTGGCTCATCTCTGCAAAACTTTGGCTGAATTATTTTGTCCCCACCATGCTTCTGGGCAGCAGGTTCAGAGCCCTTGCTGATCCCCCACTGCTCCCACACTGATCTGTTCTCCTGCAGCTTGCCACATATAAGCCAGATGACTTTGTTGCCCTCTCCCTTTGCATCTGTCCCAGATTGGGAACTATAGAGTTAAAAAGTCTCTAGAAATAAATAGTCATTCAACCTCATAATTCTGCTATCTCTTTATAAGCTCACGGCAAGGCCAGCTCATTCTCCTTCCCTCCCCCTCCAGCCACATCTTGGCCAGAGTTGTATTATCAGGACAAACATGCAAGGAGTAGGCCTGTTTTGGGGCCTACAGATGGCAGAGGCACTGGAAGAGGAGGACTGGAGCATTGGAGCACTGAGGATTATAGACTTAGTTTTTGGTTGGGGAAAATATTCAAGGGGTTTGCTATGATTTCTGTATCTGCTTTTGTAATTTTCTTCCTGTATCTCTCTACACAAAATATAATTCTGTTCTTTCTCCAATTCATTTGAGAGCTTCATTCTGTTGGCTTCAAAACCACAACAGCATCCCATTTAAAGCCCTGTCAACAAGCCCTTCAATATCCTCCGCAAAGACCCTCTTCCGCCTTCGAGAAAGGTGTCTCCAGTTTGTTGTCAACAACCGTTGTCAACAACCATTTTCAGAAAAGCCAAATTTATGGTGTTGAGGGAACACTTTTTGTCAGCTCAAAAATTAGGTCTCAGAGGTACAGGCAAGAAAAATGCCATAGAGTACGCAGCCAGCTTAGTTCACCATGACATTTAGAATTTCAAATACGGACAAATTATGTCACCAGGCACTTCAATGAGGGACTTGATTGTTACCAAGTCCAGGATGTACTAAGATAACATTTACTGGAAATAAGCAAAGATGTGACATTTGATCCACTTAGATGTGTCACCAGTGGTGAATTCAGGTTCTTGAAATGTTTTTCAGGTGCTGATTTCTGTGTTATACGGTCAATCTTTTCTCAGTTCCTTGCTTGACAGCTCTTCACTAGGTTGATTTAGAGCTCGTAATAGCTTTGAATAACAATGCCCCTTATTGATTATGTAAAGCTTATTTGTGACTTGTGGTTTGCTGAAAAAGTTGTTTAGAAGTCTCTATGAAATTGAGATAAGAAAGGAGAGGAAGCAGGAATGAAAAAAGGAGAAAAAGAAAGAAAATATAAGATAAAAGAAGAAAGGGTAATTAATAACTTACACATAATAATTTCAGTGAATGACATCAAAGCCCTTCTCATCTTACTTCAGAATAGAAACTCAATATTTATTACAAGGGACTACCATAGGCCACACTTTATGGATCATCCAGAGGCTGCTTTCTTCTAGGTGTCCTAGGAGAAAATGTATCTCTTTCCTTTTGCATAAATTCATAGGCAATAAGATATTGCTTATGGAGTGAATCAGAAAGAGATAGATATTATGGAAAGAATTTGGCCCATTTTGTTGTTTATGTTATTTTGATTTAAACAAAATATGTTGTCTTAATTTTTCTATTATCCATTTCTTCTTCATCTTTGACCTATATAATGGTTTTCAGTCTTGATAGGTAAAATTACCTGGACACCTAATCACACTTTCCTAGACATGCTCCTAAACATTCCTTTTTAAGTCAGTGGATGACTAAGATCAACTTTGATTCAAAGATGGGCCAGAAGAGACAAAATTCTACTTTAATTCCTGGAAAAAATAAAGCTTTAGATATGCCCAAGCTATGTTTTAAATAAATTATAGTATTAAATTCAGTGCATGAAACTGTCAGACACTTTTAAACAGTTGCTGAAGATTTTAAGTACTCCCATATGAAACACAACTGTTACAGTTTCTTTTGCCTTAATACATTTCAATTCATGATTTCACTTGTTCAAGAGTATCCTAGCCAAGTTGCAGAACATGGAATCAGAGTGATAGGGGTTGTGTAATGGAGGGTATTAATTAATGTGAGATGGGACTTTTAAAAAAAAATTGTTTATTGATTTTTATATTCAGGACTCTCTTGCCACCAGCCCAGTAAATTTTAATAATTGGTTCTGTGCAATGGTCATGAAAGCATTATAAAAAGGAATAACTGAGTCTAGCAAAAATACAACATTAATTGAAATGGAAGAGAAGTTCTTCCAGTACCCAGACACTTGCAGTGAGTTCTGTTGATGTCTTGTCAGCCTTTGAGGCTTCTGATCATCCTAGGCTCTTAGCAGGGGTGCTGGAAGAAAGCAGACTATCTTTGACCTGGTCCTGGTTCCTTCTGGATAAACTGTGTCCCTTCCAGGACTTCCCATCTTGGCAAAAGACTTGTAGGCAGGATGTCTTGCAGATGTGCAGTTTTAGCATGGTGTCAGCTAGGCAAACCTATCATGTGGACATATTTAAAGCTTATTGCTGCTAAACTTGAAGCAATTTCCAGGCAGACAAACCCAAAGCATTAGGGTTTGTTACTATGTAGCAGGGCTAACTTATAGTTTATCATGGCAGGACTCAATGAGGCAGTAGTGCAGAGAGAGAGCACGATAAAGGCAGGGCAGCAATTGAAGCAGCATCAATCAGCAAGCACACTGTCTCTATCTGCCCATGTCATTTATCAATGTAGCCTGAGTCTGATGGGCCTTTGGACACAGATTAACCAATCAGAATGGCAGTTAGCCAAGCTTAAACATATTACATGAAGTCAGGGCTTGCTTTTACCTTTTAGGGCAGAACACAAACAAGTGTATAAATATATGTGGGTACCCAGTAAACAAGTTTGGACAAACATGGAGGCACCAGGCACCTCTGTCTTCCTTTCTCACAGTTGCTTCTCCCAATAACAGAAGGAGGGAGAGCAGAAAACCAGGTTTGGACAAGCCTATTCTGGCCTGTTGAGGCCTTCCATAACAGGTTGGAAGGGTCCTATGGAGATCACTGAGTTCAATCCTACAGTCAAATCAGGATCACCTATGTCATGACAAGACAGAAGCACATCCAGATGGGTCTTGAAAGTCTTCAAGGCCATACTTTTTGTGCAAGGTCATGGTGAGGAGGTTTCTCAGTATTGGAAGGAAATAAATGTCCTACTAATGCCAATAACAGGAAAAAGAATGATACAAGGAACTTTATCCTTGATAGGATGAAGCAAATAATCCTAACACACACACGTGCACACACACACACATACACCTTATTTTAAAGAAAATAAAGACCAAGAAGGTGATGTGGATTAGTAAATATGTATTTACAAGAGGTAAATCATACCTGACCAATTGGATGGATATTTAACATGAAATGAGTACTCAGTGCATATAAGGAGATTAAGAAGTGTTGAATCAAGTAAGATTTTTTAAACTCTCAGCTATAACATCTTCATAGACAAAATTAAAAACTACCTACTAGCTGTGAGATGGACAAAAACTGGCTGACCTGCTGTTTTGAAAGTGTTGTGATCAACAGCATGAAGTCCACCTGCAATCCAGTCACTAATGGAGTACCTCAATGGGATAATAAATACGCTCTGCAAATTTTCAAATGATACATAACTGGTAGAACAGGTTAATAGGCCAAATGTTTTTGTTGACATTTAGAAGGACCTTGACAGACATGGGAAATGGGCAGACAAAACCCTTTGTAGTTCAGCAAAGGGAAGTGCAAAGTCCTAACCCTGACAAGGGAATAACCTCAAGCACCACTACAAACCAGGCGCTGATCATGTGGAAAGGTTCTGGTGGATAACAAATCCTTTCAGTGAAGAACAAAATTGTCCTTTTCTGAGTTGAACATTGTCAATAGGTCAAGGGACGTCATCTATCCTCCTTGTTTAGCATTGATGAGACACATTCGAAATGCTTGATCCAGACCTGGGCTGCTCAGTACACAGAAGACACAGACATACTGTAGCTGGTACACCAAACAAACACAGATATGATTAAGGGGTTGGAACATCTGTTACACAGGGAAACATTGAGTCAACCAGGATGGCTTAACCTGGAGAAAAGAAAACCCAGAGATTTTGTTGATGTATGTATGTATCTGATGGAAAGAGTAAAGAAAATATAACACTACAAGGAGAGCATAGGCATGGACCAGATTGCTTGGAATATCCAGCTATAGAGATACTCAGAATCTGACTAGATACAGTACAGACCTGGACAATCAGCAGATGTCTCTTGCTTTAAGCAAGAAGAGGTTGAACTAGATCTCCACAGAACAGTCTCTTTAGCAGGCTAAAGAGACAGCCTTCCCTGAAATTGTTCTTCTGTCAGCACCTCACTAAGCAGTGTTTGTCATAGATAAATGGCTAAAATAAATTTTAATATTTTTAAATAAAAATATTTATTAATATCAAATTATTGACTGGAACTTATTAACAACATTTACAGATTTGGATGTTTGGTGATGATTACTAGCTACACAAGGAGGTATCTACAGGCAAATATAAACAGTGTTAAACAATTTTTGAACAATTTAGCAAAGCTAGCAAAATACAAACAGTAAGCTTTTGGAAAGAGATTCTTGTGGTGCAATATGCTGCTTGCCCTCTAGGGGGACTCGAGAGGGTCCTCTCTGCTGAAGCAGAAGACAGAGTATTACAGAGTAAACAGAACCAAAGCAAAGAGCTTTATTTACAATGAGGCTTTCTAGAATATTTACTCACAAATTAGTATCTCTGGAATCTTTATAGGCCTGCATTATAGTCCAGTGTGGTGGGTTAGGAACTTTCCCCTCCATCCACTATTGAAATTTACCAGACTAGCTCAGACAACTTGGAAGTAAGATGAAGCTGTATTTACAGCAAAGCAAAATTTACAAGCACATATGCACAATATATTTACAATTATTTATAATTATATGCAAATTTGTCCAAAAGAAGTGCAAACTCTCTCCAGGACAAAGAAACTGCCCAGAAGGGGCTCAAAGCTACCCCACTCTTTCTGCTTCTGTTTTCCCAGATAGACAAAAAAAAACCCCAGAAATGTTTATGTTGTTTTCTGTTAGCCAAGCATAGTAGAAAAGATATTAGAATGGAGTTAGGAGGAAGTGAATAGATCCAATGTCCCAGCCCAGAGTGGGACAAATTGTTGATTGTTTTTATCCCTCTCAGCAAACCAAATGAATTATACAGACTTCATAATTAGTTTCTTTTTATAACCAATGATCTAATTTCTTTCATTAAAATATTTCAATAAGCTTCAAAACAGCATATCCAGACACTACCCACAACACTTGGAGGGGTGCTGTCATTAGTATGGTAAATGCTGGAAGCTTTTAGAGTTTCCCCAGGACTCTGGCAGAGTGCTGGGTCTTGCATGGTCTCTGGCTTGGTTTTAATCCATTCTTAGGTAGACAATGTCCTTTCAGGGCTCCAGGCTCAGCGTAGAGGTTCACAGGAGTGCAGGCAAGTCTTTTGGCTTGGAAGTAACCTGCTCTCTCTCTCACAATGCAAAGTGCACTGAGATGTGTGTAAGCTAGGAGCACCTTACTCGTTTTTAATAGTTGTAACTGCTAGGGGCAGTAATGCAGCTTACTTGGAGGCATTTGTCTCTCCCAGTCTTACCCCTTCTGCATGGGTTGTCATTGATGCCAGCGGGGTTGTTCATGTTACAGCTGGCCATATTTGGGCATCTTTTGACAAAGACTTATTGCCTACTGCGTGGACTCTTGTGCTTATCCCTGGTAAATTGAGGCATGGCAAAGTTTCCAGGTAAACGAGGGAGCAAGGCTGAGTATTACACAGCAAGGCTTCCTTGTCTCTGAGGAAACAAGGCAAGGCTTGGTAAGGTGAGGCTTGGCAAGGCAAAGCAAAGCAAGGTGAGGCATGGAGAGTGGTTTACAACTTCTGGCCTGTTTTTATCAATTGCCTGAGTCTTAATTGCACCAATAGGCAAATGAGATAAGCATGTCCATTAATCAATCAGAATGGCACTTTGACAGAGCTAACCATATTAGGTGAAGCCATGACTTGTTTTACCCAAATTTGGGAAAGCATAGGCCTTGCATGAGGCAGGCACGAGACAAGTATATGTGCCTTGTTTACCACAGGATGTAAACAGGAGTCTGGGCAAGCCAGGATCCTTAGACCCAGTGGCTCTGGGTTCTTTGTCCTCTTTCCCATGTCTCGCTCACTCTTGAAGGAGAAGGGGGAGCAGGGGACCATGCTTGGACATGCCAGGATGAATATTAAGTCCATTTTTGGCCTACCGTGACAGTGTTAAAAGAATTCTATTGAATTACTACTATAGAAAAGGTTTACAATGTAATTTCTTCATTCCATTTTGTGAGGGAAATATGTTACATTCTGAATGTCAGGTAAAAAGATGTGAAAATCACACAGATCTGAGATGAATGATCTTTGACATGTCTGAATAGCTTATATTTCTAATGTCTGACTGCATGCAGCTCTGGACCTATTGCTAAAGAACATTAAACTCTCTACACAGATGTTTACGCATTTTACAGTCAATAACTCAAGGCACAGAGAGGTGGCTCTTTCTTGTCAGTGCTCTAAATTGTTCTACGAAGGCACCTATACCTTTCTATTGATCCTACATGGAGTCCCAGTACTATAAATCACTCTGCTTGTCCTGTAAAACATAGATTTGAAACCAGAACAACTGGAAGGCAACCTGAGCAGCCATCCTGAGAGTTTAGGCTAAAGATCTGAAATTTCCTAAATATTAGGCATTTTTCACACACAATTTTCTTAACCATCTTCTGTTAATACAGCTTCTACATGAACTTCTACTCCAGCTAATTCATAGGGGATGATTAACTATGTATGCTTATGAAGTACTGGAAATTAAAGTATTTCAAATTACAAAATAGCTAATGATTTATTTTAAAGGATAGCAGTGATATATAAACTGGCAGAGAGATGCCTACTTGAAGGTGGAGTGTTAAGCTTAACACTTAATTTGTTTTGCAAAATTAGACTTTTCGAAATAGGCTTCCCTTTCCTCAGTTAACACAGTTCACTCTCATAAGGCTTCCACCACACACATAGATGGGAGGGAAACTAACACAAAAAAAACTATGGGTTGAGATAAGGAGTTTAACAAAATTGCACTCTGTACAATTACTTCAACAAAAGCAGAAGCAGAAGTCAGTGATAAAATGAGTCCCTGCCACTGAATCACAGTGGCCAACTAGTGGAAAAGGCCAACACTCTAAATCCAGAAACTAGAAGAAACAACCAGGAAGCCTCTGATGTCACAATCTGAACTTCAAACCCCATGATACTTTGCTCCAGCCAGCACTTTCATTTTGAATCCAGCATAACATCAGCATAGCACTGAATACACACAGGCAGATTCAACTCATGACATCCTCTGAATTCATGCTTGTAAATTAAGATAATTAAATTGGAGTTCTATGAAAGATTAAAGTGTGTGTGCAATAACTTATTGAAGAAATTCAGGCAGTGTGTTCATTGAGAAACCCTACTAGGAAAAGAAAAATGCCTACCAGCAATCACCAGGAATTTTGGGCTGAAATAGTACCTTTACAATTATTCTGAATTTGTACTTTATTTTCAGTTTAGATGCACTGGCATAACTTTCTGTGTTCTGTTCACCTTTAGTAATTGAAAGCAAATATTAGGCAATATCTAAACTACCTAATCTACTTTTCATAACTTTATGAATGAACAGGGAGTTTTATCAAATGGTTAAAGGCTGGAAATGAGAATGGATTTGAAAAATAGGTGATCAGAATTATTTTAATACAGCACACATTTTTTAATAGAATAAAACAAATGTTTTTGTAATACAGTGGTATTGCTAAATCATGTCATTATTCAAACTTGTTAGGTGATGGACTGTGATATTTTTAATCTTTAAAAACATTTATAATGCATCCGGTGCATAGTTTCATTAGTTTCTTGTGCTGAACATGGAGTTGCCAACAATCCTTATTAAAATCTTGGCATTGTCACTTTTCTGACCATCCTTTCTGTTCTTCAAGACTTGATATCATCTCCGGTTTCTTTCTCATCTCTATACACGTTATCCAACACTGGGTTTTAAGTCTTCTCTTGAAAACATAAGTCTTCATCGTCTTTTTTTTTTTTTTCTTTTCTTTTTACTTGGTGAAGCTTTTATAACTTACAGCTCCAACCTAAGAGAAGAGAATCAGGTTCACTCTGCAAACCAAACCTCAATTAATATACTGCCCATAGAAGTTCTTCTTAGGTCAGTGTGTCTGTTAACCTATATTTTACATGAACAGGACCGTGTTCTGAGCTGATGCGTAATTTCAAGCAGCATATCTGGACCTCATTTACACCAGCTGTGGAATGGGCTAGCTATCTTTTTTAACATTATGTATTTATAGTACTTTTGCTTGCTGGCATTCCTCCATATCAGTTTTCAGCGAGAAACTGGACACAAATTTTCTCTGTTTGTTCTGAAATCATTCCTCCTTGGCAGTGAACTGTCTCACTTGGCAGCTACTGCCTCCTATTTCCCAGCTGTTTGGTAAGTAGACGTGTAATTTTCTTCTGGAGAAAGAGCGGGCAATTATGACATGGAGAAAAAAATAAATTGATTGTTTGTTTGTTTCCTCCCAGTTGCAGTTAATTCCTGTGGAGTCCAGGTACAGGGAATATATCTGTATCTCAGTACAGGTACTGAAGGGGAATGTATCTGTATTGAAAGACTGATGTTATACCAATGACAATCTTTTTGCATAAGAATTTTCTCTTACTTTCTTGTAGTCATCTTCAATTACTTGAATGCATGTTTTGCAATATATTTTTTACTTAAAAACCCGGATTACAATTACATGAAATATATAACAATAACTTGAAAAGGCTAACCCTGCTTTTACCATTCTTTCCTACTCTTGGTTTATTTCAGTGTTTCAAAATCCATGTGGTTATGGAACATGATGGTGTAGTGTGGAATCCTGCATGGTCAGAAGTTAATTGGCATTTAAAAACTTTAATTCCAAGAACATGTCAATGGTTTGAAGCTTATTTAAAGAGCAGAATACAAAGAGAGATTGTCATGTTAGAACCTGAACAGTGAAAATAAGCCTGGACATGTGCTTATGTCTGGACATGCTTTCCTGCCTTCTCTCTGTTTTTGGGGAGGAAGCAACTGGTTGGAAAAGAGACAAAATACAAGGTGCCATGAAGTCTGAGAACTCTGGCTTATATAGCTTGTTTTTCTCCTGCTTGCAGCCTGTGGTAAGCAAGGTGAACGCTCTAGCCTCATTCTATGCCTGTGCTGGGCCTATGCTCTTCCCCCATATGATATAAGCAAACTGATGCTTTCACCCAAATATGGTAAGACTTGGCTTACTGCCACTCTGATTGGATATGCTAGTGTCCAAAAGTGTCCAATCAATCTAGGCATTGATACTAAAAGCAGATAACACAGTATACTTTGACATGCTTATGCTTCTGCCATGATTTTGCTATTATTCTGTGTTCTGCATCTGTGCCTGTAATTCCTTATTATTGTTATATAGCTATATAAGCTATATCCCACCCTGGAACTGTTTCAAGACTTTACAGGAGTAACCTGAATAGCTTTCATGGAATTAGCAGCATGAGATACACATCTGCTGAGACACATCTCAAAATGTCTGCCTGCACCTGCTGGAGCAGTCTGCATCTCCTGAAGATGAGGTGCACAGATTGTTGAAAACCAGGAACAGGTCAGAAAACTGTCTGCCCCACTCTTCACCCAGCAATCTGTGGAACCTGGGGTGAATCAAGTCTCAGCCACAGCCACAGCAACAGCCGTAGCAGCAGCAGCCAGTGACCAGACCAGCCAGAAACCCTGCAAGTGTTCTGGATTCTTTCAATTTAGTGATAACCCCGCAAGACGGGAGAAGTAATACTTGTGAGGAAACCTAAGCTTTGCTTATTACCTAAATTCTGCCCTAAGCAGAAAGGGGCCCTGGGTTCCCCCTAGTGGCCAAGCGGCACTATTGACCACAAGAGTGGTAATTAATTACAATAATTGAGTGTTTATGCATATTAATAGTTACTACTAGATCTAGATGCCACTTATGTAATTGTTCCATAAATGCTACAACCAAACCCGTTAAATATTAAAAATAAATGGTCAGGTGTGGAAAAGTTTGGATACTGAAAATTAATAAACAATATTAATTTCAGAAATCATGTTGCATTAATTAATCATAACCCCCTTCATAACAGAGATGCATAAAAGGAGCTTTAAAAGGGTATAAATAAGATTTTAAAATTTATACCTAAGATCTACTTTAGTGTGGAGCTCTGTTTTCATTAAATGGAATAGTTACCACCTGGGGAAAAAAAAAAAAAGAGTGAATTTCTATTTTTCTATAAATACTGCAGAAAAATTACACTCAGGGAGATAAAAAGTCAGTCTAAAGTAATTTTTTAATCTTAGTAAATATGCAGTGAATGGAGTAAGTAATAGTTACCCGATTATCAAGAGGAGTAATGCCTAAAAGTCCTTGTTTGACTTCATCGGAGAATAATTTATAGTTTCTGTCTCAAATGACAGGTCATTCTTATCTTTGTTTCTCCTATAACAATGTTCATTTGAACCACTTGAAGTTGGATTTCCATTCAGCTTTTGTAGTTGGTTAGAAATGGGCTGAGCTGGGGTTAATTCTCCTCTAATGCTGTGTTTTGTGGTGCTGCAGCTAAGCATTGATAAGGCAGCAGTGTTGTGGCTGCTGCTGGGCTGAGCACCCAGGCTGGGTTTTGGTTTTATTTTTTCGTCAACATCTCCCTGCCCCAAGATGCTAGGAGGACACAGCCAAACCAGGTGATCCGGACTGGCCAAAGGGATATTCCATACCATATGACATCTGCTCAGATATAAGAAAGACATAATAGAAGAAAGTTTGGGGAAGATTCATCTATGGTGTCTGTCCTCCAGCAGTAACCATCAAGCATAGAGAGCCCTGCTTCCAAGATCAAAACATCGTCCATCTGATGGGAAGCAGAGATTAACATCTCTCTTTCTGCTCCTGCTTCCATGTAGTCTGTTGCTTTTGCTTGTTTTCATTATTAAATTCCTTCTATCTTATAAGTGGCCTCTGTTATATTTTTCCCCTCTCTCTTGCCCATGTAAGAGGGGGAGTGATAGAGTGGCTCTGGTGGGCATTTGGTCCCCAGCTGGGGCAAAACCACCACAGCCTCGTTTAATCAAATCTTTAATTAAAAAATTAATTCATTTGAATATTTGTATTCATGACATTTATGAAATCAATTCCTTTAGACTGAATGAGTCATTTTCAATCCATCATTTCCAGCTTGATGGCTGGTTTCTACACAAATAAATTGTGAGTATCAGTGTGCAGCTATGTAGTAATTATAACTTTTTTGAGGTGGTCAAAGAATACTACTGAATGTTTAAAATTATATATATTACAGGTCATTTTGTGGAGCTTTCTATTACATCTAGTGACTGATAAAAATCCCACTGGGCAGTAATATTACAGTCTAAGTACTATAGATAATCTGATTTTCCAGTCCACTGGCTTGATGTTTACCATTTCCTCAGCAAGTATATAGCATATTCTCAAAGTCCACAAAATCCACAATGTATTCGAAATAAATGAACTCTAAGATAAGTTATTTGTTTGTACTGTAGATAAATTATAATTGCATATTTCAAACAGAGAAAATGGATTCATTTTTCAATGCACACAGTTTGGATTCTTTAAACACGCTTGCTGCTTTCAGAAAAATCCTATCTAATTTAAAATATCTGTAAATAGATAAACTACATTATTACATGAGTACTGTGTTCAGTCTGATATTTTATGAAATCTAATAAAAAATTAAAAAAAAAAAAATCAGCAAAATAATTCCATAATGTGAAAGCCAGGTGTTAACTACTGCAGAACGTAGCTAGCAATGTATAGCTTCAGCTAGACTACGTATTCCAAGTCTGAAAGGGCTTATGCATGAAAGAATCAAAAGATTATAATGCTGTGACAAGCTTTGTTGTAACTTTATAAGGTTGATTATGGAATCTTTTCCACTTCATTGAAAAAAAATTCAGCATTGGTTAAATTTGTCTAGCATAGCTGTCATCCAGTAACTATACTCTAGTCCACACAAATGACTGAAGATCAACATGTAGATAGAGACAGTTGTGATTTTTGTCTGTTCGAATATTCTGAAACAAACTGTCTTATAAAGCAAAATGTTATTTGATAAAGCTCCAGTTTTAAGATCCTTTGCCTTGATTCACAAAATTATTTACAGCTTTTCACATACGAAAATATACTTTTACTTAAGCCATAATATGAATGGCTGCCTTTCCCAGTTGCTCATGCCAGGACTCACCCCTGTCCAGCCACTGGAGCTCAGCACAGTGCCCAGTGGATTAGGGATCCAGCTGTCACTTTCCTGTTTTCAGGTTCAATCAGTAGTGAACTCTCCGAGTTCACAAGCACACACATGGATCTACGAGTGCCATGACTAAATCTGTGTTTGGAACCCCAACCCCTCTTATCTGCCCATGGATTCCCCACTCTTGAACTGGCCCAGCTCAGTGCTCACTCCAAATCACCTGTCCCACAGGCACCCAGGTTCATAGGTTTTCCCCAAATAACAATATAGACCCCACGCTCACTTGATATTCTTCTTGTGACCCAAGTCCCCTGCTCAACAGCAAATACAGCTTAATATCTGCTCATGAATACACATAGAATCATAGAATCATAGAATGGTCTAGGTTGGAAGAGACCTCAAAGATCATCCCCTACAACTCATCAGTTTGTGGAAGTNTTAGGAAACAGAGAGGTCACATACAAAATAGATCCCGACCGCACCTACAAAGTACCCGTGGGGCGCGAGGGGGAAAACACGCTCCTTCTCGAACCTGAGGGGAAAAAGGGAAAAGACCGACTTAGCCCGGATAGGAAGAGGGGGAGAGAAGGGGATTAGCCTTGCCGCTTCCCTGGAGAGTTGCTATGCTTCGCTGCCTGCTGCCTGCTGAATGCTGCTTTGCACGTGGCTGGGCTCTTCACAGCCACAGTGGGGAGATGACGGCGAATGAGAAGAAGAGCGAGAAAGAGTAACGGTCGCTGTGCTCCTCTTAAATACCCTAGGGGGGCGTGTGAAACTGACCAATAGGTATTCAGCATTCTCTAGCTGACCAATATGTTCAAAAAGCTCCACACATACGTGCTGCCCGAGGTCTCCCTGGGTCCCAGGGCCACGTGGGGTGCCCCTGCCTCTCAACCCCTACTGGACCTTGGACAGTAGGGGGAGGAAAGAGCCCAGGGATTGGACCAATTCTAGGGTGTTTGTCACATCCATGCCAGGACAGGAAGGTACAAATGTTTGCCCCACAGCAACCAGCATCAGGCAGATGTGCTGTGACCTGCAGTCCTGCTCTACTGCCCAGTGCTAATTGCTCCACTTGACTCAGTCATTCACTCAATTTCAATCACTTCATTAATCGTTTTCCTACTTGTAGCCATGCTTTGGTACACACATTCCCCGGGGCTGGGGCTTAAGGACCCCTACTCAATCTTATTGATGACAATAAACCCCCTCTTGTTCTGATAACTGACACAATAGATCAGGAGAGCCCACATCCTCAGTCTGACACTGGTAGCTGACAACAGATTGCTCTTATACACACTGGTTTCTTCAGGTGTCCCTAGATACTGAGTCCTTCCAACAGGCATATACACATGTGAAATAGAGAAAGAGATTACCCAGAGAAAGAAGAAAAAGTGTTAGTAATATATATGAAGACAGGACAAACTGAAGTGGCAAAGTGCAGGGCTCAGCCAAACAAGCATACTGGCTAGCCTCATTTTACGCACAATTAGTATCTTTTGCTATAAAAGGTAATTTTCCTACCTCTTTCTCTATTCTGTCCTGCTCCTTCTTCCCCTGCACAACTTCAGCATTTGGCACAGACCAAACAACTCTCCATTAATGTGTAGAACACTCAAGTTTGCAACCTTGGGACTGATCAACAAGGCTTTAAACTACATGTGAAGAGGGATGGGATAGAGATAATATCATCAATCTTTTTATGTGGCAGGATATCGGATGATACACCAGGGTTGGTGGGATGGAGGGCTAGTAAGAGGTTTTAGCCCATTGCCCTGAAGCATACTGGGGACAAAGCAGCACACCCAGAGTCTCAGAGATGAGCAAGAGGCTCTTGAGGTCAAAGCATGTCAAAATGAAGAAGAAAGGCTGTGATGGTTTGGGATTTACCCCACACACACTTTTGAAATCAACCAGACTAGACTTATCTGGCTGGAAGTTAATGAATGAAGCTTTATATTTACAGCTTAGCACAATATACAAACAGGTACTTACAATATATTACTAATATTTACAGCTATATATGTTAAAAATGTAACACAGAAACACAACACTCCTCTCAGGAATCAGAGTCCCCAAGAGGAGTTCCCAAGTACTCTTCCACCTTCTCCCCCCTCCCTGCCAAACTTATCCCAGAATCTGCCTTATGTGTAAGGTGAATTAGGAAGATCAGCAAGGGGTGTTAGAAGAGGAATTGATTAGTTGAGTTACACAGATCCAGCTAGAAGGCAAAGAGAGGGAGAGACCAAGAGCCAGAGCTCGGACCATAGCAACACTGTCTTATCTATGTTTATGTCTTTGCTTTAGTACATCTCAGCAAACCTATGAACGAAGTAGGCATCACCATTGTTTTCTTTCCGCAGCCTATAACCTAATTTCTCTTATTAAAATATTCCAATTAGTTTCAAACCAGCAGAAAGGCCAAGCTCTTTTGGAACTAAACCTGGCTAGGAAAGTGAAATTAACAAGAAGGGGGTCTTTAAGTAAATAATTAGTAGAAGGAAGAATAGAGGGAAAGGGGGTCCATCATTAAATGAGGTGAGAAACATGGTGACAGATGATGCAGAGATGGCAGAATTACTGAATGCCTTCTTTGCCTCAGGAAATTCTCAGGAATCTCAGACATTGGAGGTAAGATATCTCTCGAGTGGAATAACATCACACAAAAGTAAGGGCCTTGATGGAGTGCATCCACAAGTTCTGAGGGAACTGGTTAATGTTTTTGTACCACTCTCCATGGAGAGTATGGGAGGTGCCCAAAGACTGAAAGAGGGCCAATGTCACTCTGGTCTTCAAAAGGGTAAGAAGGAAGACATGAGCAACTACATACCTGTCAGCCTCACCTCCATCCCTTAAAAGGTGACAGAGCAGTTCATTCTAAACAAGTCTGTTTGGCTGGATGGACTGAACCTCAGGGTGCTGAGGGAGATGGCAATGTGCTCGCCAAGTCACTTTCCACTATTTACTAGAAGTCCTGGCTAACTGGGGAAGTTCCAATGGATGGAGGGTAATGAACGTGACACTTATCTACAAGAAGGAAAGAAAGGAAATCTGGGAAATTATAGACCTATCAGTCTGACCTCAGTACCAGTGAAGGTCATGAAGAAAGTTGTTTCAATAGCATAATATGTCATGTAGACAATAATTAGGGAATCAGGCCAGGGAATTCATGATGGGCAGGTCCTGACTGATCGATGCCATCTCCTTCTATGACAAAGTGTTCAGTTTTGGGAACTGTAATACAAGAGAGATGTGGAGGTGCTGGAGCAGATCCAGAGGAGGGCAAGGAAGATGGTGAAGGGCCTAGAGAATAAATCTTCTGAGTAGTGACTGAGAGAACTGGGGATGTTTAGTTTGGAAAAGAGGAGGCTGAGGGCAGACCTCGTTGTCTGAAACGACCTGAAGGGACATTGTGGAGAGGCTGGTGCTGGTCTCTTCTCATAGGTAATTGGAGACAGAACAAGGTGGAACAGCCTGAAGCTGAGGCTGGGGAGGTTTAGATTGGACATTAGGAATTTTTTTTTCCACAGAGAGATCAGTCAGTCTGGAATGAGCTGCCCAGGGAGGTGGTTGAGTCACCAACTCTGGATGTCTTTAAGACTCATTTGGATGTGGTGCTTAGGGATATGGTTTAAGGTGAATGTTGTAGAGTTATAGGCTGAACTTGGTCTTTTCCAACCTGGATGTTTCTGTGATTCTGGAGACCATCTCTAACTACATGAAAGCAAAGAAGGTTATCAAGAGTAGAAAACATGGATTCACTAAGAGGAAATCTGGCTTGACTGATGTGCTGGACTTCTACAAATGCATGACCAAATGGATAGATGAACGTACTAACTATAAACTTCAGGCATTATCATTACTAGAAGCAAACACTGTTTGCAAAACCATGCTGTTAATTTCAGAAAGTGCAGTTAGTTAGAAAGGACTGAACTGAAAACTAACCTCACTGAACAGAATTAGTTCCATTCTAACTCAAACCAGGACACTATCAAATAAAACATTATGTCAGAGTGTTACAGTTACAGTGCATGAATACATGACTACATCAAGTGCAAAGCAATTGAAAATCAGCTTTGTTGTATCCTGTTAATTATAGCCAAAGTGTATGTATTAAGAAGCCAAGTTTCTTTTTTTTCTATCTATTTTTTGAGTCACTACATAACCACAGGGAAATTAAACTTTATTGATCTTCTTGTACTTAATACTCTCCTACAAAATCAGAAAGGTTTGTATTGGAAGTGACTTTTAAAGGTCTAGTCCAACTCCATTGCAGGCAGCAGTGCTGAGTCATGTTCAACCTAACCTTGAATGTTTCAAAGGATAGGACTTCTAACAACTCTGTGGGCAATGTGTTCCAGTGTTTCATTACCCTCACTGTATTTTCTTTTCCTTCTCTCTAGTTGTAGTGGTTTGGACTTGGCTGAGGGCCAAATGCCCAGCAAGCCCACTCTATCACTTCTGTTATTAGATGGAAGGGGGAGAGAGAAAATATAACAAGAGCCAGTTATAAAATAGAAGCAATTTAATAATAATTATAATCACAAGCGATAAACCACATGTGAATGCAAAAGCAAAGAATAATATTATTCTCTACTTCCCATCAGCAGATGGTGGTCAATCTAATGAATCACACAATCACAGAATTAAGCAGCTTGGAAAAGACCTTCAGGATCATAGAGTCTAACCTATCATCTAATGCCTTCTAATTAACTAAACCATGTCACTAAGTGCCTCATCCTGTCTCCTTTTAAACACCTCCAGGGATGGTGACTCCACCATCTCCTTGAGTATCTCATTCTAATGGGCAATCACTCTGTGAAGAACTTCTTCCTCACATCTAGCCTAAACCTACCCTGGTGCAGCTTGAGACTGTGTCCTCTTGTTCTGTCACTGATTGCCTGAGAGAAGAGACCAACCCCACCTAGTAGTCATAGAGAGCAATAATATCTCCCTTGAGCCTTCTCATCTCCAGACTAAACAACCCCAGCTCCCTCAGCCTCTCCTTGTGGAGCTTCTGCTCTACCAGTATTTGTTGCTCTGAAGGCCGGATGTCACAAACAAATTTCCTCCTCACTTCCTTCTTTCACTTAATTCTTATATCTGAGCTGATGTCATATGACATGGAATGCCCCTTTGGCCAGTTTGGGTCAGCTGTCTTGACTGTGTCCCCTCCCAAGGTCTTATCCACACTTCAGTTCACTTTCATGGTGGGGAAATGTTGGAAAAGCACAGCCTGGATGCTTGTTCAGCAGTAGCCCAAACACTGGTGTTTCATAAGCTACATAACTGCAAAACTCAACACTAGAAGGATGCTTTGAGGAGAATTAACTTCAGCTCAGCCAAACCCAGTACACTACTCTGAATCTACCCTGCTTTAGTTTAAAACCATTACCCTTTCTTCTCTTGTAAGAGGCCCTTCTAAAAAGATTTTTTCCTAACTTTCTTACAAGCCCCCTATATATTATACATATGTATATATATATATAAGAGGACAATAAAATATAAAAGGACAATAAAATATAAAATAATATTTAGTAATAAAATAGAATTCACTTGCGTTCTAGTTTTCAAAGTACATTTCTAACATTTTTGTAAAACATTTGAAGAGTCATCATAATAAATTTTGTTTATATAGATATATATATCTAATACAGATATAAATTGTATTCAGCTGTAAGAAATGGTGTTACAGTTGCCTATAAGATCTTACCTTAATTTTAGAATGTGCAGTTCTATCCTCTGAGACATTCATTTTCACCTAGTTAAATGTCACCTACTGTAATGAATTCTCTTTAAACTAGAGTGTCATTGAAGGGTCCTGATTACATCTGAATAAAGCAGCTGGGCAAGTTCAGAAGGTTCCTATGGAGTGGGAATTAAAGAGAGAAGACAGAAAAGAACTGTGGGGTATTAACCTTATTTAATTAAAACTCCCCCTGAAATTTGATTAATTTTGACCTTCAATTTTATTTCAGGTAAAATAAAACAAATTCTGTTTTGTAAATCAAGGTGGGAAAATGAGAAAAGCAAGCCTGACATTTTACTTAATGCTTACTACTATTTAGTACCAAATTAATTGTCCAAAATTTCTGTCAACATTTAAAGAGCTGTGATTAGAACAGTTGCTGTAAAAAACATCTTATAGTTTATAAAGAAAGCTCACAATTTATTTCTATGTCAGAAAAACATATCTGATGTTTTAATTTATTTGTTTCTGTTCTGTGCTTTAATTAGAAGTATACTAACTTCATTCAGCATATCTTATGCATATATTACTCCTTGTAGTAGCAAAGGTACACTTTTTTCCAACTGCTAGCTGTTATTGTCTAGATTGTTTCTGTTTATCAATGTATTTTGTAACACGTTAGAAGCCTAGAAACTCTTTTCACAGTGATGCAAAAACTTTAATCAGGTCAGATGCAATTTGCATGAGGTTACTAATAACAAAGATTGAAGAATACCTTTCTCTGAAGAAGTATTCCTGTGAAAACCAATCTAATAGTCCTTTCCATAAAATGTAGCCCACTGTGGAACTATTTGTGAGAAGTGAGAGAATGAGTAATATTTGAATGAGGAAAGCATTTACGCATAGTTGATCTACCTACTTTCCCTGCATCTAAAGTAGTTATTGTTGACATAATTGGAAATATAGCTAAAAATTCCTGAATATCTCACTAGAATTGTAGCTCACTTTCATTATGAAAAATAATGATATATATTTTTAACTTCTCTAGAAATATGTGTACCCTTAACTAGCTCTGTATTCAATTAGAAGGTTGTTCCAGAAATTTAGAGGTAAAAGCCACCTTTTGATTTCTGATAAATTATTGTTGCTCAAAGAAAAATGTCCTCATGCATACTAGTCTTGGTTTGCTCTGAAAAATAGTTCCTTTTATGAGCAAATAAGTCTCGTTGAGTCTTATACATACTCATAAAAATGCACATACATGCTCAACTGCATTGTTTGTCTATCTTTCTATCTATCTATCCATCTATCTATCTATCTATCTATCTATCTATCTATCTATCTATCCCTACCTATCCTTTTTTTTTTAGAGACCATTTTTTAGTTTTTCTCCTTAGTTGCTGAAAAAAATACCCACATAGTCTTTCTTTGCATTCATAAGAGAAACTGATGGATCTAGGATATTATTCATGTGCATTGGAGACATCTAGAGATGTCTATTTCTCTACTTAAACTTTGAACATCTCATTTTAGAAACCTAAGATAAAGTAACCTAAAGTACCACTTTTTCCTTAAAGACACTACAGAAATAATTTAAAAATTTAAGAAGAAATCACAAAGATTTGCACATTTGCATTCAAGTTGTAATATCAATCAGGATTTGGTCATATGGTTAGCTAGCACTTACTGAACAATTTAAAAAATTGATGAGTAGCTTGGGGTTTTCTTAACTATACATAGATAATCTAGAATTTAATGGTACAAATAATACACATAATCAAATTAATTATATGTTTGAAAGGGGGGGGAAAGGAAAAAGTTAAAAATATAAATTTATATCTCTGTGGTGGTTTGGCCTTAGCTGGGGGCCAGATGCACATCAAAACTGCTATATCACTCCCCTTCTTAGATGGACAAGGGAGAGGGAAAGTATAAATAGAAGTCCATGAGTCAAGACGGAAGATATTTAATATGGCAAAAGCAAAGGCCACACACAGAAGCAAGACCAAAGAAAAATATTGTGCTCTTATTCTTCAGCAGAAGATGTCTGAGTGCTTCCCAGGAAGTACAACTTCAGTATGTGTAGCGGTTCATCCAGAGGACAAACACCACTATCTAATGACCCCACTCCCCCCTCAACTTTTGTAGCTGAGAAGATATCATATGGTAATGAATACTCCTTTGGTCAATTTGGCCTGGCTATGCACCCTCCCAAGATCTTGCCCATCTCTCAGCATAGTGTAGCAGGAGGGAAATATGGGGAAAACACAGCCTTAGTCCTGAGTGAGCACTGCTCAGCTGTAGTTAAAACACAGGTGCAAAATCAACACCCTTTGTGGTGGTTTAGCAGTTACCTGCTCCCCACACCCTTTGATATAACCCAGGCTAGGACTCAGTCAGCTGGAAGTTAAGGAATGAAGCTTTATATTTACAGCTGTGCACAACATACAAGCAGATATTTACAAAGTATAACAGATATTTACAGCTATATAGAGTAAAAAGGTAATACAGAAACCCACACCCCTCCCAGAGATCAAAATCCCTAAGAGGGGTTTTTGACCACCCCTACCACCTTTTCCCCCGTTTGCCAATCTTATCTCACCATCTGTTGATGCAGCAGATAGGTGAAGGTAGATTGGCCAGGAAAGAAGTTAGTGGAATTATTGAGAATCAGCTACAAAAGGCAGGGAAAAGGAGCCATACAAGTAGCCAGCCACAACCCAGAGAGGTCTGAAATGATCTGACTTGTCTGTATTTGGGATACAAATCTTAAAACACTTTTTTTTTTCTTTCTCAGTAAAGCTGTGAGTGAAGTGACATCATGTGTTTTCATTTCTCAGCCTATAGTCTAATTCCTCATCCAAATCCTCTTATTTGTTCAAACCAGCAAAATCCACCCCTGTCTACTTCACTCAGTTTACTGAGAATTATCTATCTAATCTAAACAATATTTACAATAATGAATATTTACAAATTCAGTTTATTCCAGATATATCCTGGATATAGGCGATTCAACAGCTCAGAAAACAGGAAACAGTTTGTCTCCTCACAGATGAGATGAGACCAGGGACTCCCAGGTGACATTGGGTTCGTGCTCAAGTGTTGTAGATTCTGTTGTGATGGACGCCAGATGAAACCTAGAATAGAAAACTCCTAACACTCTAAATTTAACCTCTTTCAGCTAAGGTTAGATATATCTGTGGAATAAACTGGATTTCACCATTCTCCTGCATTACCCAGTATGTATGACCAGGATCTTCTGCAGAAACCACCCATCAGAGAGGTTTCCTTTCGCCTGAAGGAG
Source organism: Psilopogon haemacephalus (assembly GCA_013396835.1). Classification (NCBI taxonomy): domain Eukaryota; kingdom Metazoa; phylum Chordata; class Aves; order Piciformes; family Megalaimidae; genus Psilopogon; species Psilopogon haemacephalus. The sequence continues at coordinate 30,157 of VWZI01013333.1, read as the reverse complement.
AAAATATCCAGTTTTTCCCTAACAGATTCTTTTCACGTACAACACGAACTCTATCACCATCCACTGTTTGTACCAAAACTGATTGGGCAGGTCCTCCTCTATTTACAGAACCCCTACTGTCTACCAACCAGGTTACTTGTGCTAAATACTTGTCCCTGTTTTTAAAAGTTCCACCGCCCATGGCTTTAGATTGGTCATTAGCAAACAGTTGTAGCATTCAATCTTTCCTGAAGATGGTACATAGTAAGATATCATAGAATCATAGAATCATAGAATGGTCTAGGTTGGAAGAGACCTCAAAGATCATCCAGTTCCAACCCCCCTGTGCCATAGGCAGGGACACCTCCCACTAGATCAGGTCGCTCAAGACCTCATCCAGCCTGGCCTTGAACACATCCAGGGAGGGAGCAGACACAACCTCCCTGGGCAACCTGTTCCAGTGCCTCACCACCCTCACTGTGAAGAATTTCTTCCTAACATCCCGTTCAAATCTCCCCTCCGCCAATTTGAACCCATTCCCCCTCGTCCTGTCATTACAAGACCTTGTGAACAGTCCCTCCCCAGCCCTCCTGTAGGCCCCCCTCAGATACTGGTAGGCTGCTATAAGGTCTCCCCGAAGCCTTCTCTTCTCCAGGCTGAAAAGCCCCAACTCTCTCAGCCTGTCCTCATAGCAGAGGTGCTCCAGCCCTCTGATCATCTTTGTGGCCCTCCTCTGGACTCTCTCCAACAGTTCCATGTCCTTCTTGTGGTGGGGACTCCAGAACTGCACACAGTACTCCAGGTGGGGTCTCACAAGGGCTCAGTAAAGGGGGAGAATCATTTCCCTTGCCCTGCTGGTAATGCCTCTCTTAATGCAGCCCAGGACACGGTTGGCTGTCTGAGCCACGTGTGCACACTGCAGGCTCATGTTGAGCTTCTCATCCACCCAGACCCCCAGGTCCTTTTCCTCAGAGCTGCTCTCCAGCCACTCACCACCCAGCCTGTATTTGTGCTTGGGATTGCAGCGACCCAGGTGCAGGACCTTACACTTGGCCTTGTTAAATTTCATGAGGTTGTCCTGGGCCCACCTCTCCAGCCTGTCCAGGTCCCTCTGGATGGCATCCCTGCCCTCCAGCAAGTCAACTGTGCCACACAGTTGGTGTCATCTGCAAACTTGCTGAGGGTAGATCCATTCAATGCTGCACTCTTTGGCCCAGTTTTTCACAAGATTGTTCTTGAAATGAGTGCCATTGTGTGATTCAATTCTCTCTGGAGTTCCATGTCTCCACATGATTTGTCTCTCCAAGCCAAGAATGGTGTTACGTGCAGTAGCATGTGGAACTAGATAGGTTTCCAGCCATCCGGTGCTTGCCTCTACCATCTCTAGCACACGTTGCTTGCCAGAACAAGAATAAGGTAAAGTGATGTAGTCAATCTGCCAAGCTTCACCATAATTGTACTTTGACCATCTCGCTCCATATCATACGGGTTTGAGTCGCTTAGCCTGCTTAATAGTAGCACAAATGTCACAGTCATGTATGACTTGGGTGATAGCATCCATGGATAAGTAAATTGACCAATCACGCACCCGTTGGTATGTTGCATCTCTGCCTTGATGTCCAGATGCGTCATGGGCACACCGAGCTAAGAACAGTTCACCTCGGTGTTTCAAGTCAAGATCAAGGTCACTGTCACTGTTTGTGACACTGTTTATCAGCTTGATCTGCTTGGTGGTTGTGTTGATATTCCTCAGTAGCTTTGCTTTTAGGGATGTGTGCAACTACGTGCCACACCTTTGCTGGAATTCTCTCCAGTCGTGCATCAATGTCCTGCCATAGATCAGCACACCAAATAGGCTTTCCTTTCCTCTGCCAGCCACTCTTTGTCCAGTCCTTTAACCAACCCCATAGAGCATTGGCTACCATCCATGAGTCAGTGCAGAGGTAAAGGATAGGCAAATTTTTCCGTTCAGCCACATCAAGAGGAAGTTGGACTGCTTTTACCTCAGTGAGTTGACTCAATTCAGCTTCTCCATCTTTTGCTTCAGCAACTTTCCTGGTAGGACTCCAGACTGCTGACTTCTATCTTTCCTTGTTCCCACCAAGATGACAGGATCCATCTGTGAGAAAGCGTAGTTCTTTTCCTGATCAGAAAGGAGATGATAGGGAGGAGCTTCTTTAGCATGAATTGGCTTCTCCTCGGACGTTTTGTACAGCCTGTGCCTTCTGGCCAGTTGGTGATCACTTCTACCAGACCAGGTCGATCAAGATTACCCATGCGTGCTCGTTGGATTGTCAAAGCCATCCATTTAGACCAGGTTGCATCTGTGGCATGATGCGGTGATGAACCTTTGCCTTTGAACATCCAGTTTAGAACTGGCAATCTAGCAACTGAAAGCAACTGTGACTCAGTTCCAATCACTTCAGAAACTGCTTTCACTCCCTCATAGGCTGCTAGTATTTCTTTCTCTATTGCATTGTAATTTGCCTCTGAGCCTCTGTAGCCATATTCCCAGTAATCATGTGGATGACTATGTGTTTCATTTGGAGCTTTCTGCCAAAGACTCAAAGTTGGGCCATTGTCACCTGCAGTCATATACAGAATGTTTTTAATGTCCAGACCAGATCCTACAGGTCCCAAGCCTAGAGCATGAACTACTTGTTTTATCTGATCAAAGGCTGCTTGTTGTTCAGGCCCCCACTCAAAATGGTTTATTTTACGAGTTTCATCATGCAGAGGTTTGACAATTTGAATCCAGGAATGTGTAGTCTCCAAAAATCCACTGCACCCAAGAAAGATAGAATGTCCTTTTTGTTTGTGGGAACTGCCATGGTGGAGACTTTGTTTATCACATCCTGTGGAATGTGATGGCAACCATCCTGCCACCGCACTCCCAGAAATTGAATTTCTCAGGAAGGTTCTTTGACCTTGTCTCTTTTAATGGCAAGACCCGCTTACAACAGAATGTCAATTATTTTGTTACCTTTCTCAAAGACTTCCTCAGTGTTTGGCCCCGCACAATGATGTCATCAATGAATTGTATGTGTTCTGGAGCTTTACCTTTCTCCAATACATTGTGAAGCACTGAGTGACAGATTGTTGAACTGTATTTCAAGCCCTGAGGCAGACAATTGAATTGATACTGGATTCCTCTCCAGGTGAATGTAAATTGAGGTCCGCATTCCTTAGCTATGGGAATAGAGAAGATATCATTAGCAATGTCTATGGTGGCATACTATTTGGCTTCCTTCAATTCTG